>JAPQRQ010000016.1:27830672-27842581 GCA_037367365.1 Apogon talboti
AAAAAAAAAATATATATATATATATAAATAAAAAAAATTTCACATTTTCTTAAAGGACAGTTTGTAAATGTAAATATTCATTGAAATATTCAAGTATTTTTTTCCATTAAAACAGAACAATTTGGAGTTGTCATTATTTGTAGATTATTATGCTATTATTTTACTGGTCCGGCCCGCTGGAAATCAAATTGAGCTGAATGTGGAACCTGAAATAAAATGAGTTTAACAACCATGAGTTAAATTATACACATTTGTTAATACATGATAGGAATGCCTATAAAATGTAGAATCAAACAATGTGTCTGTGAACTCCTGAACTATATGCAGGTAGATCGTGTAGCTCAGTTTAAGGCAACGTTTTCTAATGACTTTGTCTTGTATTATTGTATTTAGACCAACTTTAAGATGGAACCCTGTAAAATGGTGTGAATTTGACTTTTGTGGTGGTGTTGGATGAAATGATTCTGGTCTTGTGGTATTTTCCAGTTGTATTATTGACCTTTTAAAAAAAAAAAAAAAAGATGTTCACTGTATGAATATCCAAAATGCACACAATTCTGATAAACAAAAAGTGTTAGGGTTTTTTGGCAGGGTTTTTCTTGCATTGATCCAACTTGGTGCTGCATTTGCAGAACTCAAACGGCCAAACGGCTGACCCAAAAGGGAAGAGGTTGAAGAGAAAGTATAAGAAGAGGCGAGCTGAGGGAAAGAAGAAGTCTGAGGACGAGTGTTTCCGCTGTGGGGACGGAGGACAGCTGGTGCTCTGTGACAAGAAGACCTGCACCAAAGCCTATCACCTGACCTGCCTGAACCTCACCAAGAGACCCTTCGGTAAGAGACATCGTATGTACGGCACCATTTATCGTTAATAACAGGTCTGAAGGAACTCAAAGGCTCGTCTCAGTCATTTTAAAGTCCTACTCTGTGGCTGATCATATGAGGGGGCTTCAAAAAGTTCATGGAAAAAGGAAAAAAACAGCTTGAGTTATGATGTTGATTTTTCAACATATGTTCCATCTAAGTCAATACACTTGTGCAAACGTTGAAACCAGCCTTTAAGTCATCTGTGTAAAACAGAGGCCCATGTTATTTAAACCATGTCATGCTATGTTCTTTTTCCATTAACTTTTTGAAGCTTGGAATATAACTTCTCAACATTATTTTTAAAGCACTTTAACCCATAAAGTCCCAGTGATATTTCTGTGGCAATTTTTCCTCTCCATTTAACCTTAAGTGATTTATTACCATTTATTATATTATTATCCTCTGTATTTTGTACTTTTTTAGTGAAAATCACATATTTTCCGATCATGTAGATGTTCATTAAACCCTCAGATTAAAGTTGAGGGTTATTATATCAGAAACAGAAAACAGAAGAAGAAGTGACTTTTTCAACAAAATACATCAATTACTGAACATAAACCCAGTGTGTCATGCACCTAAGTGTGCTTCTGATCCTGGTGGTCTGCAGAGCTGGATCAGAGAGAGGGGATGAGTACAACAAAGGGCCGTCAAGCTGGCACAGGTGGACCAGCAGGAACCCAACAGGAAGCTTTCCAAAGTAACTCAGGATGTAACAGCTGTTTTAGAGAGAAAGGAAAGAAGGAAGGTGTGTGTTGGTTTTTAACCGTTCAACGTCGCCCCCTGCAGGCCGCTGGGACTGTCCCTGGCATCACTGTGACGTCTGCGGGAAGAACTCGGACGCCTTCTGCCAGCTCTGCCCCAACTCCTTCTGCAAGGTTCACCAGGAGGGGGCGCTGCGTCCCTGGCCCGCCACGGGGCAACTCTGCTGTCTGGAGCACGAGGAGCTGGAGGCAGCGGAGGCCCAGAACGGCGCCGCGGGGGTCAACGAGACCACTGCCCCCGCCGCGAACGGCAGCCGTGCACCCAAAGGCTCCAGGAAGACAGACGGTACCGAGGCCAAAAGTAAGAGCTCCAAGAGGAAAGCAGCTGAGGCCTAAGGCGACACCCCCCCACCCCCCGAGACCCCAAACACCAAACCAGACTCTAACACCCGCTTCCCTGTTATGAACAAACACCAACCCTACATTCTTAGGTCGTCTCCATCGTTAAGGCACTGTACGTCTGCGTCATCAGGGAAAGCCGCTGTTCTCATGTGCTCTGCGACAGCCTCACACACTCGCCGCTGTTTAAAACGAATACGAATAATTTCAGGTTTTTCTTTCTGCACTGAGGCGAACCATCTGTGGTAAAGCACAAACTCTGGTTATCCCACCAACCAAACTGCCTGTTTTTGTTTTGTTTTTGTTTTCTCTCTCGTCTTTGTTTTGTTTGTTCCTTTAGAGTAACCGAGGAAACGCCCCGGTTTCTGCTGAACACAAACTGAACCAGTCTGAAGTAAAACTGAGTGGCGTGCGGCCGGCGGTAGCACGTTGTTTTACCGTCCGCTAACTTGAATTTGGGCTTGGTCTCCCCCCTCACACAACACGGATGATGTTGAACAGCAGAGTTTTATAGTTATATCTATATATGTGTATATCAAAGACCAAAACTATGATTACTGGAATAGTGTAAGACATCACACAGGTTGCCAAATGGATTGTTTTTATTTTTATATATATAGTATATATGCCAGATTTAATATCAAACACCAAGACACTATGGATGGGCCTCAGACGACCTCTATTTCTGTGTGGCCGTAGGTTCATCTAACTGTAGACGAGTACGTGTTTGCTATTTTACAACCTGTTTGGTTTTAGTTGACGTAGATTTGAATTATTTCTTCTATTTTGTTTTGTTTTTGTTTTGGTATGCTGAACAATGGCACCACAAACCGTTGATCTACCTGTTTGTCCAGATAATGAGGGAAGGTATTAAAAACAAGAGCACTCGACTGAAAAAGAAAAAAAAAACACTACTGGGAGGTTTCAACACCTTAGACGCTCAACGCTGAACCAGAGAAATGATGAAGGAAAAGGAGCGACTTTTTTTTTTTTTTTTTTTTTTTTTTTTTTTTTAGTTTTTGCAGTTGGTCCTAACCTTAAGATGCTGTTTATGTTGAAGTGCTTAGAAATGGGAGGTGCTGTCTAGAACCCGAATGCCTCACGGTGTCGCTGGCTTTTCATTCGATTCGCTGAAAAAAAAAAAAACACATCTTTAGTCGAGGCGTCGAAATCAAACCAACCTCGGCTTCTTTGAATCCTCAGGGGGTTTTTAGTGTCACACCTGCTCCCCGTCTGCCAACTGATGCTTTAACACACGATCACCGCACCCGGTCACGCCGTTCACCCGGTCACACCGTTCACCCGGTCACACCGTTCAACTCGTCAGTCTTCTACGATGGAGGGTCGGACTCGGCTCGTCAGGCTCAGACTTCTGTTCAGGACTAGGTCTGAATGTAGGAAGTATCTGTACTCCAGATGGTGCTCAGTTGGAAGGGAAAATCAAACGAAGACAATATGTTCAACTGTACCATCAGGTGACTCAGCAGCAGCAGCCTCTAAACTAGAGTTAATCTTTGTTTCCATTTTAACAAAAACTATCAATGTTCAATAACATACAAATACTTATTATGGTTTTTCTGCACTTAAAATAGTATTTTCAAACATAAAAACATGACTTGACTGTTGTATAAAAGTTGTACCAGGGCTGCGTGCACCGCAGAATAAAATTCTACAGAATTTTACCGAATAATACCAGGAATTTTCAGTATTTGATTGTCGTTATAACTCACTCTTCAAAGGCACCGGATGAATTTGATTGAAAACCAGTAACCAGCCATTTAGAGCAATTTAACTTCATTCAGTCATTTTTCTCTCTTTTCATTATTATTTTTTTTTGCCTTTAAAGTGATGGCTGTTTGCAGCCCTGACACCAGAGTCCTTTGACAAACAGTCATTCGACCTCATTGAACCTGAGAATTCCTGCCACCATCTCCATCTCTTAATTTGTTCATTTCAATCAAAGTCACAGTTTGACACAAAGAAACTAGTGATCGAAGCAACTCCTGCCTTTGGTGGATTTGACGGGAGCGCTTTAACGGCGTCGGTTCCAGATAAAATAAGTTCTGATGTCAAAAGTAAAACAGTGAAGATATTAACATATCGCTGTCAGGTGGAAACCTCTTATGTCCAAAATGGTTATTTTTCAGGAAACTGTAAAGATGATGTATATTCTAAATAAATGCATGGAGTTAAGAGATGTAGTCACAGGACCTTTTCAACAGTTTATTGATTAAATATTTCTAAAACCGTCAGGCCAACGTGAAGACTGACCAATAGAATCATTTTAAGACCAAAAATGGACTTACCAGGTTTCCCCCTTACAGCGACGATACATAACATAAGGTTCATTTAACCTGATACTGACCGATATTGGTTCTGTCATCTACTGTAAAACACTGACTATGAATAAGCACAAAACCCAGTTTTTATTTAGGTTACTTCATTTGATGCAGCAAGTAAAGAATCGTATGTTTGGAGTTTGAGTTGAATCTCCAGTGAGTACGTTCTACATTTAACACTTTGAGCTGAATATTGGCTCAGTGTTTTGGTTTTAATTGCATATTTGTATTTAAAACAAAACCAAAAAAATCTGAAGTCCTGGGTCCTGATGCTTTTCCTAAAGTGTCTTTTTTGTTGTTGTTTTTTTTTTAAGCTGTGACCCCTTAAAATTAATCTGCAATTTTCACTTAACATTGTTTTATATAATTTGAGAATTATTCTATGAGGTCAAACTTTGGTTTACAGATAAATTTTAATTAGCATTCATTATTTTGAGACTTCTTAAAACTACTCAGACTAGAGGTGTTGGCATCCGTCAGTCTGAGCTGAACCAAGTCTGAAAGCCGAGTCTAAAATGACCCTAAAAGGCCACCGTAGCCGACTGAGCCCATTGTATAGGCCTGTATGCATGTCGGTCCTGTTCGTGTTCTGAACATATTTATCAAACATTTTAAGGAGACGTACTTTCTCCAGACTCATATTATGAGTTGTTTTCTTCCGTAAACAACGAGGCTACAAACATTTCTTGTGCCTTTTAAATTAATCTGATATCGTTAAACGTCCGACTGTTCCGTCTTCGGTCAAGTTCGAAACCATTTTCCGATAAAGCCGCTATTGCGTTCCTCTTCCTGTTAAAATAAACCCCCGTATTTCAGTTGTACAGATGAAGCAGGAGGCCGTTTTTATAACCGCCCCTTCTTTGTTTTATTTTCGTAGCGTTTTCATTTTTCCGGTCCAGAGGTGCAACGAGACTTGAGTATTTTCGACTATTTCTATGTAACGATCTTCATCCTAACCTTGATTGTGTCGAGTGAATGTAGTCCAGTCGTTTTTGTAAGCACTGTATTTCCCTGTAGAGCTGAAGTGTAACGTGTGCGTAGGGGTTCCATTCTGTAACTACTGTCATAGTAAACCAGAGACTAATATGTACATAATGTATAAGTGGTAATAGTTATGCATCTATTGTAAATATCATACAGTATCTTGACAGTTTTTTGTTTTTGTTTTTTTTCCTCGACGCAGTGCTGAAACACTTTGTGCAGGATCTCACATCTGTTGAATCGTGCAATAAAAAGTGGTCAAACATGCATTAATGTCTGTCGTCTTTTCTTCACGATCATGTTTATTTTCTGACTACAGTGTCCTTACTCTCACATAAAAAAGACTCTTATTCAGTACGGTGTTGGGTTTTAATCATTTAAGTGACAAACTTCCTGTTTTCTGTGGAATTTCTAAAAATAAATAAACTGATTCCAGCTACAATTACAGTCATTAATGTGTTTTGGATGTTTTTACTAATTCCCAGTATCTGCAGAGTTTAGTTTCAATAGTGGCTGATGTTTAATAAGATTTTCAACTGGAAATGCACACCTTTATGTCAATAATAAACAAAGGTAGAAAAAATGCCTTCAGTTATGTTCTTCATAGTTCCTCAGTGAGAACTTAATGCATTTTAAATGGACATGTTGCCAGGCAACGTCACACGCACGTGATTTTTTTGCTCCACCTCCGACTGAAGGGCAAAAAGACTGCTCCTCTGGCATCCTGCATTGGTTTGAGCCGTTAAGTTGTCAAAAGATAACACTAAATTTAAATCCAGCCATAACATATTAACAATTGAAATATGTTTATAATATGTATCTAATATGTTTAACACTTGTAACGCTGTAAGATGCACTAACAGACGAAAGAAGGACAGCAATGTTACATTTCACATGGATACCCTAAAACCAATGACACCAATGAGGAATGACAGTAGTGGTCTGGTATGTGTACGCCCAATAACTGATGACTGTAGTTGTTCTGGTAGGTGAAATAACCTCTTTCCAGCTGATGAAAACCGGTCAAAGCTGTGAACACACGGTGGACATGTATTTATGTCAGTGGTCCATTATCTGTCCCACATGTCCTGACACACAGAAGTTTTGTCCATCTAGTGACTTCTATGTCTTCATGTCCTCTGTTGTCTAAAGCCCTGGTGTGATAAGGTAGTTATAGATGTCCATACTGAACTGGAGGACATTTCTGCGGTAGAGCCGCATATTTCTGTCTGAGCCCGATCAGTTAAATCCAGTTGTTCCCATATATAGATTGTCATTAAATTCACTCGTTTACACATTTGTGGTATGTGAACATTATTAAATAACAACTTGTGCCAAACACACATAAAGATGACGTGACTGAACCCGAACAGCACTCCTACATTTTTGTCCAAACCTGGCCCGACCCGTCGGGTCCCGTCAGGCTCGGTTCGGGTTGCAGTCCTCTATTCTACAGACTGTCAACCCACAGTTCGTCACCTATTTGAAACGGGTCTGGAAACTTTTCGCTAAATACAGTTAGTTTTGGATCGTACCTTTAGCGATCATCAGCACAAAGGTGATCTAAACTAGTCACACGTATCTCAGATTTTCCTTTTTGAGCAGATATTTCTAAAACGACAGCGGCAGTGGTTGCTTAGCTATGCTTTGTTATTAGCTGGAACAATGCCTTTGCCCTCCAGCGTACTGCGCATGTGCGGGATTAACTGACATAAACAATAACATGCAACGTCTCCATAGATTTACATCATTAGAATGTGTCGTGGCGATCCTAAAAACTCTTAGAAATGATATGAAATACCCCATGGAGCATTTATAAAGTCATAAATATTATCTTCAACCGCTTATAAACATTTATGAAAATGTACCCAAATAAAGTTGTCATGGAGCAGAGACTTCAAGGAGCATTTAATGGCATTACCTGAAACACTTGGAATCATCAAACATTAGAGAACTGGACTCAAAACCCACGACTCAGGATCAAGATCAAAAGTAGTTTATTAACAGAGTCCAAAAGCAGATGTACATGACTGTCTGAAATCCAAAAACACAGTTAATGACAGGAAATAGAAAACAGTTTCCGTAGAAAACTCCCTCAGGTTTGAAGGACCTGAGGGAGACACAGGAGGAACAGGGGAGGAGCTGTCCACGGGTGGGCGGGGTTAATAAGACACAGGTGGAAGACATTAGTGGACAGGTAATCAGACCCAGACCAGACCGGACCGGTGAGCACCTAGAGAAGGATTTAAACCAACCACAAACACCTCGGTAAGTACTGATTAATGTCTTATCATACGTGTAAAAGACTTTAAATCATAACCAGTGTAAATGATCCTTTTCAGATCATATAATATAGTTTAACTATTCCACTATCACAGTCTGTTGGGGACCACCGGAAAAATCTATTAAAAAAACACCATGAAACACACGAGGAAACACTTACTAAACAGTTTTCAGTTATTTAATATACTTTAGAAACAAACACAAAAATATCAAATTATTTTTAAAGCAGATATTATAACCTTACTGTTCCAAAACTGGAGACTGCTCATGACCACCTCAAAAATCCTTTAAAAAAAAAACATTAAACACATCAGGAAACACTAGGAACATGGTATAATCTGTAGGTGAGAACACCGGCCGTGTCTTGCTGCTGGCGATGATTAATGATGGTTAATTAGATGGTTAATAAAATCTGAATATTTATCTAAAGACATCTTGCATCTAACAAATCTGAACTACAAACGTCTTCCTTAGTTTTGTGCATAGATACATACACTAGATGTCGCGTTGGTAACTGCGGTCTATAGGAGCTAATGCGTCAATGGAGTCGCCATCTTGGTACGGGGTAGCGCTCCTTTTAAATTAACGTCAGTTGGGGCCAAGGTGTATACAGATTTAAATCGCCATTAGATCGGCAAATTTGAGAAGCGTTGTTTTATGTCTTCGTTACAAGTGTCAGACCTGTATTTATGACCGAGCCGCGAGTAAAATGATAAAGAAAAGCGGTTACCCCGTACCAAGATGGCGGCCCCATTAACGCATGCTGAGAGGCCAAACTTCGTCCCATAGAAATGAATGAGCGATTGGAAAATGTGAAACTGTGTGTATTTCCTCAAGGCGGCCACCAGATAGAGCCAGAAAGACGCTTTCCATGTCTGAACGAGAGACCATTTCTGCGGACTGTCAACCCACAGTTCGTCAGCTATTTGAAACGGGTCTGGAAGCTTTTTCGCTAAATACAGTTAGCTTTGCGTTGTACCTTTCGCGATCATCAGCACAAAGGTGATCTAAACTAGTCATACGTGTCTCTTTGATTTTCATTTTTGAGCAGATGTTTCTAAAACAACGGCAGTGGTTGCTTGGCTACATTTTGTTATTAGCAAAAGCGGTGCGTTTGCCCTCCAGCGTACTGCGCATGTGCGGAATTACCGGAAATAAACATTAACATTCAACGTGTCTATAGCGAGTCGATCCGGTGCAAAATGGCATTCGAGCCACCCACCGTTCTCTGGAACTTAAAAGTATCCCTCATATTAGATTGCCATCGTTTTTCTGACGGTTGAAGAGCTCGAGTTTTTCTGTCCGTCAATTTTCCCGCTGTTGTGATTTGAGCAGGAAGTTAACCGGAAACTGATTTGCCCATCACTGTCGACATCGGAAGTGCGTCACGGAGCTGCTGCACAGAGCCCGTTGGAATTTTAACAATATTCTGCCTGTTATTAAATGTTTTGTGCCTTTTGTAGATCCGATCCATAATGACATGTATAAATAATAATAATAATGTTTATTTATATAGCACCTTTTACAGAAAGGCTTCACAAAGTGCTTAACAATAAAATCAGAAATAAAACATGAAGAACCAGACACGCAATTGAAAACAGGTAAAAAAGAAAATAGAAAAAGATACAGCTGTATACAGACTCAGGCATAAAAATATAAAAGCAAAGGTGAAAAAATAATGATAAAACCCCTCCTAGTTAAAAGCCTGTCTAAACAAGTATGTTTTAAGTTGCTTTTTAAATAATAAATAATATTGTTAAAATTGCACTTATTTCTCTTAAGCAATTTCAGTTTTTTTCGAAGTTATTCACATCTTTTAAGTTTGGATAGCTTGTAAATGTAAATATTTTCATAATGTTATTTTTTTCACTAAAACAAGGGGAAAATTCGGAGTTGTCATTATTTATAGGTTATTATGTTATTATACTTTAGATCATGTCAGTCTGAATGTGGAACCTGAACTAAAATGATTTTGAATTTAATTCATTTGAAACATTAATCAGACACACAATGAATTCCTCCAGAGTTTTTATTCCTCTTCATTTTGCATAACAGTAGTACAGCAGCGGCTGAGGGTACAAAACATTTTTCTTTAACTTTTTTTCAGTGTAAAAATAACTCTACTCATACCTCCCACCTGTGCCATCCTCTTGTAGTGCAAACGCTTGAAATCAAAGTTAGGCACATGATGGATACGATATCGCAGTTCAATTACACTTAAGTGCTGACGACTTGTCAAAGGTCATTGGATAATTCCTTTTCGTAAATCCCCAGTTCATGGTTAAAGTTGAGCTTCGGATACAGAGTGCAGAAATGACAACAGCGGGCGTTTCCATAGCGATAAAAGGGCAGTTTGAGTTGTAGGTAATTAGCAAGACATGATGAAGCGTAATACAAACAAGAGTCTGTTCTGTGTTTCAGCTTTTTCGACTAAGTGCAACTGACTCATGGCCACGTTTAATACTATTCCAAAAATAAATGTACATTGCGAGCTTATGGTCCCAAGCAACAATCACATTTTTCCTCAGGTGATGCTTTTGCTTGTAAATATCTGAGCAAGCATTAAGTGGCAACTTGACATCTGTCTAACATCGAGGGAAAAATAAAACTAGCTCAAAATAAAGTAAAAAGTAAAATATTTCCCAAGTTTTACATATGTTACAAATAAAAAATAAATATCAGCTCTGTTTTACTCTAGGCATATTTAGGATTTATCCAGAAAAATAAAGGTACAAAGAGCGACCGTCGTCCTTCTCCGACTGACACAGTGCAGCTTATTTCTCAGAGTTTTGGCGCCGGCGCTCCATCAAGACGCCAGGACTCCTCGCCGGATGATGTCCGAGCCGTAGCGCCGTCCGAGTGACGAGTCGCCCCTCAGCTGGTGGGAGTGGCACCGTTTGAGGCAGGGCTCCACGTCGCCATCTCCGGGTTTGGAGTCGGAGGCGTAGCCGTCGTTCTCCGAGCCGGACCGCAGTCGGGTCCTGGGGTACGACGGCGGCTCGGGCGTGTTGGTCAGCGGCCTCAGCAGCACCTTGCGTGGCTCCGGCACCGCCTCCTCCTCCTCAGTCGAAGGCCTGTCACTCCTCTTGGGAATGCGGAACTTCCCCCAGCTCCTCAGGGGTCCGTTGGCAGCGTGCGAGCCATTGGACGGGCCTTTCTTCAGCCAGCCGTTGGCTCGGGTGGCTCCGTCCTGGACCGCCGCGGCAGACACCAGAGGGACTCCGCCCCTTTTGGCCATTCCTTCATCGGTGAAGTAGTCGTCTGTGTCGGAGTGTCGGATGTCGACCAGCCGGATGGACACGGTTTTCTCCAAGTGCTTTAATCCCATCCTGCTCTTCTCCTGAACGGCAACGCCTTCCATCTCCTCGCTCTTCCTCTTCCTCCTCTTCTCCTCTTGCTCATGGTCGTTGTCTCGTTTCCGTCTCGCCAAAGCGTCGTACTCGGGTCCCGCCCCCTCCCTCCTTTGGCCCTTCCTGCTCTCAGGTTTGTGCAGCTTGACAGCGATTGTTTCCTGAATGACCTCCGACCTCTGGAGCTTGGGGTTCTGAATGTCTGGGCTGTTCTTTGACGTTTGTGTTTTGGTGAAGTTCTCAGCATCGGAAGGTTCCGACTCCTTGACTTTGGAGCCTTTACTGTCCCTGGTCTCCGGTAATCTGCTGGTCAGCTCCTTTTTGTGAGTGTGTGTGGAGTCGGAGATGCCCCTCCTGTCGTGGCTTTTCCTTTTTTCCTGCTTCAGTGAACCTCTTTTGGTTTTAGTTCCAGAGTGGCTCCAGGAAGAGCGCGACTGGGAGCCCTGAGACGAACACCAGCCCAGAGAGAAGAGCTTCTCCAGGTCCTTCGCTGACGGATCTCCTGCAGGAAACACAAGGTACAAACAGAAATCAGCCACAACCATAGAACTATACAGTCGAAAGATCTGAACCCATAAAGACCCAAATATACAACAGTGGCCAAAACCATCTACTGAAACGAACGGTCTAATACCTGCTGATCCACTATTATCAATACATGTAAAGTTTTCCGTTTCACCTCAGTTATTCCATAGGATAAAAGGTACCAAAACTTGTAAAATAAGAATAAAATGAGCCAAACACTTGAAAAATAAGTAAAAAATAAAAACAAAAAATGAAGAGTTCATCGTTTTGTAACATCCAGAACCCTGTATTTAGTCTGTTAACCCTCAAAAACCAAAACCATCTACTGATCTAAACTGTTTAATACCTGTTGATCCATTAATCCTATCAATACATGCAAATAATTGGTGTAAAATACAGTTGTTCATCTTTTCATGGTCATCAGATATGACCCATTTGGACGTTCAGAGGCTCTGTAGTTACCATGG
>JAPQRQ010000016.1:27876829-27896002 GCA_037367365.1 Apogon talboti
ATCTCTTCTCCAAACCGTAGCTGTAGTATCTGAACAGACACTCCAGTCCGTACCTGCAGGAGAACACAAATATTTACTCGACCTCAGAAGTGCAAAACAAACGGCGTTCACCTCCGGGTCTAGCTCACACAGGACAGAAGGATGTTTGTTTTGACAGTGTGTGCCCATGTCTCAGTGTGCTTTAGACATTTTTTTTTACCCAGCAGATCGTTCTACTTCAGGTTTTACTAAATCTGACAGACGAGCGGGTCGGTTTTTGGTTCATTACATAACCTCTGGTGTTCATAAACAGCTGATAGCTCATTACAGCCCTGTCTGTCGCACACCCTGACTCCATGTAGAGCTGATCCTCTGACTGATTTAGACAAGAATGTGGGTTTGGCAGGTGTGTACTCCTGGCAGATGCACAGCTATGTTGACGCGAAACAGACGCCCTGGTTAACCCTCGGCAGCAGATTCATCACAACACTGTTGCTGCCTGAAGCCACTCACAATCTGCCGTTACATGGACACAGGAAGCCCAGGTTGGATTATGTTCTCTCAACTGCAAAGTCAAAGTCAAACTGCTGCAACTATGAACTGTCCATTTTCTGACACTAATCTGAAAGCATTCATTTAATTGATTAAGATGCAGTTACATGGACAATAGATTCCACTAGAAAATAGGACTAATGTCCCTGTATCTCAGCGTCATATTCTATAATGAATCAATCCCCAGTTGATTGTGTGAGGTTGTCAGGTTCTGTTCTATGTTAGAGTCCTGTGGTCTGGATGCAGGAGATCCATCTCCCAATAGAAGTGGGTGGTACTTTCACTGGAGGAGAACTCAACTAATCAAATCAAAGTCCATATATGACTTCTGTCAGTGATCAACAGGAACTATATTGATATCTGTAACCATTTACATGTTATAAACCATCACAATATGGACCATTATAAGTAAAGGCAAATTCTAAATATTTCAAAAATTCATAAAAAATGCAAAAATCCAAATTTTTCAACACTGTGAACAAACTTTGTAGACATTGTCCCAAAGAAGATACATGAAAAATTTTAAATGATTCCAACAAGTAGTTTCATCGAAGATGTTTGAAGAAATTGCTAACAAAGACGAAGACGACGACTCAGGATACGGCACCTTCACAACAAATCATGACCAATCAGCTGGTGAGATAAAAAATATTCGGAAGCAAAGTTGACTCTGCTGTGAAGAGTCTTATCGGCGAAAACAGTAAAAGAAGAAACGAACAGGTTTGGTGGATTTTAGCCACAGCTCTTCTTAGATATTTAATGTCTCCTACCAGGACTTCTGCAGGTTTCAACAAGTTAAAAGTACGACTGTTTAGAGGCTGTAATGAATGAATGTTAATACCTACAGCTTTGGGAGTAATTATTACACACCTTCATGTCCACATTCTCATGTACATACAGCTGCTTGATATGTGGCGGCCTATTTTGTCCCATTGGAGTTTAACATCATTCACATAACTCTGAAGTATCTGTGTACGTTCAGAGGCCGGACCTGCAGATGATGGACTTTAATGGACATTAATTCTTCAGCAGCAGCAAAATAACACATTACATAAACAGCACAAGTTAATTTGGGCTAAACCCAAACACTTAAGTAGAGACAGACTGAATTATGCCTGAGAGTGATATGTATTAGTGGCATCGATGTTACAAACCCACAGGTTAGAGCAAGACTCTGTAATATACTATAATTACACTGATAAAATGAAATTTAACTGAACAGACAAGGTTTAACAACAGTGTCCTTTATGTTTTAATGACACCACCTTTATGACTCCTCTATAGATGGAAAGTAGATGAAATTAAAAATTAAAATGGATTAACTGGGAGGTAAATTTTTTTTGTGTGTTTTAACACATTCAAAGAAAAGTGTTGAAGCTCCAGCCAATTTTCCTGATGAGATTAACTTGAATCTCCACTATCTACTTCATTTATGCTTCTTAGAGAATATTTAGGATTATAGCCCCGAGGCACTGAAATATAATGAATATTAAATAATCTTATTCAACAGTGGTCATCCTCCTCACCTGTTGTTTTCTTTGGCATCCTCCAGCGCACATTGTTTGAACTCCTCGTACATGGTCCTGTTGAAGTTGTCCCTCAGGAAAAAGGACCAGAACCTGAACAGGGTGTTCATCTCCTGAGACTGGCCGATACCCAACCGTTTCCTCTCTGAATCACACAGACATTTAACATGGGTTTAGTAACAGGAGAAGGACAGACGGTCAACATCCCAGCGGTCCTACTTTTTACTTTCTTCTTCCTGAGACTAACGTCAGGTTTAAGGTGGTGATGATGTAATAGCGGGATGGGTGTGGTTACCATTAAGGCACCGTCGGCGGTACTTGTGGTATCCCTGCTGGGTGAAGCCGTTGTCCCTCAGCAGCTCGTGGGATGGATGCCAAAACTTGGGCAGAGACTGGGGGGTGCAGCCATAACTTCCCGACAGCGGCGCTCCCTCTGATGGAGAAGCATTGGAGCTGCTGTGGGAGGAAGAGGAGGAAGGAAGAAGAGTCACATCACAGCCACATTATTGATGTAATGATGGTGGTGATGCCCAAAAGAGGCCATGTTGAAATGGACTTCATTATTAATTTTTATATCGTAACAATCATATTAATTGCAATATAATTGTTTGTGTTTGGTTTTGTGTTTAAAACTAATGTTTCAGTGTTTTGTTGGTTTTCTTAGATCTGTTTGTCCTGTTCTGACCATAAAGATGTGTTTGTACATGTGCAAATCTTGTATTCTTTTTCTGCTTTATTAGTGTATTCTATTTATATTATTTATTGCTTTAATCTCTTCATGCTTACTTTCCTTTTTTTGTCGTTTGTTTTTTTGCTAGTGTTTTTTTCATGAATGTGGATCAATAAAGTTTTTATAAGTGTTTAAGAGCACAATCAGCAAACTTTGACACTGTTTTTATGTTGCTAAATGATAACTCATGTTGTGTTTATTTTATTCCTATTATTACATTTGACATTTAAAGAATATAAGCGCTAAATCACAAAACCAGGGTCAGTTTTTGTCTTGTTTCATCTTACTGTGTCTTTTACAAATAGGTTAAAATCACTCTATTTTTGGACCAAAACTCAGCTTGAAGCAACTTGAAATACTGATTTGATATCAAATATGATAATTATCAATATTGGCTGATATATAAATAAATTATTAGCTGTAAATCGATAGTTATTAGAATAAATGCTAATTAAGATGTCATTGGCAGTGTTTGTGCTGCTGTGTTTGACCAGACAAACTATCAATTTAATAAGAATCTAGTTAAAAGCTGCTCCATAGAAGCTTTAAGGACATTTCAGTTCATTTGTCCATTTGTCCAGGGGTCATTCCATTCCATCTCACACAGGACATCCTGTTCATGTCAGGGAGGTTCTTTAAAAAATTAAATACATAGAGCAGACAGACCTGATGGATGCGGAGCGAGGCCGGTGTTCACGGGAGTCCATGACCCATCCAATGTGGGCCTCCTGAGGCGGGTTTGAACTGTGACGGGTCTTCTTCTTCCTCGGCATCTGGACCAAGAAACAACAGAGAAATGAGCCATTAAAGTCCTATTTCAGACAGACAACAGCTGCCAGGACTTTTAACATGGAAACAATGTTACATATTGTTAGCCTCATGGCATGATTAAAGTCATAAACTATATGGACAAAAGTATGTGGACACATTGAATTTGGTTTCTTTTCAAACAGGGGTCTGGGATACATAATGATAATGACAAATGTCATAATATAGTTTTATATTGGGATAAATATCATTGCATTGGTTAGTTTGGTTTAAATTATCTTTGTTTCCAAAATGCCTCAGAGATGGTTTTTACTTAATTTCTCTCAACATTGATTTTGTTTTTGTTTGTTTTTTTATCTACATCTATGATTTTAAACGTTCTACCTCTAAATTTCTAAAATATTTTTCATGTTCTGACTGTAAATAATAATTTTCTACCACATCTAACCATCTACTTTCATCACATCTCACAGAGGAAGAAAAATCTCCCATTAAACTTTAAGGAAATATTGGGACACATCATGGCTACAGCTGTAAGATGTCCTGTTCATGATCATTTGAGATATAAATATCAGTATTAATAATCAATATTGTACTTATCACAATATAAAACTATATTATGACATCCTTCATAATTCATCCCGAATTCAATGTATCCCAGTACTTTTGTCCATATAGTGTATGACTTAAGCAATTATGCTGAGGCTAATGAAATGCTACTTGATCAATGCTACAGAGTCACAAGGTAATGATGCCTTTTTTATGTAATACAATATGACCTTAAATTTAATATGATACTGAGTACTCCTATTTAAAGCCCTTCTTCATAATGCAAAACAGGTAACAGACTGGCACTGATACGGAAACCTAAACATGCTCAGTATATTCAAAACAGTCACTGAGCTGCACAACAAACAAAAGGAAAACCAGGTCACATGAGCAGAAAGGTCATGTTCAGTGTGTGCATGTAAATCTGGATCTACTGTCACTATGGATGGAATAAACACAAACGTCAGCTTTTAAGAGTCTACAAAAAGCCCTAATGTTAGGTTTAAGCAGCTTTCTGTTGAGATGATACTGTGGATTCAGCTTTATTTTAAGAAAGTTCACTAAAACTCTGAAATCACGGTTTTTACAGCCTAATCAAAACATCTACTCATCTAAAATGTTTTAATACCTGTTGATCCACTAATTCTATTAATACATGTACATAATTGGTGTAAAATACAGTTACTCATCTTTTCATGGTCATCAGATATGACCCATTTGGACGTTCAGAGGCTCCACAGTTACCATGGAAACACCATCATCTTCTACAACACTGATTCACCAGTAAAACCCATGGAGTTGGATCAATGACAGTGGATGGACACACTGGGTTTATGTTAAATTAATTATATATTTTACTGAAAAACTCACTTTTTTCCTCCTTTTTTGATATAATAACCTATGAATGTACAATGTACTTTTATGACCATCTACATGATTAGTAAATTAAACATAGGAAAATACCTGATTTTCACTAAAAAATACAACATGCAGAGGATAATATTATAATAAATGGTGATACAAATTACTTGGGAAAGACAAAAAATAATTTGGAAGTTGTGATAAAAATAGTTGTGGGTCTTTAAGGGTTAATACAGAAAAAGAGGCAGACAAATTAATAAAAATAAGTGAAGGTCAGAGCATGTTTTAAATAATGTTCATTGTTCATTCTCTGGTTTATTCCACACTTTTCTATTCTTACAGCTCCAACAGTGAAAACACTCAAATCTGTCCTATTTTTTACAAAACATCCTCCTCAGATCTACTGTCATGACTGTACAAACATGTCTCACCTGTCCGTCGATGTTGCCGCTTTCCTTTATAACCGGGTAGAACCGGGGCGTCTTGTTGGGGTCCTGGCGTCCGGGGGTCCGTGGCGTTCTAGGGGTTCTTGGTTGGTGAGTGGTGGGCGAGTCTGGGACCGTTTTAGGCAGTGAACGGGCCATTTCTGCACCGCTGTCCACTGATACATCACAGAGATAGGGAACACACTTTAAATATACACTGCATGTGATTTGACTGTCATTACTGACCCACAGTTATCATGACAGGACACAAAGGTTTAGCAGTTTTAAAGGACAGATTCACAATTTCTTCTCACACTCATCATTGCCCAGATTGTATTGGCCTCAATGTTCCTGCTCCAGTAGAAATCAGACCGTGTTCCGAAGTGAACCAGGTCTGAATCTGGCCTTCACTGCATTTAAGACCAAGAACTCCAGCAGCATTTGTCATATAGAAGAACTTTGTCATGACCCTGATGAAGGCAACCAGCCAAAACATGTCGGCCTATATTTAGAGTTAAATAAAGTTCTTCTATACGACAAGTGCTGCTGGAGTTCTTGACCTGTGGCTAGTTTTTCTTCCTCTCCATGCACCATGAAGTAGGTGAAGTTGTGCCTCCATTTTCTGTATTCCCTACTCCATCTAACAGGTGGGTCAATATGACTATAAGGTGCCTTTAATGTCCCCCAGCAGAACCTAACTGTCATCAGTAGCTACAGATTATTTTTGTATTGCTTAAAAAAAGTGTTAGTTCTAATGACGGCTGCTCAGTGTTAATTATTTGGTTATTTTAAAATGAAATTAAAGAACTAGTTTAAGATTATTCATATAAGTAATGTGATCATTGAGTTTATACCTTCTATAAACTGTGAAAAATGCAAAATTCAGTTTATTCCTCTGGTGAGCTTTCTAGCTCAATAAAAATTTAAAATACAACCTGTTTGCTTCTTGTCATAGAGGAATTAGTTTTAGTAAACCCACTAGAATAACTAGCAGCTGCTGAGGTATCCACATCCGATGTTTTTCATACAAAATCCACAGTATTTGGTTTTGAAGCCAAAGAATGGTCACTAAAGCTTTGTTACCAATAAATTTTTTGGCCTATGTAGATATAATTTTTACAAACTGAACCCAGACCCCATTTAGAGGTGTTTTGATGTGTAATTCCAAGGGGATTTCTACATGACGACAACCTCAGATCCAGAGGGTTAGAAGTGCTGAGCAGATTTCACACTTCAAGTATCAGAGCGCTATGGTGGACAACGAGGAGGTCAACGGTGTGTGGACAGAGGCTGAAACATAAGCTGTCTCCTGGCGCTTTGAGGGAAGCTTCTGTGACTCTAGCTACGCAGTGACAAGTATGTCGTCACCGCAGAAACTCAATCAGATATGCTGATGTTTGGACGTACACGATCTGATAAGCTACAGATAAACAACAGTGTGGACAGGCGGTCTTAAAGAGACCAGTGGAAGAACAGATCGATTTACCTGCAGTCTAAACCAAGCCAATAAAACTCTGTAAATAATGGTTTAACCCTTAAAGACCCACAGATATTTTAGTCACAATTTTTGGTCTTTTTTTGTCATAAAATATTGGTCAGTCTTCATGTTGGCCTGATAGTTTTAGAAATATTTGAAAACTACTTGTGACTACATCTATTCTAAATAAATGAACTCCATTTATTTATTTAGAATATACATCATTTTTCCAGGTTCCTGAAAAAAAGAACTGTTTTGGACATAAGAGGTTTCTGCCTGACAGCGACAATAACGGTTTCTTCAGTTGCAAATGTCAACTTCTTTATGAACTGGTTACGACAAAGTAAAATCATACAAAAAATTGACTGTTATAAAGGAGTGTAGGGTGCAGAGAGCATCATACAAAATGCTCTGCTTGTATGACTTACCTGGCATGGGCGGGGGCGGGACTTCCTGATTGGGGTCGACAGGCACTTTGGGGGTGAGGGTGTCAAACTCATCTTTACTGATGACATTCAGCTTCTTAAAATTCTCCACTTCCTGCTGGGAAACACAACACAATGCAACAAATTAAGTAAAATACCAACATGCAGATACATTTAAGATGCAGTTTAATGGTGTTAGAATATGTTCTTATGCAAATAATCGAAATAACATCAAACATATGGTAACAGCAGCAGTTTGACACTTGCATTAATTATCTTTGCCTGCTGTTCTTAAACTCAGATGCTGAAAAACAATGAACAACTGGAAAATTATCTGTATTTTATTGTATTTTATGAGCGGAAATTGACCCAGAATTGCCAGTATTACCAAAATCTTCTATAATGGTAATTGTTGAGCAAATTCAAGTTAAAAACACAAAACAGTAAAAGTAAAATTCTTTAAAATACACATTAGTAATCCAAAAAAATGTAGAATAATTTAAAGTGTTAGAGGTTTTAATGATAACAGAGACAAATAAGTACCAGATTCATTAAAAAAAAGAAGAAATGATCACTTTTCCTGCAGGATTTGTTCATCTTTCAGTCTCAAAAACTGACCAAACACCATCCAAATAAACTTGAGGGTGTAAATGAGTCATATAATCAGGTTATCATGAGGCTTAGCAGTGCGTTACTGCCACCAACTGTTACTCCCATGTCCAGTGAAAACATAGTAGACAGCGCTGATTCCCGAATCGTATGATCTTGAGTTTAGGGAAATATGGACCATTTTCTACAACTTTCTTGAGAATAATAATATACATGTTGATGTTGGATGGATGACACTAAGTGATTTATTTTCTTATTTATTTAATTGTATTTTTTTCTGTAATATGATTAGTTGTTTCTTTTTTTTATGTGTGTATTTTGTATTTTTATTTTCATGCATACTCCTACGTGCCTTGTGTGTTTGTAACTTGTTCTCTTGGTTAATAGAAGAATATCTCAATAAATACATGTATAAAAAAAAAAAAAAAAAAAGAGGCAGAACCTGCAGTAGGAAGTGTTTGTATGATCGCACAATGTTTATCATCATACTAACAGACTCTTAGCTGAACGAATAAAGTCTTACATTCATGATCTGATGGTCATGAATATAAAATATCTTTTCAGTCTCTATAAATATCTCAGCTTCTACACTTTACTGTTGCGACTTTATGTAAAATATCAAAGGAGACGGTTCTTTCTTTTTGCTGTAACAGTGTAATACGGTGTCATAATGCGACGCGTCAGGCTGTTTGAGCTGATAACACTCTGACATGGTGGCAGAAGTACCTGATACGCAGGCATGTGTGACACACAGCAGATGTGCTGCAAACTTTGAACCTCGCTACACGTCGGAGGCCGTAGGAGGAGAGACACGTCGACCTTGACGTGTGTGTGTTCAGGTGTGGCTTTTCCCACACGTGGAGACATTAACGATGACCTTTGAGCCCAGAACGAGCTGAACATGCTGAAAACTCATGGTCAACCAAAAGATACTAGTTTGAAACACTTTGGGCATAAATGTTATTACTGAAGTTGTTCTGCCCACTAATGTTCAGTTAAATAAGTTATTTGTAAATCATTTAAAATGTGTGATAAATAATAACTCATGTGGTGTTAAAATATATTACAGCTGTAGTTAAAAGCATAGAAAGTGACTGATTGTTTATGCCAACCTATGTTTTGAAATGCCCTATTTATTATGGATTAGAGATGCCTGAACAGGGAAGCACATGGTGAGATACAGATGTTTTCAGATGAAGCCCCATCCCGTCTTTAGCTTCTCCAACATCCTTGAAATGATAGGATGTTGGAAATACTATGTTTGAGAGCCTTAAGCTAAGTTGGTTTAGTATTAGTTCATTATAGGCATTTTTAACGTGTTATCTTTATGCTAATGACGTCAACGATCTATGCTGATTAGCATATCAATATTGTTCACACCTTATGAACGATTGTATTAGCACATTAATGACGCAACATATTTATGTACTTACATGTAATGATGTACATTTATTTACAGATAAACTAATAATTTTCACCCGTCACATGAAGACTGTGAATAAAGGGGGAAAGGTGCTCCATATCCTGGCTCATGAAAAGAGTTTGGCTGTTTATCCGAGTTAACATACCGGTTGTATAAAACACGTAGCGAGAACAGTACAGAAGTGAAGCCTACTGACAGGTCCTCAAGGTGAATTTTTGGTGCTATTTCCATCATATTTAATTTCAGAAGCAAATTCTTTTGGCCTCACGTCTTAAAAGATAAATACTGTGTTTCTTCATCAAACAAATATACAAAAATATGTGAAGAATTGTCATAATGTCAACATTTTTACTGATTGCATTACATACTGGGGCAATAAAAATGAATAGAAAACAGTGGCAGAAATATGCAGAGCAAAATTGTTATTAAAAAAAAAATACCTCAGAGGATGTATTATCATATTTGATTCCAACACTGGGTATATTTGTGACACCTGAAGGGGCTGTTGATCGACTTGCATGTCTTAACTTATTTTAATTTCCGCTGCAGGTTAAAACATTAGTTATCGCTTGAAATAAACACCTATATCTTACCCAACGTTTGACATTATTTTAACATTTATAATATAACTTTTAGTGATCTTTTCTTTCTTTTTTCAATCTATTGGCAGTTATTTATACACCTAAAATGTGTATTAACAATTGTTGAAACTGATTATTTTAGTGTCACTTACACCGTACTGCTGTAAACGTCTCTAACATTTAGGGATTTTATTTGCTTTTTCCCCACAGTGTTAATGACAACTTACAGTCATCATTTATCTTCTAGTCTGACATATCAATTAGTTTATTGTACTGTTGTTTTTATACTTGTGGTTTAAGAGCGAAAACTGTCATCACTACACATCAACATACAAGACTGTAACTATCCCTGAACCACGAGGCCTTAATAAAGTGACAATCCTTTGTAACCTACAGACAGTGTTTCCACTCACAGGGTCTGCAGATGAGGCAGCTTTTCCAAAAGGAGGTCACTCAGCTCTGGAAGCAGCTGTGACACACGTGTAGTTTAGAAGCTCGTATAGTGGGTGATAAATAGTTCCCTATTTTTGGCTGCATCTACACTCTGCAAGCCAGTTTAACAGCTCTGTCACAAAGCCTTCACGTCAAAATGCTCAGAGCGCTGGGTATCAAAGAGGCAACAAATGGTCACTAAAACAGCACATAGCAACAGAAGGATTCATTGGTGTTTTATGGGAACTGCCTTAATTTTATGGCTGAAATGACAGAAAATAGAACCAATGTCCCTGTATGCCAGCGTCATGTTCTATCAAGAATCAATGACAAGTTGAATGTATGAGGTTATCAGGTTCTGTTCTATGTTACAGTCCTGTGGTGTTGATGCAGGAGATCAATCTCCCAATAGAAGTGGGTGGTACTTTCACTGGAGGAGAACTCGACTAATTCAATTAAAGTCCATATATGACTTCTATCAGTGATCAATAGGAACTATATTGATATCTGGAACCATTGACATGGTATAAACAATCACCATATGGACCAGTAGAAGTAAAGGCAAATTTTTAATATTTCAAAAATTAAGTCAAAAATTCAAAAATCAAAATTTCTCATAACTGTGAACAAACTTTGTAGACATTGTCCCAGGTAAACTACATATCAAATTTGAAATGAATCCAACAATCAATTTTGTCCGAGAAGATGCTTGAAGAAATTGCTAATGAAGACGATGAAGATGAAAAACATCACATCAGAAGCGTCGTTTTGCAGCTACTGTCTTACCTTACTGCACTCCGGCTGCTCCTCACCCTTCCACAGGTCCTGCTCATAGTAATAAAGCCCGTCGTTGATGGCTTTGGCGAGGTCGGCTGTGATCTTGGCCCGGGACTCGTGGTTGCCGGTCCGGTCGCCACTGGGGTGTTTGCGAAGGTAGGGAGGGGTCTGGGTGACGATTAAGATCTTGTTGATGTCTTGGTCATCCAGCTCGTAGTCTGAATCGTCCTCGTCTGACCAATCGGTGAACTTGTTCTTCCTCGGTGCCATCTGCTCCATCTCCTCGTCGAACAGAAAGTCCAGTTCCTCCTGGTCTGGTTCGGCCTGTGGAGTCTGGAGGCTTGGCCGTGGAGCTTCACTACGTTCCTGGTGAAAACACGGCAAGACACACAGATGTTTAACTACAAGTGGGAAGATCATACCTATTTTTTCGGTTATTCACATTTTTTGTGATAGTTTGTAAATGTAAACATTATTATGTAATTTTAGTTTTTTGATACTAAAACATACAGAAAAGGTTCATTTACTTTAAGGAGAAGATCACAAAAAAAAACACAAAGAAAACTTCCATGTAAATATGTTCAAAGTTCAGTTTAAAAAAAAAAAAGGCAATCCTATATGGCCACCACCATGTGATATCACAATCAAATTAGATGAGTACATTTACTCCCATCATAAACTTTGGGTCAGACCCAATATTTTTGTCATTTACAGTATGATGTTATCTCTAACCACTTCCAAGATACAGCTTTTTGAAAAAAAACAAAACAAAACAAAAAAACAGGTAAAAAATTGTGAAATGTTGGGAAATTAAAGTATATAATGAAGTTAACAAATACATGAGAGATTAATTAGGTATGAAGGATGATATGAGACATAAAATGAATGAGAAGCAAAAGGAAGAAGAGGCGAATAAAAGGCTGTGATGGGTGAGTAAGAGGATGAAGTACTCAACTGCAGAGAGGAGGCAGTCGGGTTCGAGCGCTGGGGGGGAAGGGGAGTTGACAACACACACATCATCGCTCGCACGCTGCCAACCGAAAGGCCGGGACGCAAACAGAGGCGGTAGGAGGGAAGGAAAAGATGAGGAAAAAGAAGGAATGAGGAACAGAAAAGAGGGAGGAAGAGATGGGGGCTGAAACTGACGGGTGGGCTCTGTACCTTGGCCTTTCCAGAGGTGTGTCGGTGGCGTTTCTCCACCTGGATCCAGGCGTCAGGGTCCGGCTTGGGGGCGGGGTCTTTGGATGGGAGGGGGTCCGGCTTCGAGGAGCCATGCTCGGCCGAGTCCTGAGGCTCAGAGGAATCAGGAAGGGTCTCCTTTCCAGGCGATGAAGCTAAAAGACACATCACACAGACACACAGACAACATTTAATGCTGCTGTAAAAATCACACTGTCAGCTCTGATCACAGAAGAGAAGTGATAAAGTCTGAGGAAGACGACAATGAATGTGGGCAAAAAAGTGGTTTCTGTGAGGGTTTATAGTTACAGGCCTGTAACTAGAGATTATTTTCACTATCACTTCAGCTTCAGAGAGAGACGTTTGGCCTGAAAATATGCAAAAATACCACTAAAAAACTTATTTTCAATATTTCTTTAGTTTACAAGGTTTGTATTCATTTTTCAAGGTCAAATTCAAGCACTTTTAAGGGTCATTTTCAATTTTTTTCCAGCATACATATAGTCATGATTATTTTTTTCACTTTTTATCGCAATGATGTAAATGGTATTATGCTATAAACATCTAAAATTATGTTTCATAATAACAAAAAGTTTAGAAATTAAAGGAGAACACAAAGTTTTATCCAAAAAAAGGAAAGCCACTTGGCATTCTTCAGACACACTCACACCGAGACAAAGATTAAGATAAAAATGTACCTGGAGTCGACCTGAGAACACCTGCTAATATTGTTTTTTGAAATAAAGTTTTATTTTTGTAAATGTATCACCTCTCTGTTAGTAGCTTTGTTTTGGCATCTAACCTGGCAGAGCTAATATTAAATATAAATAAATACATCACATCACAGAGTTAGAATTGCAAGCACTTTCAAGCACTTAAATTAAAATTCAAGCACCTTTCAGACCTTGAAAACACAACATTGAAAGTCAATCATTTTCAAGGGTTTCAAGCACATGTATGAACCCTGAGTTTAGTATTAAGTCTAGAAAAGAAACTCATTTGATCCTCACTTTAGAGAAGCTGGTACAAACAAAATGTTTAAGAAAATATCTAAAACCACTGATAAAATTTATCATAAAGTTACAGATTAATTTCTTTTTATCAACTAGTTTATTAAAGTGTAATCACTGCCACAGTTTGCTTTTCTGTGCTTTATCTGCATTCATATGAAACCAAGATATAAGAGCTTAACTCTGTCTCTTGCACAAAAACAAGCTGAAGCTATTTTATTTTACCGAACAAAAATAACAATAACACTGTAGGATTTTCATGCAGTCACATTAAGACTTTCACTGTGAGAATTTAAATCTGCATCACTTTATTTAAAACATGTTTAATATGTGATGTCATTTCTAGATAACGATCTAAAATCACTTCTTCAAATGTCAAATTTACTCATTTTCTTTGTATCGATGACCAAAACTACATTTCCATGGGTTTTAGTTAATAATTGAATGTTGCAAATATCTGAAGTGAAACATAAGAGTCATCTGTTTCCTGATTACAAGAGGTTTATCGTTGTTTAACAACTGCTGGAGGAAATACTAATTCACCTTCCCTTTTTGGCTCAAGTCACCCAAGGGTATTAACCTTAGGGGACATAACTATAGAGGAAAATATGAAAATACCACCTGAATGACTGCTATTAAAATACACTGGAAAAAAACATGGAGAAATGAACAACTGTGAAGTCTAGGTTTAACTGAGCAATGTAGACAGAAAGTGAAGACGCTAAAATTGATTAAAAGAAAAGGCATAAAAATACTACAATAATAAGAGGAGATCTGATGGAAAAACAAGCAAGAGACAACAACAAACATGCTAATATAGGGCAAGCAACAGCTGATTTTTAATATAACAAATGATACCCTGCCTACCCAGGGATTCAGTTGGAGTCAATCTTTTCAAAAACCTTTTAAAAAATTTGTTAAAAAAAAAAAAAAAAAAGGAAATTCAGCCATCAAACTGTGCACTGCACCTCTAGTGGTGAGGAACATGTTGTTATCCTTATAGCATAATTCGTTTTTACCCACTAGTGGTTAAGTAACTGGGTAAATCGATGTGAGTCGGCGGACGGTGCTGGACACTGACCGGTGTTTGTAGAGCTGAGTGTCTGTCGTGGAACAAACTCGGGACAGTTGATGAGTTGGGAGAAGTCGGTGTGAGGTGAACCCACCACCTGAGGGACGGGGATGGGCCAACGCTCAGGGTCGGCTTTACAGCGAACTCGGTCCTCCACCAGCTCCACCTCTGTGCTGCTCTTCAAAGCCTGGACACCAAGCAGGATTTGATTAAAATTTTCGTAGCCAGAGCACAAATCTTAACCATTATTTGACCGATTATCCACGACTTTTTATTTTAGACAAACTTTTCTACAAACACATTCATGACCTGATCTCATGGAGTGTAATACAATAACCTAGGGGTGCCAAACTCAATTTAGTTCAGGTTCCACATTCAGCCTAATATGATCTGAGGTGGGCTGGATCAGTAAAATAATAACATAGTAATATATAAATAATACCAATTCCAAATAAAAAAGCTACTAAAACTTACTGCATTTTACTTTCTATTGATGTTTAAGTAAATTTATTTTAAGGATAAGATGACAAAAAACCAAAAACACAAAAAAACTTGTAAATATGTTCAAAGGTCAATTTCACTAAAAGTTACGCCATCCAATATGGCCACCGGCCGGTGATGTAACTATAATAATGCCAACTCCAAACTTTTCTCTATATTTTAGTGTGACAACAATAAAATTAGATGATGAAATTGGACCCTTTGGTGGACCAGTTTTGGCCTGCTGGCCGTATGTTTGACACCCATGCAATAACATAAATCCACCCTCCCTGCTGAAGACGTTATTCGTCCTGTATGAAAGCCAGGATTACCTCCATGATGAGGCTGATGTCGGTGGTCAGCGCCTGGACTCGGTGGAAGCTGGCAATGAGGGAGATGGGGAGGAAGCCCTGCGCGTCCATTTTCCTCCTCAGGAAGAAGTCTCGTTCCAGGTTGTGGAGGCTGAAGTAGTACTCGCTGGGGTAAGACAACAACAGGACTCATCAAGCACATGACAATTATTAATCCATCATTTGTATGTTATGACAGGTTAGGACTGGATAATACATTGAATGAATTCAATTAATCTAGGTTTTGCCTTTTGAAAATCATGAAAAACGTCTAAATCACAGAATTGACATTATTCTTCTAGAGACTTTTCCAGCTCAACAAAATTTGGAAACTTGTTTGCTTTTTGTAATATATAAATTGTGAATATGTTTCTCCAGTCAGACATGGCATGTAGTTTTATCAGAATACTTTATTAATCCAAGAAGGAAATTATTGGGTGTTACAGTTGCTCCATTCAAGTATAATAAAAAGTAGCAGGAAAGAAATTAATTAATACAACAAAAAATGAAAAAGTAAGAAAAAAATTAAAACATTTAATTAATAAGTAAAACTAATTTTTATGTCACATTGTTATCTGTGTTATATATATATATATATATATATATATATATGTATGTTTTGTCTTGAGTTGTTGCAGACACATAATCATAAACTGGCCATAACACTGGGGAAAAAAATAGCCGATCAAAACTCGGTAAAAACAGTAAAAAAAAAAAAAAAGGAAAATCATGACAACACTGCAAACAACAGGAAAAACAAACAAAAAAAACCGATACGGAAAAAGGTATAAAAAAAGCCCAAAAATCTATTTTTATGGCAAGTTGGTCTCACTCACTGCTCTGTGTTTTGCCCCCCATTCCACAGGCGGTGGGGGGTGAACTGAGCATGCTCAGATGTCTATGGAAAGAATAAGGTCTATTCTTTCAGCACGTTTTTAAATTTTTCCTGCTGAGAAAATGGTTGAATTTTTGTGAATATTTAAAATAAATCATATATACAAAACGCTCACCACAGACATCAGGGGTTAAAGGGTTAAAACTGAGATTCATGGATTTTAATATCAGATCTTAAACTGATCTCCTTGAATGAGAGTGTAATCTTCAGACTGAGACGCTGACTGTGAGGACTGAAAACCCTCTCGCTCCATTAGCTGTGACACGACTCAACGTCACCCAACGTTCACAAAGGACTCATGTCTCAATGTCTGTGAGGACACACATTGACATAACACATTCCCTAACCCCTGACCTAATTCTAACCTGAACTCTAAGACCAAGTCTGAACCCTTCAACAGCCATTTAAGGACCAACTTGAATTAACGTATGTATTTATGGTTGACTTCTTATTTTGTCGTTTAGTGCTGCAACAACTCATCCACTGGTTAGTTGCAAAATATCTGGATGACCAATTAATCCCTGTGAGTACTAGTAAAAGTCACATTCTCTGATTTCAGTGTCTTACATTTCAGTATTTTCTTTTAAATTGTCCATAACAGCAAATGTAATATCTTTGGTATGTGGACTCAACAATATATTAAACATCATACTTTGAGATTATGACATTTGTATGACTGATTTTATTTTAATTTTTAAAATCTTTTGACAATTTATGGACCAAACAACTGATTGATTAAAAGGATTAAAGGAAATAATCAACAATCTAATTGACAAAGATACCTATTTTAGTTAGTTGCTGCTCTATTAGAGTCATTATTCATAGACAGATAGATAAATAGACAGATAGTGAAATTGCAGATTCAGATTTGTGTGTTCTTGTCTTATGTATTATAGGCCATAAATGTTTTGGTGCTCCATACATGCACTAAAACAATAACAAAGTAAACAAATAAATGAACAAACAAAATAAATAAATAACCCTTAAATAAAACCCTAAGTTTTGACAATTTACAATGTTGAGATGTGCATGCGGTCACCTCAGGTTAATTCTAAAGGGATTCAAGTCCTCTTTAGGGTTCTGTGGAACCACATTTACCCATATTACAATTAATACTCATATACACACACACACACAC
This sequence comes from Apogon talboti, assembly GCA_037367365.1. Taxonomy (NCBI): domain Eukaryota; kingdom Metazoa; phylum Chordata; class Actinopteri; order Kurtiformes; family Apogonidae; genus Apogon; species Apogon talboti. The sequence continues at coordinate 27,894,068 of JAPQRQ010000016.1, forward strand.
ACACACACACACAAGTCGGCCTGCAGGCGGTGTGTAGAACTCTTTTCAGGAGGAGTAATGACGGCTGACTGAGCAGCCTGAATAACACCGAAGGAGACGAGAGAAGACAAGACAAGAAAGTCCCCCTCCTCCATGAAGCAGTTCTTTTTTTTTTTTTTTTTACATTTCTCTGTTCAGGCCTGCATATAATTCATCCCCTGTCCCCTCTGAGGCGCTCAGACTATATTTAGGAGTCCACCTCAGCCTCCACTATTCTGAGTCTGCAGCAGTAATGAGGCCAAAGCTGTCAGTCAGACACAGAGCGAACACTGCCCCCTGCAGGACGCATGAAACCAGAGGAAACGACTGGAAACACTCGTCATGTTTGGTGTAGTTACATATTCAGACACAGCTGCCCTGCAGACACTGACTATGTTTACATACACAAAATTCCCAGTTTTTCCTCCTTATACTGAAAAAACTAAATTCCTAATAAACTGCAAATATTCATTCGATATTCCATTAATATTCCTGTTTACATGCAGCTGTAAATACCCATGTAAAAGAGTTTATTTTTCTACATTTCCCGTTGGTGGCAGATCCTCCACTTTGTAAACTCAGCCTTGTTTGTTCCTTTAAACACCTTCTGGAAAAAGTCAGCTTTTCAATATTTGCTTATCTCCATAAATCTGTTGATGTCCCCTGTCCTAATGTTTAACAGAAGGTGCGTTTCTCCCTCTGGCTACAAATGTGGATTTTGTGCACACATTTTAAGGAAATATGTACACAGCATTAAAACACGCACAAAAACCTGAACTAAATGTGTTACAAAGGTTAAAATCACTATTTATTGTGACCTTTGACCCCATGACAAGAAGCAGCACAAACGATTAAAAACATCTAACGTGTTGAATGAAATCTGGTATAAAACAACAGGAATTTAATGCCATAAATCTCATATTGTCTGAACAAAAGGTTTAAATACATGTTAAGGTCAAACAAAGGTCACATCACATACGACCACGTTGGTTTATCGAAGCTGTTTTTAACCTGAAACTTTCGTTTTTCCTGCTGTTCATACTTCATATATATCAGATTGGATCTAAATACAGACAAATACATACATGTGGTCATTAAAACTTCACTAAACCAACAAACAGAATGTTGGATCAGGACTTTTGTACAGTACTATACTTTCTTCTTTGTGTAGACTGTTTGGTACTTATTTAGACTTGTAGACTGATGTAGTACATATATGATAGAATTAAACTACACAGATCAGCCTATAGATCGGAGATATTGTAACCTGATGCAGCTGTTTGGGTCTGTATTGAATTCATATCCAATATCAGTATCGATCAGTGTATCCATAGTAGAGTGCTATATTTGCACTTTGAAGGTTTTGCCACATTCATTTATGTACATAAAAAGGTTTTCTGTGCTAAAAATCTGGATCTAAACAGCCTGACCCAAAACATTTCAGTATGTGGGGTGGAGAGTTTTAGAAAGGGATGAGACATAGGGTTTTGTCCAGCAGATAAACTTTAGAAATGAACAAAATGTGTGTTTTTAGAGATTCCAATGTTTTCAATATTCTAAAAAATGTTTCAACACATTAATCTCAACCATTTGTTAGATGGTGAGAAGAAAAAGCAGTTAGAATGCTTATTATTATTATTATTATTATCATCATTGTTATTATTACTATTATTGTTAATAATGCTTACATACTTATATTACTTATTATCTGTATTATTACCTTTATTACCTATATATATCCTTATATGTTGCATATATATTTCTTATCTGTAGTATAGAGTTAGCTTGTTGTATATTTTAGTAGTATACTAGTAGTATTTGTATATTTAAAATTTTATCTTTGCAGTTTTTGTATGTTGCTAACTGTTACTGATACTGTTATTATTTTATTCTAACTTTTATCCTGTGATTGTTATA
>JAPQRQ010000016.1:27900920-27922827 GCA_037367365.1 Apogon talboti
ATTGTGCATATTATAATATTATAACATAATTAGCCATTTTCTTGTTATTACTACTACTTTGCTTCTACTTTGATACTTGTTTCTACTAGTACTGTCTAATGAGTAATTGCCTGTTTTTTCACTATTGTTTTTAGAGTTATTGTTTTGCTATTTTTCTTGTGGTATTTCTTGTGTGTTTCAATGAAGTCCTATCTAATCTAATCTAATCTAATCTAATATAATCATGTGTAGGAGAACGTTAAAAACTTTATCCTTGAGTTGATCAATAACGTTCTGGTGTGGTTTTCAGGAACGAGATGAAAAAATCTAAAAAGCAAATAAAGGTGTAAAAACTACAGTAATTGGTCTTGAGATGACATGTAATAGAGCAGAAGTGTCAAAAATACAGAAAAAAAGTAACTAATTGATGCCCCAGCTCTGTGTTGTACATCATAAACCCAGGTGTTTGCGGAGGTGTGCTGCCTTCCTACTTGAGATACTCACATTTGGCGTTTGATGTATTCTTTAAGAAGCTTCTCGTCTACCGTGTACATCTGGACCTTGTTTCCGTCATCGTAGTAGTAAACCATGTTGGTACCGAACTCTGCGGGGACTTGAACATTCGAACCGTCAGTTGACTGAGAGTCCCTGTAGCTGGAGAACTCATAACGACCTGAAAAGGCAGAAATAAGACTATGAACACAGGACGCAGGGAACATGTTCATCAGTCACTGACCTTATTTAGTTCGTCCACTTCAGAGTGATGTTATTCGCAATTTGACAAAGAAGTTACATTATTGTGCCAAAGTTTAGGGACACCTTCACACCTCAACAAGAATTTTCAGAACATTCACAACTTTAATAACTCGTCGGCTCATTCTACTTAAATGGAAAGATAGAAACCCCCTGACATTCAACCTCTGAATTAAAGACTTTATAAACTTTCTGACATTAGAGAAAACATTGTTGGTAGTTCTTCTTGGTTCAACTGGACATTGTTTTAATTTAATCATACCCATCAGTTTGTTTTTTTATATTATGATCCCTTTCCCTTATTCATGTCTAAAATCTTAACGTGAATATGTCCAATATACACATTTCTTAGTTTTTTTTTTTTATATGCAAGAATGTTTGTCCTCCGTTAGCTGTACTGGGGTGGGGACTAGTTTCTTGTTACGTTGTTAAAACCTGCTAAAATACCAATAAATAAACCTTGATAAAAAAATAAAAATAAAAAAATAAAAAACCCGATAGCCATAAGACTTCTGATCTCTTAATATAGGAAGTCAAAAACCTACAGGGGAATGAAAGACACTAAAAATCCACTATTTTATAAACTTTTAAACAGAGTTTAGACTTTGTAAGAGATTTTTTTAAAGTATGCACACAGCACTTTCAATTTCAGATTAGATATAGACAACTGTATTTATTTTTAGATTGTGTTCAAGAGTCATGCACCTAAATTTCATTCTTTTGCGCTGTTTATTTTGCATGTGTTTGGAATGACACTAATGTGATCTATCTATACTAAACACAACTGGAGGATCCCAGATCAGTTCAACCAAGAACAATGCATCACTCGTCGTCTTGATAATCTCACTCTGGCGTTGAACGTAATGAAGTACCTCGCCCACGACCTCTGCCGCGCCCGCGACCTTTCCCTCGGCCCCGGATTCCCCCGCGGACACTCCCGTTGTCGCTTCGGACGCTGCCGGTGTCGTCTCCAAACTCCCTCGGCTCTCTTCTCCAACCTGGTGGAAAGTAGATAGAACAAGGATAGTCTGGTCGATAAATGGGTTTGAAACAAAGCCGTACGGAGTCTGAAAACAGAAACAAGGAGAGTAAAAGTGAAGGATGACAAGACATGACTGCAATCTGGTAAATTATCCAAATAAATGGAGTTTTGTTTTCATGTAATGTTCCTGATCGTCCTCTTCCTCTTTTCGTTGTTGACTTTGGTCGTATGTCAATACAGTGGCTCCCATTTTGAAGAATAAAGTGGAAGAATGTAATGGCAGCGAAACAGAAACACAACAAGCCCCAAGATCACACAGAAAACAAGACAGTTTATTTATATCAGGGGCCACATACAGTTCAATATGATCTGACGTGGGTTGGACCAGGAAAATATTAACATAATAATCTTGAAATGGTGTCAGTTCCAAGTTTTTCCCTTAGTTTTACTGTAAAAAAGTAAAATTACATGAACATAGTTACATTTACAACCTGTTCTTTCACAAAAAATGTGAATAACTTTAACAAATATGAACAACTTGAAAAATCTTAAGAAAAAAAAGTGTAAATTTAGCAATATTCTGCTTGTTACTAAATATTTTCTCTGTTTTAGAGTGAAAAAAGTTAAATTACATGTTTATATCTAAAAAGTATCCTTTAAAAGAACATGAACTACCATGAAAGCCAATTTTAACAGTATTATGTCTCATTTACACATGTGCATTACAACCAACAGATCACAGTGGATCTATAAATACATAAAACATTTAATAACAAGCAGAATATTGGTAAAATTACACTTGTTTTTCTTAAAACATTTCAGGCTGTTCATTTTTGTTCAGGTTATTCACATTTTTTGTGAAAGGATAGTTTGTAAATGTAAATATGTTCATGTAATTTTACTTTTTTACACTAAAACAAAGAGAACATTTTGGAGTTGCCATCATTTACAGGTTATTATGATAGTATTTTATTGGTCTGACCCACTTTAGATCATATTGTTCTGCCACATGTTTGACTCCTCTGATTTATATCATTTCCTTGCAGAGAAAAACTCAGCAAAGCCATAATTACAGTCGATGAATCCAAGGAGCTTTTGTTTTATCCTCAGACATTTTACTTTGCTTCTCCTTCTAAAAACAGCTGTAAAATTGGAGTTTGTCATGAATTTGTGAACATTTGTTCTGTAGAGACTCCAATGAAGCCCAGACTTTTTTCATTGGGGTAATTTTCATACAATACAGATAAACTAATGGTTAAATGTTCATTTTAATTGTATTTACTTAGAACTTTTTATTATTCAGAAAAGGAGGAGGAAGAGTTGTTAACAAATAAAACCATAAAGATCAGTGTTTATGATCATAAACCAAACTATTTATTTTTAGAAACTCACTACTTAATGATTTAGTTGATTCCAAAGCTGCAGGTAGTGTCTAATGTAAAATATAAAATGCTTTTAGATGGTTTCAGGAAGTTTTCACTATGAATTCAGAGAGGAATTCATGAAAACAAAGATAAGAAATAGAAAATATGTAACTGTGAGTAGTAACTGTTGCGATAAATATTATAATAAAAACAGAAACAGTAAACTAATGAAAAATATAGATTATGGGAAAAGAATGTCTAATGTTTTCTTGAAAGTCACAGCTTTAACAGACTTAGAAATTACACCGAACATATCTAAAATTAGTTCCTATTTTTCATAAACAAGTTAAATAATTTAACTAATTTTGAAAATGAGTTCAGTTACAGATATTTTTCTCTCATTTGCTCTCAAGTTTTAGAGATTTGCCAGTTTTAATAACTGCACTTGTGATGAATATGGCGAAAAATAATCAGCTTCCAGACAGTTTTCTTTTTCATTTAAAAGAGTTAATTTATGGAAATGTTTGCAAAAGAAGTGAAAATAAATCGGACAGTAGCTTTCCATGTATAATATTAATGTTGATACAAGTGTCCAGCACTTTGTAAAAATCTGTTTTCATACTAATATAAATTATTTGATTTATTTACTAATAAAATAATTCACATTATAGAAGAAAAATATAAGATTCTCCTTTAAAGTTGGAGATTTTTGTGACTTTCCAAAAGTCCAAAGACTAGAACAAATACAAAGGTGTAAATATTTAACAGTTTAAGGAGTTAATCTTTGCAAAAGATATTAAAACATGTAAAACAGTGAATCAATAGTAAAATGAGATAATTAGAAGACTATTTTTGATTGGGTATATTAAATTAAGTGTATTAATTTAAAGAGATTTTCACAGATCATAGCTGGATTAAGCTTTTCAGCCATGTGTAAGATTCTGGCACAGCTGTTGATTATTGATTTATTTATTTACACTTGTATCTGAGTTGCATCTGTTGACTGATGAGTAAAGGCTCTGAATCCATCTCTAAGAACAAACAAAAAGTCAACAAAACAGATGAATCATCAGGGAAAAGAGGTCAAGGCAGAGGTTTATTTTAGCTTGGCTAAAAAAAAAAGCACCAAAGCCATAATTTTTTGTACATTTGGTCACAGTGAAAGATTGGAGTCATGCTTTAATTTTGTGTTAGTAGGAGAAAAGCCTGCAGACGCTGTAGAGACAGATGGCGGCGGGTGAAGTGGAGAGCAAACATGAAGCGATACAATGGAGGTGGGAGCAAACAGCGAGGCCGAAGCAGAAACACAGACACAGAACATGGAGCTGCTGCCACTTACTCCTGCTGCTATCATGCGCCCTGTTATTATGGAGCGTGTGATTGGGCGACGTGGGGTCAGGTGAGTCGCTGGTGGGCTCTGTGTCCGAGCGTGTCGGGCCCCCGCCTGGCGTCTTGGCGCCTTCGTCCCGGGACGTTTCCTCCAGTGGCAGAGAAACCCACTTACGTTTGTTACCTAGCGATGATTCACACCGAAAACAGAGCGTGAAGAGTTTTGTGCCAAACAAATGAAACCCCCCAACTAAACAGATCGCCCACCAACCCGGACACTGAAGGGACGCCCATGCCAAGATTAACTCATACAGACCCTGAGCTGCTTTTGAGTCAACTTCCAAATGAATTTTTCTCTACATATAACCTTTCTAAAGTGATTTATCCCCAGTTATTCTAATATTATCATCTGTATTTTCCTTTTTTTTAGTGTATCATGTAGTTTCCTATATTTAATTCACTGATCATGCAAATGTTCATTAAATCTCAGTGTAAATTCAAAGGTTATTTTAGCAAAACTGAAGAAAAGGCCATTTTTCAGCATTTGACTTCATTTTAGTCAGTTTTTCGCTTATTTTCTTCACATAATATATTCTTTATAATTTTTACAATCATTTTTGTTCATTTTTTTGATCACTTCATCTGTTTTTGTTCATTTTGTTGCTCATGTTATTATTTTTTACTTAATTTCAGTCTATTTTTTGCTTATTTTTCTCAAATCATATTATTTTGTAATTTTGTTATATTTATTTTTGTTCATTTCATTTATTATTTAACATAAACCCAGTGTCTCCATCCACTGTCATTGATCCAACTCCATAGGTTTTACTGGTGAATCAATGTTGTAGAAGATGACGTCCACGGTAACTACAGAGCCTCTGACCGTTCAAATGGGTCATATCTGACGACCATGAAAAGATGACCAACTGTATTTTACACCAATTAGTTACATGTATTAATAGGATTAGTGGATCAACAGGTATTAAACAGTTTAGATCAGTAGATGATTTTTTTCGATGGTGGATGTTTGGGTCTTTATGGGTAAATAAACCCCCTTATTGACTTTTCTATGGTGTGAACATTGTGGATAAACAGTAATAAAACACGTGTGGACTTTTAAGTTTGCATCTGTACACATTTTATCTCCTAAAATACATGATCAGGATTCATTTATGCTCAGACACGACTCAGAGTGTTTCAGTTAAGCTTATAATTATGGTTACAGTTATCATTATCATTTTATGTCTTGCAGTGGGCGGCCCTTAAACCTCAAATTCTTCTACACTCACATAAATTACAAAGAAAATATAGATTATATGGATTATATTTCTGAATTGGTGGTTCTGTATCAGATTTACTTGCTGAGCCGAGGTCTAGATTGAAAACCTGAGGTGACAATGAACTTCCTGTGATGCCCTTAGACTCAAACATCAGGTTATCTGAGCCCATTTCTATTTTTGAGTCACTTGAAAATGGTGACCTTTTCTTGCTGTCGACTGGTTCATATGGTGTATGGATTTATTAGAGAAACCTACTTTATCCACACAATGCAAATATGTATATATTTAAAATGAAATCCAAATTTATATGAATACTTACAGTACATCAGGGTTCATACACATTTTTCAAGGTCAAATTCAAGCACTTCTACAGCTTTTTTAAGGGTAAAAACAAATATTAAGATAAAAATTTACCTGGAGTTGACCTGAGAGCACCCGCTAATTTACTTTTTTGACATAAAGTTTTATTTCTCAACATGTATCACCTCTCTGTAAGTAGCTTTGGCTTGCCATCTAACCTGGCAGAGTTAATATTAAAATAATATTAACTCTATAAATCACATCACAGAGTTTTAATTGCAAGCACTTTTCAGACCTTGAAAACACAAGATTGAAATTCAAGCATTTTCAAGGATTTCAAGCACCCGTAAAAACCTTGTTATATAAATTGTTTTTTTCTTTCTTCTCTTTATATTTTGTTTCATAAGTGTATATTTTCTGTTTTTCTATCTTACCTGCTCTTTATTTTTGTATTTGATGTGAACTGTGCAATTTCCCCATGGTGGGATCAATAAAGTCTTAACTTAACTTTAAATCATGTAGTTTTAAATCAGAAACTGAAATCAATGATCAACCCAAAAAAAAAACAAAAACATGATGACATTTTTTGGTTCACTAGATTAATTCATTTCAGTGTGTGATTTTCACAAACCCAACACCAAAAGAAGCAGGAGGAGGGAAATATTTACCTTCATGTTTCTTAATAATAATAACATAAAATTACAGAATTACACATGGTTGTTTTGTTTTTCTCTCCACATACACAAGGGCCGTTAAACTGAAAGACAGCAACTGGAAATGACTTGTACATTAAAAAACCATCTGTATTTCACATGTGCGAGTTGTACCAGGTCCAGGTTCCGAGCCCTGAAGTGGGATCGTTGAGAATTATTTCACTTCATTTTGGAACAAAACTCTTCACGTCTTCTGTGGTTTAGAGACTGTGTGGTGTTCGACTGCTGCTTGTTGTGTCTTTGGGTGTAAGTGTTTGTACAGATGGATGCGACTCACAGCAGAGGAGCCACAAACATGCACTGATCAACAAGCTACCAATCAACGGTTAGACACACGACCACTGCCGGCGCTGACATGCTTCCTGTTTGCAGACCCTCAGTCCGGTAACAACATGCATCTCTGAATCAGTCAATGAGCCCGTTGACATGACCATCAAAATCCAATAACTGGGAGAAATAGGACACAGTGGAACCTCGCAGTATGAATTTAACTCATTCCAGGATCAAGCTCATTTTGGGATTTACTCATTTTATAAATCAATTTTTATAGAATAGAATAGAATAGAATAGAATAGAATAGAATAGAATAGATCTTTATTGTCAGTCACAGGAACAATGAAAATCGGGTTAGCAGCAAAAACACGGCAAAACTTTCCCCACTGAATTAATTTCAAATAAAACCTCCAACTAACAGGGGGAACTGATCTAAGGGTCAAAACCCTCTTAGACACTTATACTGGAGGCCAAATTGCTGAACAGGACAGGTTAAAAATAAGGGGAGAATGAACTGAGAAATGTATTTCAATATAATTAATCCGTTCCAGCCCCCCAAAAAACACCCCAAAATACTTTTTAAGAGTTTTCAAACAGAAAAACTGCAGTTAGAAAGAAATAAACTGGATTTCTTAACTTATTTACCTTTAAGATGAGATGATCTGTGTGTTGAGGAGGAAGAGGAGGAGGAAGAAGACAAGGAGAAGGAAGAGGAGAAGGTGGAGGAAGAATATTGTTTGGAAGGAGAATCTCCTTCCAGTAAAGCGTCAGGTAGTTGAATCTCTTCTCTTAATCTGTTCTGTCTTTCTTCACTTTCTTTACTGTCTGCACTTACAGGTCATTTCATTATAAACTTATCCAGATAAATCTGCTTTATTCTGCTTGTTAAAATGTCCCTAAATGCTCCAGACCATTGTCATTTAAATAAAGCAGCTGCACAACCTCTACTAAATTTATCTGGATGATTTTTTTTCATCTAAATCTGAACCCTCTGTCCACTTTGAAACACTGGGTTTCATTTCCTGGTGGAGATCTCCTCCTCCACTACACTGTCCTGGTTGGGGAGTTTCCTCATCTCCTCCTCCATCTGAGCCTGTGGAGGTTCCACCTGTTGGAAGACCACCTCCTCATACTGCCCATGTACACTCTGATTTACAGACTAAAACTCTCAAGAGCCGTGGCTGGTGAAGTGAATTTCTGGTACTACGTTGTACTCGTACTGACAGGTTCCACTGTATCTAATAATCAGATGTGATGCGTTTACATGCAGCTCAGAAATGCAATAAACACCCTGATTTACATGTTTCAGCCCATTATCGGTTTTCTTTCTGAGTATGTGATGGTAGACTCAAACTCCCAATTATTCTCATGTTTGACTACGTCACTTCCGTTTTCTACAATTGAATTGTTTTTGCACATACATAGCTGTAAATAATAAATCAGATTAACAGGTATGAGGGAGAGTCTAAAACATCAAAAATTCAGAAAGTGCAGTTCACAGCCACAGTAATTCTACAAAGAAGGATTTCACAGGCCGGTTACAGGTGTTTTACTGGTTTCACGGGCCGGTTACAGGTGTTTTACTCGTTTCACGGGCCGTTTACAGGTGTTTTACTGGTTTCACGGGCCGGTTACAGGTGTTTAACTGGCTTCAGAGGCCGGTTACAGGTGTTTTACTGGTTTCACGGGCCGGTTACAGGTGTTTAACTGGCTTCACAGGCCGGTTACAGGTGTTTAACTGATTTCAGAGGCTGGTTACAGGTGTTTTACTGGTTTCACGGGCCAGTTACAGGTGTTTTACTGGTTTCACGGGCCAGTTACAGGTGTTTTACTGGTTTCACGGGCCGGTTACAGGTGTTTAACTGGTTTCACGGGCCGTTTACAGGTGTTTACAGGCGTCTGTGGGACTAACCTCCTCTCTTCTTCAGGTTGCTGTTCTTTGAGTCCGGTCCAGTCTTGGACTCCACGTCTTTGGGCAGATCTCCCAGGGGATCCAACTGAGCCTCCTGGTTCTCTTTGCTCTCGCCGCCGTCGTGGCTGCTCTCAGACTTCCTGTCTGGTCGCTCCCTCCTCTTATCCTTGTCTCGGCGTGAGGATGGCGGCTTCTTTCCGTTATTGTTAAGGACATTCTGCTGCTGCTAAAAACAAACGCATGGAGATATTTAATTAAATTCAAGTGTTAACTAATGAGTAACAGTTAATTTTGATATTTTCAAAATTAACTGTTAAATCAACTGTAACACACAATAATTTCCTTCTGGGATTAATAAAGTATTCTGAATCTGATGAAGTAGTTTTACATTTATTTTCAATATTTACTAGGTTTTCAAACAAGTTTTGATTTATCTAGGTTGCAGTGTTTGTGGAAAACTTAATCACACACATTGGAGGATTTGTGGAAAGAAAATGTACATTGCATCTCATTTTGGTCCATATTATTCTAATATCTGTTTTATTTAAAATTAAATTTCAATCTAAATTTACATAAATATTTCTATAAATTGCCCATTTTTCTTTCTTCTCTCTATATTTTATGTTTTACAAGTGTATATCTCTGTTTTTCTATCTTCCCTGCACTATATTTTTGTATGTTGCTGCTGTCATTTGTGAAATTTCCCCATGTGGGATCAATAGTCTTATCTCAACTTACCTTATCTGTTTTCATAACACTTGAAATGCAAGTGCTGATTATGAATATGGAAAAGACAACCATAACTTTAACAATTAATGTGGATCAGATGGTGCCCATTCCACATTATTATGACAATAAAACTCAAATGAGCTTTTATTTATGTGGAAATATTGTCAAATACTAAATGGTTTTAAGCAGATTACATTGGGTGCTTCATATAGAAGTAGATCATATTATATTATATTATATTATATTATATTATATTATATTATATATAACTTTATTGATCCTTTGAGAGAGACCTCGGGAAATTTAAGTACCAATAGCAGCACAACACCAAATGTACACATATAAGAAATATTATAAGAAAATAGTAATAATAATAACTATAAAAAACAGTAGTGAAAAAACAGGCAATTGCACAGTACTAGTTGTAATAGTACTAGCATTGGAAAGTACTAGTTCAAATAAATACTAAAGTACTAATAATAATAATAAATAATAATACATAACTATTATGTTGTGTTATAATATTATACTATGCACTATACATATTGTTTAATAATCATAGGATAAAAGTTATAATAAAGTGATAACAGTAAAAGCAGTGGTAAAAATGATATAAAGGTAGTAAGTAATATAACTATGGAAGTAAGTAGTAGTAATAATAATAATACTAATATAATAATAATAACTTAAGAGTCACTATTTTCTTGCACTTGTCAGTTTTTTTCAAAAAAAAAATCTGAAACCTTTTAATAATGTGCCTTCAGATCTGTGCACTTCTGTTTTTAGTGCTCCATCTAGTGAGCACAAACCACACAAACCCTTCATGTCTTCTGGAATCCAACATAAAAACACATTTCCTTTAACAGCGGTGTCATCGTACCTCTTTGGCCAGTTCACCAGGTGTGGGCCAGTTTGTGATATCGCTGAAATCACTCGACTGTGAAGAGAAAATAGAAACAACAGATCATCAGTTTGCACGTCCGGGAAGCTTCGTCGCCATCATTTATGGCTCAAACTAAAGTCTCCTTCAGTTACAAAGCCGCTACGAGGAAAAACCAGGTCAGTACTCCGTCTGCAAACAACGACGATAAACAGGCCGAGTCACTTTACACAGCTCGGATGTTGTACATTTGGACAAAGTGATATGAGATCAAGGTTACACAGGTGAGTTACACAGCAGACGGTAAAACGGTGGTATTTACAGCAACACACGGGCTTTAAATAAACATCATGATGCGGCCGTTTCCTTCCTTTATTTAGGGATTAGTTCAGCTCACTATTTATAAACAACAGACTAGTCTTTAATCACTGTTGAATCCATATTAATCATTATTTTACTACTTAACAGAGGTTTCATGTGGCCTGTTTTTTTCCCTCCCTACACTTTCACACACATACAGTATCTATACATTGTATTAGGTTCATTATTTTAGTTTTAAGACATTATCCGATTTCTATCTACATGGACGGAGCAAAAAACACAGAAATGAAGATCACATATGACAAAAAAATAACAACATGAAAATGATGTATAAATGTTCCAAGACAAACCCAGGAAAGGGAAACTGGAGGAACAAAATGACCAACTAAAGTAACAAACTAAGCAAAAATATAAATCAAAATGGATGAATAACACAACAAAATTAAACTAAAATTAACAAAATAATCAATAAAGTAAAACACAGTGATCGATAAAATAGACAAAAACCAACAAAATTATGAATAAATGAATAAAATATGCCACAAAATAAACACAGTAACCACTAAAATAGAATATAAAAAAATCAACAAAATGAAGAAAGATTTATAAAATACTCAATGAACAAAATAACAAAATCTTTTAAAAAATTAACAAAACAAGGAACGAAAAAAACTTATTAAATACAGTGATAAACAAAATTAATCAAAATGAACACAATAAGCAGCAAAAGAAAAAAATAAAGTAATCAGCAAAATGAAAAAACAATAAGCAAAAGTAACAATTTGTTGCTTATTAATTTATTATAGCAACAAACTAAATAAGCACCAAAATAAACAAAAATGAACAAAATGAAAAAAAATTATGAAAAAAATAAATAAAATAAGCAACAAAATAAACACAGTACCCACTGAAATAAAATAAAAGTGCAGATAAACTGAAGTTCCATCTTTTTAGAGGTGAACTTCCCTGTTACAGAATCATCATTAAGCTGCTTTTATTCAACGTCTGACAGTTTAATCATCAGTCTACAATTTGATCCTCCATCAAACACACGTTTAGATACAGTCGAGGAAAAACCAGTATGAAAGGCAAACAAACATAGTAGCTAAAAGCAGGTGTTTCATTCCCATCCTGCATGAAGTCAGACTGGTCCAACATGTGAACACACCGACACATGCCTTTATTTACAGGTAATGATCGACTTGTCAACCACTAATGGAATGAGCGCTACCTGAGGATACACGTGGTGCAATTTCTGCTGATCTATACTTCTACTCTACATATCTGAGGAAAAAATTTTGCATTTACTACATTTAGATAGATACAGATAGATTTAGATAGATATACATACTGTTTTCATAGGTAATGCATAATGTTAATATTAATACTGTTTTCATAGGTGTAGATACTGTTGTCATTGGTAATATATAGTGTTAATATTGTCAATACTGTTCATACATATTGTTATATACTGTTAATACTTTAAATTTGTGTCTATTCATATTTTATCTATTTTTATTTTTATTCTACCTAGCTCTATTCTTATCTTACTTTTGTAAAAAGTCATAGTCTATTTTCTTATCTTATTTTTAGTTTTTGCAATTTTATATGTGCTCCATTCCTATTTTCTGTAGTACTTATGTTTATTAATACTATTGTGCCGACTGGAGTAGGATTGTACACACAATGACAATAAAGGCTATTTTAAATTTCTGTCATTTGTACCTCCAGTATGTTGTGTTTGTTCGCTTCCTTCTCAAGATAAATACAGGATTCACTTACAATTTTACAAGTGAAATTTCATCATTTTTCAAGCACTAATAATATAATCTTCCTGACTGTTTATAACCTGTATGTGCATTAACATAATAGTACTTTATTTAACTACTATATGAGAAATTTAACAACATTTTTCAATCTCAGCGTCATGTCGATATGGCCAAAAGTTCATACAATAATATTTTGACTCACAATACTCTCACCTCTGATAAAATACAGGTGAGTTAAAAACTAACTAAAACAAATTTTCCTTCAGTTTCCTCTGGTTCCTGGAGGCTTTCGGTATTTACACACCGGGGACACTGACCATTATTTATGTCATGAGCACTTTCATACAGAATATGAAAAGTAAGCGCTTTATTTTTTCAGAACAAGGGTGATTTTCTGCAGCTTCTGAGCTTCTGCAGTGTAAATAAAACAATCGACCAATCATTTTAGAGTAATAGATGTCATGTGACGACAACAATAATGAACCCGTACACTGTTTGTATTAAACAAACAATGATAAAGATAATGAAGTGAAAGAAAACCAGTGGAGCGGCATCGACAACACCCTGGACTACCTGGACAGTGAGGAGGTTCTGCCACTTATTTAATGAAATGATCTCTACAATCCCTCTGAAAATGTCTCAGATCATGAAGTCACCTAGATCTGAGAAAAGGTCACCTAATATTTAGCAAGACTGAGCATTGTTTTCATCAATGATCAGGGTTGTTCAGCATTTCCTTGAGCTATCCTCTGAATATTATATTAGCACAGATCCAAAATTGATCAAAATGTTATTGTTTTTAGTCAAATAACAACTGAAAAGACACCACAGCTCCTAAACCCTAAAGAAAACACTTAATTTAAGACATTTCTGCTATGCATCCTTATCTAAATCTAACCAGTTTGACTTTATTATCCCTGTAGGGAAATTTGGTCTTATTATATTACCCATCTTTATACACAAAGTAGCTAGCATTAGCATTAACTGGGAAGCTACAGACCTCCATCAGTACTGTGGTTAAGCACACCAACAGGAGGATTAACCTTTCAGTACCTGTTTTTGATGGTGAGGGAAACAGATAAACAGAATGAGCCCTGCCCTCCGGGGAATCGAACACATAACCTTCTAGCTGTGAGGCAGCAGTGCTAACCACAACAATACCACAGCATGTTTTGTGAACTTCATGCTAATGCCCTAACTTTTCTAAAATGTTTGATGGTTTCACTTCAGTCCATAACTTTTCCAGGTCTGTAAAATTCCACTTCCTCAAAGGTAAACACATTATATCTTAAAGAAGACGCTGTATTAAACTACCAACAGTATGTTAAGTAGTTAAAATGAGCTCAATCGTAAACACCTCAAGGCTGAGGTGATGAAGTTGGGGGGGATTAGATGTTATCGTAGTAAAAACTCGTATTTTCACGATACAGACCATTACTGCTACAATATTTATTTAAGAACATGCATTTTGCAGATTATCACAATAGAGTCAGTCATTAGAAGGAAATAACCATGCTCACTGGGGAAAGTGCAACATCCTCCAGTTATTCTTTATATTTCTGTGCCTCTAGTTAAACAATAGAATGAGGATCTGAACATGGTAGAGAATTCTGACCATTTGTTTCATCCTGTCTGTAAAAATACATGTAAATGTTATCATATTTGGAAAGCCATGTGTCTACAGCAGCAAAATTAAAAATATACATGAATGCAGCAATAACATGAACTTAAAAATGTGATTTATTGTAGTAAAACACTGACAGGGACCATGTGACTACTTTCATTTTCTTATTTTTATGTACAGTTTACTCATAATACCTGGAAATGTAAGATTTTCAGGGTTTGTACACATTTTTTATGGTCAAATTCAAGCACTTTTCAAGCACGTTTAAGGGTCATTTTCAAGTTTTTCCAGCACATCACCTTACCGCTGGGGTAAAATACACATCTACAGGAATACATACACTCATGATTTTTTTTTTCACTTTTTATCACAATAATGTACATTGTATTATGCTATAAACATGGGGAAGCCACTTGGCATTCTTCAGGCACACTTGCACAGAGCCAAACTATTTACCTGCAGTCGACCTGAGAGCATGCGCTAATTTTCTGTTTTGACATAAAGTTTTATTTTTCTAAATGTATCACCTCTCTGTAAGTAACTTTAGCTTCACATCTAACCTGGTAGAGTTAATATTAAAAATAAATAAATAAATCACATGACAGTGTTATAATTGCAAGCACTTTCAAGCACTTCAACTAAATTTCAAGCACTTTTCAGACCTTGAAAACACAAAATTAAAATTCAAGCATTTTCAAGGACTTCAAGCACCCGTAAAAACCCTGGATTTTTGATAAGGAGAAACATTTTAAGTGTGAAATATCTGAAAACATCTTCCACTCCTGCTCTAAATGAGGTATTATTTAACAAACACTACACTGCAGCGATTCATTACTGATTAAAATGCCACTGTCGCTGGAGGTGATCCAAACTGGCCACTGTTGTAACTGTCAAACAACAGATGGTATATAACAAAAAAATAACTATTCTGAGAATTTCACATGTGCTCAAGCTCTACCTATTGTTTTGGTACAGTTTGTAGATAATACCCACATAATTCTACTTGAAAAGATCTAACACCTCCTTCTAGAACCGATACTGTGTTTTCATAAAAAGTCAGTATCAGTGTGTGTTAATGTGACATTTGTACATTAACAGAGACACTTTAACAAGAAAAAAATGGGTTTTTATGTGTTACAGCAGTTATCATCACAAATCATTACCACATGTTAAACAGTTAAACATTCTGGTGTATATCTAATGACTAAGAATTAAAATAGAAACAACAGGAAAAGGACAATTACCTTGCTGGATTTTCTCGTTCTGGGTTTGCTGGCACGAACCACTTTCAGGGCATTTTGTTGATCTGTGGATACAGATTCAATAAGTGTAAGTGGCATCGTCACATTAACAAAAACCCTACTTTTAAGGATTAAAACCAGAACATCGGTGTGTGTGTGTGTGTGTGGGGGGGCACAGCATGAACGGTTGCTCAACACTGTAGACCTCTACTCTGGTGCACCATCGGGAATTTCAGTCAGTGCAAAATAAATAAATACCCACAACCCCCAGGGCCGGGCTGGGCGATGGGACTAGTTGAGGGTGTTTTGTGTGCAGCCAGTGGCGGTATGCGTGTGCAGCCTGGGAGTGGCCCGCTGCAGCCCGGCTGTGCAGAGGATGGTCGGCGTGATAAGAGCCACAGGCCGAGGTGAACACATGAATGGGTGTATGCCCGAGTGTGGAAGTCCACCCTCTGAGACGCTCGTACAGTAACACTGTAAAATGATGCCTGAGCTTCAGCAGAGTCGTATGCTTCAAATATAGCTCCCTCTGGTCACTCTGCACTCACTTTGACACACATTCTCCACTCGCAAACAGAACAGGCTGAAATCTGCAGAACGTGGGGTTTAACTTCAGAACCAGCTCCTCCATATGTATCACTAAACACAACAATATATGAGTCAATATCACTGTAAGGTGCCTTTCAGACTTTAAAATGTCCAAAGAAATATGAGATTTTCCACTTAACTTCATGTTCAATGTGTTCAGTCGACTGTAGGTTGTTAATGTACGTTGGACACACGCTCACATTTTAAATAGATTTTTTTCAAGAAGACAAAGTACAAACAGACCACAAAATATAAAACAAATATGTCCACCCTGTCACCAACACATTCATGTGAAAATAAGTGACAGGGTGGACGGTTTTAGCTAAAGTTAGCATCTAATGACCACATGTTGGACCTTGAGTTGGCAAAGTAGGTCATCTTTGAAGAGGACTGTGTAATGTTCAACAAATATATTTGGAATTTCTGAAAAGTTCTATATTAAATGATAATTTGTGGTGACAGGGTGGACATGCTAATTTTGACCACATCACCGTACAGAAACAAAATGATTAAAATTTTGAAATGTAAATGTAAATACTAAATTATCTCGTAGACTATGTTTCCACCTCCGATGAAGACACTCAAAATTACTATGGTATCATCAATGTCATCAACCAGATTATTAAAGGGGTGGTTCCCCCAAAGTGACAGGGTGGACAGCAAGGACACATGAAATTTAAATTTAACATTTCTTTTTAAATGTTGTTGAGTATATGACAACATCTAAAAATTTTTTTTTTTATTTAAACACTTATGAAACTCACTAAAGTTAGAAGGGCAGAGTGAGGGACATGAGCAAATTATGTACATTCCCTCAAAGAAAACTGTATAAAGTAATACAATCATATTTCAAAAGGTTTAAAATTATACTGATATACGTGTAAGTGTTTGCCCATTCATAATAAAACCCCAGGATTTCATTATTTTGCAATATGTTCACGGTGACAATTAGATTCTGCTGGACACACACACACACACACACACAAACACACACACACACACACACGCACACACACACACACACACACACACACACCAAAGGACCCTTATACTGATATTGACTCATATAATAATCATCTATAACTAGGAATCAACACATTCAACATTTAGACTGAAGTGATACCAGAGCAAGTTCATGTTAATCTGACGGATTCTGAATTATTTATGCTGTGGTACAGCTAGAAAGAATGAAAAAAAAACTTTAACTAAGCAAATTGGTTATTTTTCCAAAAATTGAAATAGGGATGAACAGAAAAATTATGAAAATACAAGTTCATGTTACTCAGTGTTATGGACTGGGCTGGAAAATGTATCAAATTAATTTGATAGGTAGATTTTGTTGATTGAAGTTTATGGGTAAATGACAAATAAAGCTTCTAAATGGATGGATATAAAGAACGTGTTTGCATCGGGATCCAAGTGTTTAACCAAGTCTTATTTATGTAATAAGGTGAATATGTTTAAACTAAGTTTACTGTGTTTTAACTTCATGCCTAAAAACGTGGAACAACGAAAAAGTTGTCAATTATTAAATGACCTGAAAACTAGTTTGTCAATCATAAACCAAACATGTAATAATTTCCTGATTCCAGCCTCTCCTGTTTTAATATTTTCTAGCACTGGTTAACATTTTTGGATCACAAAATAATCAACAATAAAAATAATCTTTAGGTACATCCCTACAACTAAACACTATTTACTCAGACTGAAATGTTGGAAAGTATTCCTTATTTTTCAAGGACACATACAAAAAAAATTTAGATGA
Organism: Apogon talboti; assembly: GCA_037367365.1. Classification (NCBI taxonomy): domain Eukaryota; kingdom Metazoa; phylum Chordata; class Actinopteri; order Kurtiformes; family Apogonidae; genus Apogon; species Apogon talboti. The sequence continues at coordinate 27,918,723 of JAPQRQ010000016.1, forward strand.
TGAATTGTTAGAATAATTCTTTTTAGCTGACAGTCAGCAAAAGAATAAGTGAAACCACATGGTACAAACTGACTCCGAGTTTATCAGTAGAGACTCAGTTTCATAGAAATGCAAGTTGAAGCTTGTCAGACTGACCCACTTTTAATACAATTCCCCTGAGGCTCAGAACTAGGGATGTGTAACTTTCACTGTTTGACAGCCCCTTGATTTGTTTATTTAAATTTTATTTTAGTTTTACTTTTGCTTTGTCAGAATCCAACATGGGCTCTGGTAGTTTGTGAGGAGCAACATTATTTATACAAAGACTGATTAATGCGATGTGATGTATATAAAAATGATTAAAATAATCATAATTAGTTGTAGTAATTTTATTCAAACTGCTGTAATTACTTTGTAATTACATTTTAGACATAATATGTAGCTTTTCTCCAAGTCAGGTGTGTGTCCTTACAAATTATTATGTGAACCATAATTCTTAATCATATAAATTGTAGTTAAGCAATCAGTGAATCCAACTAAAGAAAATGAACAAAATAAACAATCACAAAATCAGAGCCTTCAGGTAAGTTTTTGTCTTGTATTTGTCTCATTTTTATCTCTTACCGAACTTTAACCTGAAACATCTATTTTCTTCAACTTTTACTCAAGCTGAAAAAAAGCCTTTAACCTAATACAATGATCATTTGATGTTCATGATGATAATTACCCACGTTGTTTGACAAGAAACTTGTTATTGAGATAACATTTTGGACGGTATCACCCCGCCACTGCAGTAGATATGTTGAAATACAATATTTATTGGTAATAATGCAATAACTAGTAAGAGTGGACTCAGACTGGGAGAAATGCCATTAGGTTTGACTAAAATGTAATTATAGATATGGATGTGATTCCATGCAGTGTTTAAATGGCTGGCCATATGTTTGCTAAATTACTATGCAATCTACTTTTTCTTTACTTGTATATCACTTAGACGTCCTCAGACTGTAGTTACAACCACTACACGTACAATAAATGAATCAGTTTTCCATTTTGAATGAGCAGTTAGACTGATAAAGTAAATATGACCGGTTTCCAGCCTAGCCCTGTCCTACTTGTACTTTTACACCTGTCCAGCCACCTTACACATACTTGTGCTTTAACTAATGACAGTTGAGATGTCTGGTGGGAGGAACTGCAGGCAGCCAGGCCATTGGACATGCAAAACGTGTCTTTACAGCAGCAGCAGCAGTTAGCCTGGCTGTCTTAGCTCTCAAACACTCAGTCCACACTATAGTACTAAGTTGAGGCTGATTTTGGCTCAGATCGTGCTTCTCCCGGTGCTGAATTTATCCGACATTAGCCCTGGCACTGTGACACTGATGTTTCCAAGAAGGGAAAGCAGTGGGAGAGTTAGCTGGTCATGGCTAGGCTAAAGAAGTAGCAGTTGTCAGCAATCAACACGTGGTGCTCCGGAGCAACCCGAGCACAGAGGGGGATGGGGAAAATATGCCACCATCAACACATCTTGACATTTAAGTTGAAGCACCTTATTCAGCTCTAAATCAGCCCAAAATGAACGGTGACACACACGTGGGGCTCAGATTTATGTGGATTCATGTTGTCAAAACGTGCTGTGGTACCATATTGTAACGTTTAGTCACCATAATATGTAGCCATGAGTGGAAATCTAGACCCTTCTCACCTTTCTCCTGGGAGCTGGAGGTGATATTGTTGATCGGCACTCTCCCCGTGGTCCTCTTAGTCCACGGGTTGACTTTCGGCGGTGGAGCCTCCACCACTTTCCGTTTCACGATCTCCACAGCAGAGTCAGCGTTGCTGCTTTGGTCGTTTTCTTTGTCGTTTTCTTTGCATTTCTTGTGCATGTCCGCAGGGCTTTTGGCTTCTTCGGTACTGTGGCCACCTGGCTGCTGACTCTCGGAGCTCTTCTGCCCGTGCTCTTCGTGCTCTCTGGCCGCTTTCTGCAGCGGAGAGCCTGCGGTCTTGTTTTGGTTCTTCTCCGCTCCTCCGCCGGAGCTGGCCGCTGTCAAACCAGACTCAACCTGACTACACTCAACCTCTGCGGACATCCTGCTAGTTTCCTAACAGCGCGCAGTATTAAATCCAGTGTGAAGTTTTGGTCCTTGCTTTCTTATCCCAGAGAAAATTCGTGAAAAACTCAAGGGGTGACCACATCTAAAACTTGAGGTAAACAACTTTTGGGCTGGACCCCGCTAGCCAGCTAGCCTAGTAGCTCCTTCGGCTAACGTTAGCTAGCTAGCGACCATGCAGAAGTCAGCGAGCCCGAGATAAATGTTGTTGTTTTACCCGTTTAGAGACTGTTTCATACCAACAGCGAATTACCTTAGAATCTGTAGTTTGTCACCATGAAACGACACTATCGGAGCCGGTTCACTTTCGAGTTTCTGTAACTTTTTTCTACACTACTACAGCGACCTCCTCTCCTTCTGCTCTGCTCTCAACTCCACGCTACGAGCTACGAGGGGCTCGTGCAGCCTCTGCTCCCTGGCTGTAAACAGTGACTCTGCTGCCCCCGGAGGCCACGCCGCGGTACTGCAGCACAGTGCGACGGAGAAAGTTCAGATTTCACTTTAAAAGGAGTTTTTATGGACAGTCTAGAAGTGACAGACCAGGAAAAGAACAAAAAAGACTTTTATCACATGACTGATGTTTGAAACGACACGATTTTATGCTCATACGATGTTTTGATGTTATAACCAGGTATTTTTATGTTATACTAATGTGTTTTCACATTACTACAGGATATTTTCATGTTATAATAATGTATTGTCATGTAATAACAAGTTGCATTTGGTTCACTTCAAGTTTATTTATTCCCGAGGGGCAATTAAAAAGGCACAGAGAACACCATATTTCACAAAGGCAAAATACAAGACATCTAAAATAAACATATACTGTATCAGCTAGTGCAAATTAGCAGTGTGCTTATTCACATTACAACCATATATTTTCACGTTTTACTGATTTTTTTTGGTGTTATATTTCTCTCTTTGGGAGTTATTGTTTTATGGAAGTCTAGACCTGCCAGACTGGGAAAAGAACCAAAAAAGATTCGTATCACATGATTTATGTTTAAAACATGATTTTCTGGTTAGAAGATGGTATTTTGATGTTCTGCACTATATTATACATTCCCCATTCATATCTGCTGCTGTTTTGTTCCATTATGCACCTCCTCACTTTTTATCACTGTGACTGTATTGCAGGCAAAAAACAAGACATCTAAAATAAATATACACATCGGTTAGTGCAAATTAGCAATGTGCTTATTCATTTTAGAACCATATATTTTCTTGTTTAATTGCATTTTTTTTATGTTATGGTATTTCCCTCTTCAGGACCCCACCATCGCAGCAGAAAACTATAATAAATGTTTCAAGTTAAGTGGAAAAAATAGTGCAACTCGCTGAGGTAAAACACCTGAGGTAATGTTTATTGCTCACGGCTGATTAACAAACATCAGCATGTTAAAAGACATTACATAATGACTGAATATCAGGCTATACGAAGTAAATAACCGCTGTACCATTTTCATTTCAGTGGAGTTTAACCAAATCAGAGCATTTGTGAATCTGACCACTGGATATTCAAATCACAGCTTCACCTGATCACAGTTTGTCTAAGCACTTACCCAGTTAAATATAGAGGAATAAAATAAAATTAAATTAAATTAAATAAAATAACCATATTAAGCTGAAGCAATTTGAAGACACTACAATTTTCAAACCACAGTATTTGGTGCCATTTAATCAGGTCAGCAGTAAATCAGATGACACGTGTTAACATAGATGTTTAGAAAATTAGATGTGAAACCAGAGGAAAACAGCCATAATCTTTAATTATATTTTTTAGACATTAAACCACTTTGTTAACAGATTAACTGCCATATTTTATGTTTAGGAATTCAGACAGGTGGACAATATACGCTAAACTCTTTAAAAAAAAATATTTTTAAAGGAATAAACAAATTCATTTTGTCCATGTGTCCACCCCCCCCAATCTTTCTTTCCTTCTCTCTCTCTCTCTCTTTCTCTTGCAAGAGAAAGCAAGAGAAAGAGAGGTGGTCGTCTGCCTTGACAGCTGG
>JAPQRQ010000016.1:27942313-27964449 GCA_037367365.1 Apogon talboti
GGTGTGTTGGAAGAGGGAAATATCTAAAACCTGCAGGGACACCGGCCCTCGAGGACCAGGATTGCCCACCCCTGACCAAGACAGTCTATTTCCATTAAATATCTGTGTTAAATAATTGAGATTTTCACATTTGACTAAACTATTCTGATTAGAATTTCTGCGTTATTTTAGCAGCCTAATAGGAGATACTGTTGATTACCGTCAGTCCACCAATACAGCTATACCAGAGAATGAGGTCAAAAAGGAAGCAAGAAGAAGCTGATTATTCGGAGGATTTCCTCTAGACTATTGGCTAAAATTTATCAAATGTGATCAGTAAAATCAGGTAACCATGGAGATTAAAAACGCTTCTATTGGGAAAAAACTAGGGAAACTACAAAATACTCTAACTTTAAAATATGGCACTTTTCTTTAATCGTAGCCATCTAACGTGTTGTGGGACGGTGTAACAACGTGATGTGCAGCATGTTATGTTACTACACCGAAACACGTGTGTTGCATTAGACATGACAACCAACACCTACGGCTAAGAACCATAATACATCTGAGGCTACAGCAGCTAGCTACAGCCGGAGCTAACTTCAAACGACCATAAGGTTAGCTCCGATAATACCACCAACACCCTCATTTATTTCCACTAATTGTCATTGTTTCACATTGTGACCTGTCTAGCTAAAAATACATAAGTCGAATTCGGCTGTTTACAGGACGAATGAGACAAATTAGTATTTATTTTGCAGAAATGAGAGCTCAGTGTGGTGCTAGCATTAGCCGCAGAGCTAGCAGTCAGTGTCCTTTCATCATTTCTCACCAGTGCCAGTTGTTGACATTAGTCGCATCGGCTCTCTCTTCTACGATCCAGCGAGGGTCTCCTTCTCCCCATTTAGCCATTCTGGAAAGCTGAATAAAATATACAAACTTGGTATTTGTTACTGTGTGCGAGGAGCACGTTAGTTTGCCGGTGAGTGTCCGGTGCACGTTGTTTCTAGAAGCCTCTGGCAGCCGCTGTCTCTAACGGTGTTTCTGCATTTGTTCTCCGAGCACAGAAAATGCTGGAAACGGAACTTTGTGGAAGGAAAAAAAACGTCCCCCTACCGGAAGTGTTTTCGAGAACAATGGTTCCGCTTCAGCGAAATTCCTTCTTCAACGTTTTTATCACATATTTTCAACACTTACAAATATAACATGGAGCAGATCATAATGTCAGCAATAACATTAAACCAAAATGATCTGTAAAATATTATTTATAACGTAAACGGGATGCAAATGAATACATGCAAGCAGTGTGAAAGAATTATTAACATTCTGTGAAAATACTTTACTGCAAGCAACATAATAGAAATCAACCAGTTGTCATGTAGTCGATTAAAAAAATGCAAGTACAACAAAATGAAACCCAATAAAATTAAATGAAAGACCTTGAACTCTTAATGCTGCTTATATTATCGCATTTACCTTCTTTCTTATTAAAATACAATGTATTCCTGCATTTATTGTCAAATCCAACCGCATAATTTTAATCTTAAATCTAAATAATTAATTCGAAATTACTATTTATTAATGATAGAAGTCATATTCAGACCTTTTACTGGTGCAAAAGTACTAGTTAGTACCACACTACAAGTGTGAATATAATTATAAGATAAGTATGCACCTAAGTTATGACAGGTAAAGGTAGTCATTATGCAGTAAAACCATTATAAATATAACAATATAAAGTCCAATAAAAGTGACAAATAAAAACTGACTATTGTAATTAGGCCACCACACAAACTTTAAATGTACTTAATCTTAATGCTGTTTATATTCTAGTTTTCGCTGCTGTTCTACTAATAATATACTGTATCTTATACATGCATTTATTGTGCAAATATTATTAAGGTCAAAAAAATTAATAACAGATGAGTATTTGTGTCTTGAAATGGGTAAAAATGGTCTTTAATAACAAAAAAAGCCCTATAAATCTGAATTTGTTTCACGTTTTCTTCTAGTTTAGCTGAAATTTAACCCTGGAATACTGTGTAATACTCAAATTAAACTAATTACCATGTGCAAAAACAAAATCTCCACAGTGGAGAGAATAACCATTGTAAACACTGATAATTACTCATAATTACACTGCTGTGGTCAAACAGGCATTGTAGTCATGACATTATAGAGGAAAACAATACTGAACAGACTCTCACGGCGGCTGATAAAGATAGCAGGGGCAAGGCTACAGTTCTGTCATTGAAAAATCTCCATGTGTAGAGTTATTAGGTCAGGTCACAGCCACTCATTCATATCAATGGAAATCGGAGAATGTGGGGGGAGGGGCCACACACAAAAGTAAACAACTTTTACAAGTGCAACACAAGTTAGACCTGACTCAACTTTTGCTTAAGCACAGTGTGATATTTAGGCTAAATGTCTCTTTCTAATCAAACACATGCAGATTTTCTTTCTAGGTGGATTATTTTGAATCACGAACAACACATTTCTACTGTTCAGGTCATGACAAAAGGTGAAATACTAGTAGGGCAGCATGGCCGACCACAGTGGGTTTGTTTCATTATTTTTCACATTGTTTCACTTTTACAGACAAATGAAAGGATGGATTGTGATAGTGAGGTGTTGTTTTACCAGAATAGCTTCAGACTGTGGACTGTCCTGGAGAGATGAACACCATTCTAGCAAAAAAACATCCTTCATTCGTTGTATTGATGATGGTTGTGGAGAGCACTGCCTAACACATTTTCACATACTAGTTCATTTGGGCAAATGAGCAAGGACCTCAGCACCGAAATGAAGCAAAGGCTAAGTATTTTAAAGTTGTAATACCACTGACGGCCACTAGATGCAGCTTAAATAGACTTAGAGTAAACTTCTCCCTAAATACTAAGACAGTAACTTTTTTCCAGGAATCATTCTGGTCTTGTTTGTTTTATTTGGACCTTATCATACTGTAAGTGATCTAGTCCTTCTTAATTACTTTGTTAATTAGATCTTAGGTAGAATAGAAGGATTGATTTGCGCATTTATTTCCTGACCAAATGGCTTGACTGTTGCTGTTATTAATAAGTTACAATAAAAAGACCATAAAATGACTTTGTTACACAGTGCTTGATGAAGTTCATCATTTTACTAATTAATAAGCTACCATTAGCATTAGCTCACTGCTGACCCCAAAAAGCCAACATGACAACAGCCAATACACAAAATACAGCTTTCAAAACCTCAGTTCATAAACCAGTGGGTGATGTCACAGTTCCTCCATCCGCTAATTGTATACAGTCTATGGCCACAGCTTATAACTCACATCAATGAACCTCCATATCCTCTCAATGGTGCCATTGTCATCCTTTGAGTGAACACACCCATCAGCCTTTTCCTTTAATTTGTCACCGTTCTATATATTCACTTGCTGTGGTAAAAAAGTGTTTTCTTACAGCTGCATATTATTATTTTTTTCCCCCTTTTTATATTGATTTTTAATATGACATAATTATAGACATAATTAGATTATTTATTATCATTTATTATTATTAGGATTTTATTAGTTATTTGTACGAGTACCTTCTAATGAGCAATTGCCTGTTTTCCACTACTATTTTTATAGCTGTTCTTATTACTATTTTCTTTCCTTTTTGCCATGTAATATTTCCTATATGTGTACATTCATTGTTGTGCTGCTTCTGGAACCTTAATTTCCTGGGGTCTCTGCCCAAGGGATCAATAAAGTTCTATGTTATCTAATCTAATCTAATCTAATCTGAAAATGAAGCTTTAACACCAAAACAGGTCAGATGCAGAACTCACAATTTATAGCTGCTGGATTTATCTGAAACCAACATTATGGTGTATAATTATTTTAATCTGCTGTAAACTTATAAAAGCATCACAGCGGTAATAATACTAAATAACCTGTAAATACAATCTAAAGTGCAATACAGGGATCATTCAGTGATAAGAATGTGTGGTAGTGTGCATTTGTGCGTGTCGTTCTCTATTTATGTTAGCTGTTGTACCTATTTATCTTAATGACAAAACAAACCCTGTACTCCTGGTATACATATGTGATCTATTTCTGGGTATCTTGTAATGATAGAGATACATATAGTTCTAAACACAGTGTAATCTGAATTTAAAAAAGAGCCATGCTGCGTCTGAAGATGATCAAACACATTAACCCAAGTTCTGGGTAAATGTCTAAATAATGGACTCAAAATCAGTTCACAACAGGCAGAATTATTTTCACATTACAAATGATATGATGTCTTATCAGAACTGTTGAACATGAGCATGGCGTTCACATTTTAGTGTTGCAGTTCCTCATGCTGCCATTTGAGGTCGCCAATGAGCATATTTGCCTAATGCAGCTTTAAATAGACAACATCTGTTCTTTTTGTGGATATATAAGAACATTTTTAAGAAATAATCAGATTGTTTCAATTAGCAAAAACAGTCTCAGCAGCATTTCTCAGTTTAGTTTCAGCATTTACATCCAGATATCTATTATGACCCATTAAATGATAAAGAGGATTGTTTGTCATGATGAAACTGATATTATAGGGTTTTATAGGGTGAAGTATTCTTTTTATCTGTTCAAGCTGTTTTTCTATTGAGTCATTCATTGCATAAAATCATACTACAGTTATTTTATGATTTCTTTTAATATTTGTCATAGAGGAGTGGTCATTTGGCTGTATCTGCCTGAGGTTTTTCTTTTTTTCCTGTTTCCGTTAAAGGTTTTTTCATTCAGAGTTTGACCTTATCTAAGCATCTTGTGTGTGATACAGATAAAAAGGAGGGGGAGATGTCTGATTTTTAGATATATAAATGCCATTTAACTGCCATTTAATAACCACAAATACTAACAATTAGCATATTTGTGTATTGCAAAGAGTTTTTACTTGTCCCCATAGAGACTTTTCTCATGAATAAAGCTAAAGCTAAACTATTTAGTAAAAATGCATCATTTTATATTTTGCTCAGTTGTTATTTAATATGTTAAGGAAAAGCTCAACAGATTGTTTTTGTGTTAGAGGTGGAAACCGAAAGTTTGTTGTGAAAACTGGAAAAATACTGCATATGAATACACAATGAAAAATAAAAATATTACACATATTTGCCATGTTTTTTTCCTGAAAAATCACAAACACCAAGTAAACACGCTCAATATCATATTTTCACTACATCATTATAGGACATCAAGTTGTTTTCAGTCCAGAGAAATTGCTGTTTCCTGTATTTCAATCATATTTCACAAACAACATAGAAATAAAGGCTCATAAGATCACAAAGGAATAATTCAGTTATAAAAAATAATGATAATAAAACACTTTCCTGATGCATTGTTTAAGGAGAAATAATTATAAATGCAGTTTTATTACCATAATTTCCCCTGCATGTTTATGGGGTTTTATTTCATGCAGGTTAGTATTCTGTAAACATAATGTTAACTATGGAAATTAAAATTATTTAAGTTTATTTGAGAGGGATAGTTGCACAATATATTTTAACAGAAGAAGCTAAAAGCTGCATTTCTCCTGTAGTGTCTATTTGGATGCCACTAGTGATGTGCAAGTTGTCAGTGGATGATAATGTAAAGACAATACAATATTATTTGTGTTTTATGTGGTTTTTTACGTCTGTGTTTAACAATGCAGCACAACATGATCATATTGAGCCCATATTTCTGACACTTATATTCCTCTTTTTATTGTTTTCTTATTGTCTTGTAATATCTGCCTGTTATTACATGTTTTAAATCATATGTGACAATGTATCATGGAGGCGCATAATCCTGAAACATTAATATTCCTGTTTTTTCTGCATGCTTATAAAAATGTTCTCAATAACTAGGATGATTTTGTAACATCCTTCCAGGGAATTCAGATGAAAAACAACATGTTAGTTAACTGTCACATTTACTGTAATGTTTGACCACTTGACTCATATTTTCTAATGCGTATACTAAAAGAATATTGTCTCTTGTGGCAATAATACATCCAACTGTTTCATATGGAAGGATATCGGGTTTTTCCTTTAGTCTGGAAATAAATGAAAACAAAAGAGCTTGAATGAAGAAACTGTAGAACAAAACTCCATCAGACAATTAAATCAGAGTTTAGATTCTATATTGAAATGCCAGCGTTTCTTCTACACTGGTGAGTTTGATTATGAGGGTTATGAAGGTATAAAGTTATTATGGGATGTTATTATCTTTGCTAAGTTGCTGTTTGTTGATCCAGGGTTCAGATTAAACTGTGACAGTTCTGACCTTGTTTGTTGGATTCCAAACATATCTTTTAGTTCAGCTACTGACAACACAAACCGAACAGAAAACAGAGGTGATTAGTGGTTCTACTGTGGCTGTTTTCAGTCTAACAGAGTTAAGCTAACAGAGCTATAATGTAAACTATCAGCTAATGCAGCACATGAAGATTATAAGTAACAGTGTTATTTTGAGCAACTGTCAAATATGTGACTGTTTTAGTTTGAAGAGGGAAAACTTAATAACATAATACAGATGTGTGGAAAAAATGAGCTTTATACTTTATTTAGTGAGTGATACAGTCTGTGGATACATAGTGTTTATTCGTTGGTGGTTTTGATCTTAAGCATCTTCTCATACCAGACTTCCCCCTGCTGGTTAGAGTTTGGAATATTAGAATTACATAGATTAGTGGCTGTAGCCTAATGCTGGACGATGCGCCATAGAATATGTAAAAGAAGAATAACAAGAAGTCTGTTCAGAGTTACTGTACTGTATCTGCTTCTACAGTAATGACAACACAATAATTCTTATTTTTAGCATTATTATTATGCATTAATGAAAACGTAGTTCCAATTATTCTGTTTCATTTTTGCGAACACATTACTCAAAATCACCCCTTAAGTGTTTTGTTTGTGTGCTGTTTAACTAAAAGTGGTTTTTTACATGTCTATGTCAAGTACTATGACCTACATATTGAGATACAAAACAAATTACAAAAGAATATTCTGATAAAGTGAAATAAAATGTATTAATGTGCTCTATCCCTGTGAAATGAACCAGTTCAGTGAAAAATAAACAGTTAATTAGCGCGTTGACCTGTGGGGAACCGTGGGTTCTAGATCCTCTGATACAGGTCATTCCTTACTTTCTTGGTAAACTGCACTGGCATTTTCAGTTGAATAACCTCTCAGTTGGCATGTCTGTTTCTGCACGTCAAATTTGACACCTTGGCATCCTGGCCCTATTGTTTATCTGTTGCTAGGTAACCCACTTCAATGATGATTAGATAAAAATGTAAAACTACAGGATAAACAACCTCCAAAAAACAAGAACAAAATAGCAACAAAAATAGAACATCTGTAATCTAACAAAGGTAGTACATCAAAGTTGCAGTTTTCTGTAAATTTTAGATATATTTGTTGTTTATTTGGCATAGATAGAAGAACGGGGTTAGCATAAATGTCTATAACCCGGGATAACTCCTGACCTTTTATTTGTTGTTGATTTCTCCAACCACAAGGCATTGGCTTGTTTATTAAATTAATGCACTGGGAGGAGAGAAAACAGGGAGAAATAATTGTAGAGAGGAATCCCAGGCATATGGCTGGCTTTTGTCGGCTCCCCTCCCCCTCCCTGCCTTCCCTCCTGCCGTCCTACCGCTTCGCAGCAGCAGCAGGACAGAGGTAGCTCAGTTTTTGAAGCCGTGGCATGAATGATCTCATCTGAACCTGATCTCCGCTTTCCCTGCCGTCGATCCTATGACCGAGACGGGAATAAAATAACACAAACACGAGGTGAGTCCGGCGAGCGAACCGCCAGCCGATAGTCGTTTTAACCAGGCACCCGGGGACCCGTTTGTTGTCTTTAGGAACTTAACAGCCCAGCCGCGGTGAAAACTCTTGTTTTTGGCTAGAAAAGGAGGAGGAAGGACCGCGGAGTGGAGGACGGCTGGCTAACGGAGGGAGGGTGGGCGCTTTGGGGCTAATTAGCTTCACGTTTGCTAGCGGTAATTTTTTTAATGAGAAGGGGAGAAACGGGTCAAAGTAGGCCGAAGTGACACGAACACCGGCCGTCGAGGCTCCGTTTTTTCCGTTTCACTGAACATTCGAGCCCTGTTAGCTTAGCCGCAGCCAGCCTCGTAGCCTAGTTAGCCGGCTAGCTGTTAGCTACTAGCGCAAAATGGCCTCATTGTCGCTCGGTAGCTCTGATGCCGAAAAGACAAAGCATGCGGCAGTCACGGCCAGGAGCCCCGGGACGCTCTTTAAACCGGCTCCCGCGGGCCCGGCACAGCGCTGTCGTAAACCACAGCGACTGTTTAGTGTTAACGAAGGGTAAAGGAAGCTACCGCCGCCCTTTAAACATTTTAACTTTATTGTTCATTTAGCATGGCGAGCTGAGAAAGTGTTGGGTTTTTACGGTGGGGGATGGGTCATGCTAGGAGCCATTGACGTAAAGCGAGGCTGCATTTTGTTTGGTTTCTGGCTCCTAGCATAGAAACAAGACAAGTGCTCAGTTTAGCTGTAATGTTGTGCCTAAAATCCAATGAAATTATGGCAGTGTTAAATATAAACACCATACTTTCAGCACTACAAGCAGCAGTGTTAGTTTTAACGAGGTGGAAAAACAAAATTGCTCTTGATTACTCATTTCCTGATCTGCCTGACAGAAGTTTGAGCACCTCTTATGTCAGCATTGGCTTGTTAAATCTCTTAACTATGTTGATTATTTATAACAAATGCAGTACTATCATAATTTCAGTAAAGAGGTCTGTTGATAAGGAAATCATTGGGTGCATCTCATTCACTATAATTAAGCATCTGAAGCAAACAATATATTTGTCAACCTTAGCTCTACTGTCATGGATTTGTTTTTTAAAGATCCCCTTCAGTCACGTAGGAATACTGTAAATACTCTGCTGTTAATAATGTAATAATTATGTGTTATATGTTTGATGATGTGTTTGCTCACATAAAGTCACCTGACCTCAAGAACAGTGGTTGAAAATTATATCCCTTCCATTATAGTTCGTTTATTGTAATTGCTTATCAAAACAAAGGGACTTTTCCATCAACATGCACATGATCATTTCAAAACTTTGGATGTTTTCTGTTCTGCTAAAAGTCAACTTTCATTCTTTGTGGCACGATTGTTTCAGGGTTTCACATCACACTAGTGTAAGCTATCCACCCGGTCACAATCAGCTTGTATATATCTGCGCTGTCAAAAATGTTGTTAACAAGTCATTAGTAAATGCCCAAAATTCTAGGTTTAGTTGAGCACAGACAAACATCTGACCTTTAAACAGACAAATGTGAACCTAATGTGACCCTGTCAGCCTCTGCACAGACAGAAACTAAAAGATTACAGTCAAGGAACATGGAAAAATACTGTTTGTTTTTTTTAAGCGGAAGGGGCCTTTAAATGTTTGTAGACTACTGCACAGTAGCCTATTAATATTTAATGCTCTAAAATGTTGCAGTTGCCAAAGGGATGTTTAAAGTATAATTGCTTTTTGAGATAGTTTTGCTATAAGTGTGTTTGGTTTTGTTATAGTGTGAAATGTTTTTGTGAGGTATTTGTGTAATTGTATTAGTATGCTGTTTATGAATTTATTGAACTTAATGGAGCATCATTAGGACGTGAGCTTTTGGCTGTAACATGTCTTGAATAGTGTAGACACTGCAGACAGTAAAGGAACAAAGTGTAGCCTTGTGAAAAAAAAGCTCTAAAACTGATATAATTTGTTGAGAAGTGTTATACAAATGTTGTTACATAATGACACGAGGATCTGGAAACAGTGAAACACTGTAATGCTAACATGTCTTGCAGTATTTGTTGGATTTGTTGCATCAGCTGCGAGATGTAAGATGTAACATTTGTCTGCTACAGCTACCTAATCATAGTGAAACACATGAGCTGTTCAGGTTCAATTGGTGCCTGAACAAAGAACTTACCTTAAAAATATAGTTGACCTACATTGATATCATTTTGTTTATAATTACAAGTAGAATCCTTGAGATTTAACCTGAGAATGCTGAACTATAGGGTGTTCAAAACTGACAATTATTAATATACCTGTACCGTCTATCATGTATATTTTTTTTTCTTCTCTGTGCAGTGTGCCTCCTGGTTGAATCTCATTTTCTATTTGAATTTTTCTGCACATATGCATTCTGCTTGTTTTCTCTTTAGGGAGATAGTGCTCTCTAGAGTCTCTTGTTTAACCGGGACCAGCACAAATGCACTACACATGGAGATAAATGACATACGTCCATGATTGTTTTCTCACCCTTTGTATTTTAGATCCCCGGGCAACTTCAAAAATGACTTTTTTCCTATTCTGTCCACTGTCAGGAAATGTTACTCTATGCAAACGAGGACTCAAAGACCTTCGGGCTCCCAAGTCACTCAGTGTACATTAGGTCCACTTCTTTTTTTGGTATGGATTCTGATTTTTGTTAAATATGGTGCTAATCCACTTCACTCGTGATCAATGGAGTGAACACAGTACCTGTAATTTCACCTTCCTTTCTCTTTCATGTCTGGTTTTTCTCTGTAATAAGTAGTACAGGGTCTGTGTCTAATGATGGGAGAGCAGTCCATTTCTAATGAATGAAAATCACTTTTTTTGGTGATATATGTAATTACATGTTGATTCAGTGTAAGACACTGTGAATAATGTGGTGTTTTTGTGATTCCAGTTCTTGTTTTAATTAAAAATGGTATGTAATTTGCTCAGATTATGGGGTTTAGTATTGCTTGGCATTTCCTACAAAGAAAATGAAAAGAAAACAAGTGTAAGAATCTGCTTTGTTGGTGTCTGATGAATCTGGCAAATATGTCTAGTGTATTTAATTTTCATTTGTTTTTTGCGCAAAGTGGGTAGTTTTTAAAACACTGTTGTCAATTCTTTGCTGTTTTGTTTCTGTTCTGTAAACTGTTCTGTTTTACAGTCCAAAATGTACCAATATTTTTACTGTTCCCTTGTTTTTTTTACCTTTTTGTAATTTTTTTACAAAAATGTACCACAAATAGAAACCTGAAACAAGTGGAATCATTCACCCAAATGCCCTGCCCACAGGTTTTACACAGAGGAGACACAACCGGACACTACACACTATTTATCTCTCTAATGGAAAATTAAATGCCACAGGCCTCTGTTCAGAGCTCAGTCTCCTATTTACTCGCATCCAGTTTATTTTGGGAAGTCAGATGGCCTATAACGCTGGCAGGAGTGTTGTTTTATTCCACTAAGACATTTGTGTGTTTTGAAGCGGTGTGTAATAAGGAAGTTGACTCTACTTTTCTTCCCCTCCCCAGTGAAGAGAAAGTGAAAATCTTGTTCTACTAGTTTTGAAGCGTGGCGTGCGTAGACCCGGAAACCTGATACCCCCTGTAAATGTTAGTGGCTAATGGTGGTATACTGTATCATGAATATTGTAAATGCTTTTCTTTTTTATCACTTTTACCCCATAAAAGCACTTTATTGATTGATTAGGATATTTTCTTGATCACAGGTGGCAGTTGGAAAGAATATACTGATCATGTAACTTGAGTGCTGTTTTTGTTTTCTGACAAAGGTCTTTCTAGTCTGTGTGCTAACTTTGATGCAGCGTCCGCATTTAGTTGGTAACTATGCTATTTTCGGTGGCTCAGTGGTCTGTTAAAAGTGTGGTTGTTCCGCCCAGCAGGAGTCTTGCCTCAGACTGGCCTAAAATGGGCAGAAATGGTGCTGAACAAAAGCTGCTTGTCGCTCGTACAAAAGTACTTGAAGCGTTGCAGCCGGGACCAAGCTGCTATGCTATTGCCTGTGCCTCTCAACAGGAAAGGTATAGCAAACTTTAAGAAAAAACAACAACCATTCACTATTTATATAGTCCACAAAGAGTTAAACCTGTAGAGTTTAATGTAGCCCTAGCTCCCTCATGTCCATACAGAAATAGTACACCACATAGCCTCATTACATCACACATGTACATTATTAATTACATGGCACTTACTCCTTTCACTAGCTAATTCACAAATGTTTTGTTTGTTTGTCAGTGTGATAAGATTGTTGATGCTCTGAGAAGTTTTTGGGTTTCTAACTCTGTTTCTGTCTCCTCGCCATCACCACAGACAGACAACATGTTCCCGAAGGGCACCAAACGTAAGTTTTCAGACTCCGGAGAGGAGCCGGTCCCCAGCGGTGACCCGGGCCCCGTGGCTTCATCTGCTGCAGCGGCTCGGACTCTGTCATCCTCCTACAGCCTGCAGCGGCAGTCGCTTCTCGACATGTCGCTCATTAAGCTGCAGCTCTGCCACATGCTGGTGGAGCCCAACCTGTGCCGCTCGGTGCTCATTGCCAACACGGTGCGGCAGATCCAGGAGGAGATGACCCAGGACGGCACCTGGCAGATCATGACCCAGGCACTGGCGGCCGCGCAGTGTCCCGCCGACCGCCTGGTGGCCACCGAGGTGCTGTGTCGGCAAACGGATGCGGCGGCGCAGGCCGGGCAGAGCCCCAAACCGTTTTCAGTGGTGGGTCTGGAGGACGGGTACCGCTCAGAGGAGGCGGTGATGGAGGGAGACGTGGAGCCCGAGGTCAACATGTCCACGTTGTCGCCCGTTTCACCTCAGCTCACCTCTGCATCTTACCTCGCCGGCCCCTTCGGCATGGGGCCCTGCTGGGAGGAAGAGGAGGAAGAGTGTGATGAAGATGAGGAGGAGGACAGCGAGGAGTGTGTGTCAGAAGGAGAGGACGGAGACCGGGACCACCTGACTGCAGACTCCAGAACAGGAGAGCAGGTTTTTGGGACCTTTGAGATCAAGCACCCAGCACCACCTCCTGATCCAGCACTGGAGGAACTGTTTTCAGACGTGGACCCGTCCTATTATGACCTCGACACGGTGCTGACAGGAATGCAGAGTGCTCCAAAGATGGGGCCTTACGACCTGCTGGAGAGCCTCTCCTCTCACGGGCCCACAGCCCTGAGCTCCAGCTCTAGCTGCAGGTCAGATCTGAACGAACTGGACCACATCATGGAAATCATAGTGGGATCCTGAAACTCTGAACATTCCTCTGGCCTGTACTGATCCCACAGACTGTTCTCAGACTATGCACAGTACTCATGTGCATGTTCTGTATGTGGTATTGTTACACGTGGAGATTGTTGGAAGTTTTGGGACAAGGTGGGAAATTAACAGCAAGCCAAAGTAAATATGGGATCAAGTAGTAGAGTAGGAGGTAGTTGGCTCTGACAGCCGCTAGCCGTGTTTCCAACAAACATTTGAAATATCGCAAAAAAGAAAAAAAACTCAATTTTGAGCGATTAAACTCTGTTTGGCTGGTTGTAATTAACCAAGTATTGGAGGATTAGCATCCTGCTGCTGTTTTCAATCTAAAATGGCTAAAATGCTTTGTCATCTTCAGATTGAGGAATAATTTGGTCATGTCATTCGTCCACATGTACATGTTGCCTCTGCCAGGCATATTTTTGTATTGTTTGTGAATATCTGCAAAGACTGGGAAAACATCTGGTCTGTTGTGCGAGTTACGTAAAACTTATTTGGAAAATGTGTTTTCATTTTTCCCATTAAGTGTATCAACTCTTTTTTGACTTGGGGCTGTGTAAAAATATGTATACACAGGACTTATGATTCAGTTTATTCCAATATTTAAAATGTAATTTTATAGAAAATGTAGTAAAGAAAAAGGCCAAAAACCACCTCAGATGAAATGAGGAGAAAATATTGTGATCCTTCAAAATGTGTTTAAAAAAAAAAAGAAAAAAAAAAGAATACACTGATGGAAACACGGCTACTGTCAGGGCCTGTATATTTAACCCTAAATGTAATTGGCAGGTAATGTAGTGTAGCTAAAATCACTCAATTTTGGGATTCATGTGCCACAAAGGCCTGTAGGTGAAGCAGTTACTTTCCTACTTTGTTGAAAAAAAACCCCAAAACTCAACAATATCTGTCAGAAGGCAAAGATAATTACTTATACCATGATGCATTCTTATTTACGTACTTTCCATGTTTACGTCTGTCATACATTCTGTCATGTTAGCTCCTCCCGGTCGCCATTTTGTCCATTTCTATTTATTGTTACATGAACTGAGGAACAATTCATCACACTACACGCATCAGAAACCAGAACAAATTGTAAATCCAAATCTATGAATCAATGCATATTTTCCTAAAGATTTGAGCAAATATGAATGGAATATATGTATATGTACGTATATGTATATAGAAATATATTTTTTTGCATTATACAGCTGGGGGATTTTTTGCAAGTATCATTTGATATTATTATTATTTTTTTTCCCTCCCAAGCGGTTTTTAAGATTTTAATGTAGCCAGACTCGAGACAGTGTCTTCCCATGGTTTGGTATAAAAACAAGTCGACTGTAACCGGTGTCAGGACTGGCATCAGCACATTTTCTAGGCGCTGTTCTTTCATTTTCTCAAAAGCTTTACGCATGGTGGGGAGTTCGCTGCCAGCCGCCGAACGAACGCCGGTGAAAATCGATCAGTTTCTGGTGAGTTTACAGTGGCCGGCGAGCGAACGTTTCCTGCTTTGCTTTACATGAAAACAATAACAGCTTTTCCTCAAGCATTTGGAGAAACCCCGGGGTGATAACTGCATCAAGAAGCCATATTTGTTTCTCTCATTTGTTACGAGTACAAATGAAGAGTTCTGTCTTTTAACCCATCTAATTTATTCTTTTTATTTATTGTATTTATTATATCTAGGTACAGACATGCCATATTGACTTATCAAAACAACCGCAAGGCCCAATGAAATTATATTTATCCAAATTAAGCCCTCTGTTTTGAATGCAGTACCTATTTATTCCTCACATTTTTATTATTATTATGAGTAATAATAATTACCGGGTTACTATTCAAATCACTATGCAGCTCCGTCATACGTGTTTCGAAATGATTGTATACAGCTCAAATGTCCTTTAATTCTTTTATGCAAACAGTTGCCTTTCTCCTAAAGATGTGGAAAAATCAAATGCATTTTTCAAAAAAAAAAAAAATCGTTCCTTATTGTGATGAAGAGATTAACTCAGGCAAACAAAATGTATTCACAAAAATACAGTATTACGACACGCTTAATACCTTACCACAACACTCCTGAAGGATGTCACTCTGGTCTGAATGGGAGCTAGAACTTCAAAGACTAATTACCGTTGTAAAATGTATGCATTTTTTTATATTAAGAAAAAACATTGCAGCATCTTTGTAAATATTTTTTATAATAAAAGGTGCAAATATTTAATGTGTGGTTTGTGTTGAATTATTTTATTGAGCAACTGATCTTTGGTTTGGGCTACGAATGAATTAGTTTATTTGACATTTTCCATCCTCTCCGTCAATCTGTCCTTTCATCCATCAGTCTTTCTATCAATCCTTCCATCTTTACTTTTCCTTCATTCGTCTTTACTTCCATCATCCATCCTGTCTGCAAATCCTTTTCCTTCAGTCTTTCTTTTTATCCATCCATCTTTTGTTCCATCATCCATCCTTCCTTCCATCCATTCTTTCTTTCCATCCTTCCTTCTTTCCTTCCATCCATTATTTCCTTCCATCCTTTCTTCTTTCCTTCCATCCATTATTTCCTTCCATCCTTCCTTCGTTCCTTCCATCCATTCTTTCTTTCCATCCTTCCTTCTTTCCTTCCATCCATTATTTCCTTCCATCCTTCCTTCTGTCCTTACATCCGTCTAATCATCCTTCCGTCATTACTTTTCCTTCATTCTTTTCAATCATCTGTCCTGTTATCCTGTCTTCATCTACATATCTTTCCATTCATCCTTCCATCTTTCACCTCTTTCATTCTTTTCTATCATTCGTGATTTTTCTTACATCCTTGCACCTTTTCTTCCATCCATCTATCTTTTGAATGAATGAATGAATTGTTTATTTTGGTTCGTACATCAATCATTGCACTCAATACAACAATTACAATAAACATGAAAACCAAAAAAGGAATAGGCTAGAAACAAAAGCTTATTTTTTGCCTATTCACCTGATACACTGCTAAATGTGTACAGTTTCAAGCATTTTCATAACAAAAAATCAACAAAAACATATCTACCATTTCAACTTAATATTCGTTAATGATTTTATACTTAAAGCTTTTTTTTTAACTTTGTCAAAGAAATGAACAACTTAAACTCATCAAGTCCATTCCATAATTTCACACCTACAACCAAAATACATGTAGACTTCACATTTGTTCTCACTTTAGTACATTCAAAAATATAACAACCTCTTAAACTGTAATTACTCTCTCTTATTTTAAAGAATTTTCTAATGCTATATGGAACAATATTATTTTATTTTATAAATCATCTCTAATATTTTAATATATATAATATCCTGCAATTTTAAGGTTTTAAGTTGAATAAATAAATTAGTTGCTTCAAAAAATCCTACTTTTAATTATTCTAATAGCTCTTTTTTTGTAAGTTTTCCTCTGTAATATTTTTCCTGTATTTCCCCATATTTCTGCACAATATGTTAAGTGGAGCATAACCAAAGAACAATATATCATGTATAGGCCGTTTTTGTTTAGTAAGTCCCTTGTTTTATACAGTATACCAATAGATTTTGACACTTTACCTTTAATATACTCAATACGGGGTATCCAACACAGTTTACTATCTATGATGACCTACAAATTTAGCTTCATAAACTCTTTCTATTTCCACACCATTTAAATATAGTTTCTATTACATTACATTTCTATTACCTGAAAAAATCATAAACTTTGTTTTATTTTCATTTAAAGATAACTTATAATTAAACCATTTCTTTATCAATGCCAATTCTTTTTCTGTTTCTTGTATTAACTCAAATATATCTTCTCCAGTACAAAATAAATTTGCATCATCAGCAAACAGAATACATTTCAGCATGTTTGATACATGTACATATATAAAGTGTAAATAATTTTGGTCCCAAGACCGAGCCTTGTGGAACTCCGCATATCACATTCTCAAACTGAGATTCAGTTTTTTTCATAGCTACACACTTATATCTATTATATAAATAACTTTGTAACTATTGTTTTGCTACACCCCTTAAGCCATAATATTCATACTTTAACAGCTTAGCATGATCAATTGTATCAAATGCCTTACTCAAATCAATGAACACACCCACTTCATTTAATTTTTGATCTACTGCTGTCATGATATTTTCCACAAATTCCATTATTGGCGTGGTTGTTGAGCGATTGCCCCTAAAACCATGTTCTTCTCTTGCGGTACAATACAAATAAATATATTTTGTAAACAATATGTTTGAATTTCAAACTTTGAAAGAACCAAAACTTTTTCTCAATGTGCTTTAATTTAATTTGTTAGAAATCAACAAACCAATCACACCTAAAGAGAGATGTGTGAGTGCAACCATTTTTAAAATGATAAAATAATCAGCTCAAAGTTCACAAGAGTTTTACATGTAGGTGGTATTATAATAGTGTTTGGACATTAGTACAAGTAACAGTACTGTATATATTACAGAATACACAAAACAATAGTAATCTGTTGTGGAACTGGTGATTACATCTGAGTATATTCTTTTCAGTAAAGAGCTTATACAGTATGTAGAATAAAAGCAGACGGATTAATGGGGCTGATTATAAACAGCATTTTGAGATAATCTGTATCAGACGGTATTTACTTCACAAGGAAAGAAAAACAAAAACAGCTATAAATGTATATTCTCTCTCAGAAACACTCATCTATTAATAAATACTGTCATATTCCCTAAAGGTTTTGTCCGTCATAAAATGTTTTCATACAAAGCTGAGTTGGACGTGTTTTGTTTTTTTTTTTAAATTAAACTCTTCTGTACCTTCACAGTATAATTCAGGTCAGTAATCATCTAAAACAAGCCTCAGTACTGATGTTTTAACCTCATATCTATGTAGAATTAATAAAAAGTTTACCTGACATTACAGTAATATAATAATATAATATTAATATAATTAAAATAGGTGACTGATCTGTAATGCATGTGTCATGGAACAGGAGTAATTGGATTTATAGGTTTTACAACAAATATCTATCACACAGCATCATGTTCTATGTTATGACATGAAAACACAACAGCAGTAATGTAATACAAATAGGAAATAAATATGTACAAAATCTAAAATGTTTTAATATCTCTGGGTGACTTTTAAAAAAGTCAGATTTTAGACTAAAACAAATGTCATTTACTGAGGTTTCCTGCATTAAATATAAAAATGGGTCAAACCTGAACAGAATGGAAGGGTTAAAACAAGTGCTTAGTATTAAATAATTGTCATTTCATCTAAAAACAGCCATGATATCAATATAATACATGAACCAACAGCTGCCCTGCTCTGTGGATAAGTGTACATTGAACAAAGCCCACAACAGTCGACTACTAGACTGTATCACTCATTGTTAATTTACATATTTCCCTCATTTTAGACAATGTTTGACTTTTCAGCTTCATTAACCAGTTTAAAACACCCATTAGAAAAGTAATCAACACTTAATCATGCGGAGTAAGCTTTACTTGTACAAACTGACTGAAATATTTCTATGATTTATTATATTTTTAACCAGGTGACTTGTAATCTATAAGCATTACATTTAATAAATAAACAAGTGATGCCAGGCATAACAAACCCCGCCCCTCATGTGTACGTATTGTAGCTTATTTTGGCATAGATCCAGCTGATGTCATCATATCTATGCACGTGTGTGCTGATGTCAGCATATCAATTGCCTCTGTATATGTGCCAAGTTTGAATTGAAACAAAATTGATGTTTTTATAGACATTTGAAATTTCGCCCACTATAAGTAAATGGGGAAAAAAAAAAAGATTTTAATAATGTATAAAAATTTGAACTTTGACCTACTTTTCCCAAAACGTAATCACATCTATTCTGTGTCGGAAACAAACTGAACCAAAAACAATACCCCTTGCCTTCCTTTCGGGGGGGCATTATTCTACTGCAGACACATGACCGACTGTAACTGCAGCCAATGACAGGATGACCTAGAGCTGTGTCCCAGAAGGCTTTGAGAACACACAAACTGCACATGTAAGAGGATGTAACACCTACACAACCACCTACAGCAGGGATGTCAAACTCTTTTCCTTACAGGGGCCACATTCAACCGAATTTGATCTCACGTGAGTAGAATAATAACATAATAGCCCATAAATGAGAACAACTCCAATTTTTTGTCTTTGTTTTAGTGCAAAATAATAACATTAAATTATGAAAATATTTACATTTACAAAGTATCCAGACAAAATAGATGTGAATAACCTGAAAAAAATGAAATTCCTTAAGAAAAATAAGTGTTATTTCAACATTAGCTATGCCTCAACTAAACATTTATACATGCATATACGTGCATCACAGATCGGATCTACAAATACACAAAACAATTAGTAACAGGCAGAATATTCTTAAAATACCATTTAATTTTCTTTAGATATTTCAGGTTGTTCATGTTTATTCAGGTTATTTACACTTTATTGTTAAAGGATAGTTTGTAAATGTAAATATTTTCATAATTTATTTAATGTTATTTTTTGCACTACAACAAAGACAAAAATTTGAGGTTGTCATAATTTATAGGCATAATTACCTTTTTTTTCTCATTAAACCAATAACTAAATTTGGAGTCATTATTTATTTGTTATTATTTTTTTACTTGAGATCGCATTGGGCTGTATGTGACCCCTGAACTAAAACCAGTTCCACACCCTTGACTGTTAATATCTTCAGTGTAATTCATCCAACAGGCCGGACTAGAACCTTTGGCGGGCCGGTTTTGGCCCACGGACCGTATGTTTGACACACCTGACCTATAGACTGGCTAAGAGTTTTTTTTCCAGCATAGAGAACTGTGAGGTGCCCATCGGCTTTGGAAAAACTGGGAGAAAAATGGGAGTTGTCATGGAAACACAAGCATCTAATGAGCTTTAGATATTTATAAATGTATCTGCACCGTTACACTCAAGTGGTGCTGCTGCAATTTTTTTTTTTTTTACCCAACAGAAATATTATATTAATATTATCAAATATTGATAGGTTTCAAGACAAGGCTTCACAACAATGATCCTCTTTTTCTTCCAGATCTCCATCACATGTTGCTGTATGTCTAAACCATCAGCCTCTATAATCTAAAGCAGTGGTATCAAACATACAGCCCGTGGGCCAAAAGTGGCCCACTAAAGGGTCTAATTCGGCCCGTGGGATGAATTTGTGAAATGCAAAAATTACACTGAAGATATTAACAATCAAGGGCATGGAAACTATTTCAGTTCAGGTTCCACATACAGACCAAAATGATCTCAAGCGGGTCAGACCAGTAAAATACTATAAGTCCAAAATGTTCTTTTGTTTTAGTTAAATTACATGAAAATGTTTACATTTACAAACTATCCTTTCATAAAAAATGTGAATAACCTGAACAAATGTGAACAACCTGTCAACCTTGTCTTAAGAGAAGTCAGTGCAATTTTAACACTATTCTGCCTATTATTAAATGTTTTGTGTATTTGTAGATCCACTGTGATGTGTAAATTGCAATGTACATGTGTAAATGATAAACTGAGGTTAAAATTCCACTTATTGAGTTTGACACCTGATCTAAAGAGTCACTTCAAACCTAACAAAAATCAAATAAGTTGCTCTGTGGTCACATATTAATGACTGTTTGAAACTTGGCATTTGCATTTCCATTACAATAATGCAATGTTTGCTGTATTTATGAAATTGTACAATAATATATTAAAAAGCTGAGAGTTTTAACAGGTATTGTGGTATGTGGTCAACAAATGCAAACAGTTTTTACCCCACACAACATATACTGTATGTCCACCTATCCTTTAGTTTTGTTTGAGGTTTTCCCTTCAGTAAAGTAAGTTTTTCCTCCTTGTCGTCATCACTCACTTGCTCTTAGAGGTTTTCTTTACTGTATAGTCTTTTTAAGGCCTTGAAGTGTGGATAACCTTGAGATAATAATGTATTATGATTAGTGCTATATAAATAAAACTGAATGGAACTGAATAATGCTGCATATGAAACACATTGTAGCTGATAAAATGTTAAAAACAACATTTTTTGTGTAAAGGCTGCACATTTTTCCAGATGGACAACCTATAAATGGCTTTAGGCCTGTAATACTGATAGGAACATTTTTAAAAATAAACTTCATGTCTATGTTTGTGTGATTGCTGGTTGCTTCAACAATCACACTATGTTTTTCCTTGATTTTTTCAGGCTAAAGAGTCACATTAGCTTTAGGAGTCGTGGGTGGCAGATCCCTGATATAAACCATGGTAATAAGAAGATAATCAGTAAATCTGCGCTCACAAGAACTTTGACATAAACTGTATTTCCAGAGTTTGCTGCAAATACAGTTCTGCTTCATATATGATATTTCTAGGCGTTTTTTTTTTAGCTTGTGTGGAAGTCTCTGAAACAGTTCCTTTATAATGGAGTTCCATATTGCTCCTGTTAAGTGTTAAATAGTGTCAGCTTTCCGATGCTGTTGGAACTTTGTGGATAGCAGAGAAGTGAGAGTAATTTGAATGCTGTAAAGTGCAAAATGCAGCACCGGAGAGATTGTCGTTGTATATTTCTTTATTGTATATTTTAGATATTACTGTCCAGGCAATCTAAGTTAGAAGATGTCCAGTTGTGATGCATATAAACTGATCTTAAATCCTGCAGTACAGTAACGTTCTCTACGCTCTGCTACAGTAACAGCAGTGGCTTTTCCATTGGACATATGCACAAAAAAATATTTACTAAATGTCGAAAAAACAGAAGTGTGTAATGTCAGTTTTTCCATTAAATCACAAATGCGATGATTTGTTTATTTTTAATTTTGAGATGTCACGAGAAGTCATTCCATAAACATGGCGACGAACATAAATATCATGTTGATTTACATTCATATTTCTCTCATCACACCCTCTAGGTCCTGAAAAATGCTTGCATTTCTCTGTTGTTTACACTACTCACAATAAGATAGGGATATTGTGAGGTCCTCAGTGGATTTCATACATAAGGTGCTTGTTTCACTTCAGTGATTTTTGGGATAGGGAGGCAATTGTATTAGGGTGATAGACACACCTCATTTTGTGTTTTCC
>JAPQRQ010000016.1:27978101-28018250 GCA_037367365.1 Apogon talboti
TCTATCTATCTATCTATCTATCTATCTATCTATCTATCTATCTATCTATCTATCTATCTATCCCAGTTTGTTGAAAAGCTGGGTTTAACAATCACAACTATCATAATCTTGTGAAGGTTTGCAGGTTTTCCTCCCTCAGCCTTCATCCGTACATGAAGGTCCTGTCCTCTAACATGTGCTGCTTTACTTAGTGATTTCCCCCAGTTTCCCTCATGCTTTCACAGCTAATATCTTCATCATCTTGCCTCCCTGTCCACAATCAGGCGTTTTAAACCGTGTGTACACAGCGTCAAATTGAGTTATGTCTCCATGTCAATAAACTGTTTCACCCTCCTCTACTCTCGCTGCTGCTGGAGCCAGAAGCTGACATCGTGATTGTCCTTGTCCGATTAGGCCGATCAATGCGGCTCAACAGAGGAGAGGGAAGGAAAGAGGAGCAGTAAAAGGAAGGATGTGTCTGAGTGTGCTGAGCTGAGCTGAAGGGGGAGCAGCTCCTCCCATAATTAAGTTAGTGTGCTGTGCTGCTGGAGGTCCATGTTTACGGGACAGGAGAGGGAGTTTCCTTCACTTGGTGGACAGATCTGTGAGCGCAGAAGGCAGCTCTCACTCTCTTCGCTTATTTCTGCAACTCATCCTCGGCCGACCCGGCGCACAGGCTGATACAGGACGAGCCGAGGGGAAGCAGCAGCTGCAGCACCTGCCTCTCCCTCCTAAACAAACCACCGCCTCCACATCGGTACCGGCCCAGGACCTGGTCTCTGCCGCCACCGCCATCATGTGTGACTGCTTCCACCTGGCCTTCCCCAACTGGCACGCCGCCTCTTCAGGGACGGGTGGGCATCACTCTCACTGCCGTTTTCCTCTCTCTGTGAGCAATTCACCGTTTCAGCAGCAGGGTTCAGTAGTGCAGCGATTGTGGGAGATTGTGTTTGTGTACGTTTGTGATGCAGGGAGACAGTGAACAGAGCGTGAGGTGGCACCGGCGCTGATGCTGGTGCTGATGCTGAGTTGTGTTGCGTTATGTTGTTGACCTGCAGTGAGTGCTGGGTGTGTCTGCAGAGCGCAGGGGAGTGTTTGAAGATGTCATCATCGTGGATGTCAGGCAGCTCCCATTTCCCTCCTGCTGTGTGTTTGAAGCCGAGGCTGAGAGGCAAACAGACACCGTCACTGCAAAGCATAAATCAGGATTGCGAAAATAGCAGAAGACGATAACTTCCCAGGGGTAAAGATGAAAAAGCCTGCAGAAATGTGAGAACCCCTAAAATTAGAAAGACCTCTGCTCTAAAGGATCTACGTTTTAAAGCTCTAGGATTTGTGTGAAAGAGGGAAGAGCTACTACCTGTAACCTTGCATCACTTTAACTGTAGCACACAAAAAATGTATTTGCAGCTCCTATGTAGAAATGACAAACTATGTCTGACTCATAATTCATTCAAAAACATTGTTGAAACCAAGTTAAATCAAATATAACACCAAATATAGATAGAACATGAGAAAAAGAATTAAAACAACTACATAAATACAGTTATTAATCAATTAATAAAATATAAGAGATTAAAAATTAGCTTAAAATGGGAAGACAGAAGATGAGTGCTTTATTTTACCATTCTGAACTGTTTAATAGATGTAAATACATACTTTTACTATTATTATTCGGGAACTGTATTTCAGGTGGGAAAATGTAATCCTGAAATCTCCATTAAACAAGTGGATTTGAAATGATTAATAATTATCATTAATTATTTCTGTGATTTTGCTTAAATATCCATAATTACATGGTTCAGTTTTAAACAACTGTGATGAATTACAGTGAACTATGAAATGAATTAGCTTTTTTTAAAATATAATTTGGCAAGTTGATTTTAAAGTTATATGAAGGGATTCATTGGTAAAGGTATATCCAATCTATGTTCATGGATGTTGACGATCTGCTTGATAATTTCACACATGCCACATGTGAAGTCACATGATCTAATACGAAGGAATTTAGGTCCATAAAGTGCCAATAGTGATGTGAAAGAGGTGGAGAGACACATTAATGCTTTGACATAAATCAGGATAATTCTATCAAATACTGATTTCTCTTCCATATTCAGACGCTATAACTGTGTAAGAATTAGTTTTAGATGCATTATTTGAGGTCTTTGAGGACCACATTTAATGTTATTTTGCAATTTGCTGCAAATAAATTCTCTAAGTGACATTTTTATATATTTTTTTATTATTAATTTCAAATTTGGTTGAAATTAGAACAATAAGTGGTCTCTTAGTTTCTTTCAGAGCTATTATAAAACATATCTGATGTAATACAAATGCACAAAACTATGTAATATGGTTATATTTGCAGTAGATCAGTAACTAATTGTGTGAAAAATCATATGGAAAAAATGTATGTGTCATTGTTTGTATAGTGATGGATGATGTTATTGTCTGTAAGAAGATATGGTTTCAGAGGCATTTCTATTTATTAATGATTTATTCATGTGATTGCTTTAAATGCAGATAAATGATATTTTGTATACTGCTAAGAAATCAGAGCTGAAGTGCAACATAAAACTGTGGTGCAGAGTCTGCTTATATATTCAGACCCAGACATCTGCAACACAGTGACTCTACAATTTATCTGGATTATAATTCGGTTCTGCTTTAATTAAATCTGTTCTCGAAGGTGAAGAGAGTTTTTGTTGCTCTGAGAGGCTCCAGGCGAAGCTCAAGGTCAGAATGAGAGCGAGGGATGAGAAAAGAAAGAGAAGAGTCAGCTTTAAGCTTAGTTAACTGTTCGGAGCAGAGGAGGACAGAGCTGAAACCATCAGCTGTAGTCAGACAGAAACTGTTCTTAAATCAATATTATTATATATATTCTGAGAGTAGAAAATGAATAATGTGTACTGCTTATAAGGCCATCACAGAGGCAATAGGTAACACTATATTAGCACATATGCAACATTGACTGGTCACTTATTAGCATAAATATTAGTAAGATACTGGCTCGTTATTAGTCTATATATACCATGTATTAATGTCATTTTTGACAGTAAATGAGGAAGTTGAATTAGAATCTTAATATGTTGGAGTGAAGTATATTAAAATTGTAATAATGTAAAACAACTTTCTTGATTTACCCTCAGTGAATGCATGCTAAAAAACAACTAAAGGTAAATTTGTGTAGCTTTGTATAAAGCATTAACACACAATCTTGACATTTAATCAGAAAATGACATTTTTATTTGTTATCACCACTTGGCACTTTGTTGGAAAAGTTAATCAGGACTCCAAGGTTATGTATGTAACTTTAATAGTTTTACAGCACTTAGTGAATTGCTTGAGTATCAAAGTTTTGTTTCCACAAAAGTCAATACATAAAGTCTAAACTGCATCATATTCAGACTTTTATTAGTGATATTATGTTAACAGACAAATCCATTTTATGGTAAATGGATTCGTTTTATGCTGTAAAATGGGTTGAAGCAATGATGAACTGAAAAAAAAAAGTTAAAAGTATCCATAAATAGTCCTACTGTCTAATACTTTGTGTCTTTATTAAAAGTTTCACATTTAACCAGCAGGGCGGTCTGCCAAGGCTTCACAGCCCTGTAATTCAATCAAACGCCCTACCTAACCTCACAGCCTTAGATAAAGTGAATAAAAGAAAAACAATACAGGCTCCACCCCTTTTTATGGATCTGATCCAATATTTAATGGGTTCGGTTTTGGCTCGGGTCCTACCTTTCCATCAAATTTCATGACGGTGCAGTATTTTTACGTATTCCTAATGACAGACAAACTTATAATGAAAGTAAGTAAATAATTTTCATTCAGATTTTTACTCCTGTCAGAACATGAAGGCCTTGAAATGACCAGTGAAGGAGTAAACATCTGAGTTCAAAGTGGACGTTATAATGAATAAATGACATGTTATGAAGGCGTGTGTACTGTATCTGCTGAATATACTGTGGAGCTCAGTGGTCATGTTTCATTCTGAGTCACTCAAACAGTCGGTGTCAGTGTTTACAAACAGGTTGGATGCTGACCTGATGTGTTGCTGTGCCTCTGGTCATGGGAATACAGGCAGATTAAGACTTGAACTTCAGAAGTATGTGAAACCCGCTGTAGGTTTGCAGAAGATTAATAGATTGAAACCATGCGCTTTAGCAGTCTCATGTTCATGTAATCCATGCAGAAAATCTAATTCTGCTTTTTTTTTTTTTTTCTTCTCCCTTCTCTCAAATCTTATTAAAATTTGGATCCAAACAAACTGCCTTTTCAGTGAAAGGAGCCTGTGTCCGTCCGCTACGCAAATAATAAGACAGGAGACTCTGAATGCAAAGGCACAAATAATGGACTGTATGAATTTAGTGAAGACGGGAGCTTCGGGGAGCCTTCAGGTGCTTTTACACAGGAAACACTAAATAAAACTGGGGTAGAATTAGGTTACATAAGAGGAGAGATGAGGACAACAGGCAGCTCTTGCTTTACAATGGAGACTGTCGGCCAGGAGGGACTTTAAAAGCAGATTTAGACTTCTTAGATTAGAGTTTGGTTTATGTAACGCCTTATGATTTTCATCAGCTTAAAGCGCTGTATGTTCAGTTCAACATACAGCCTTCACCTACTAATATTGGACTGCATGTACATTTTCTGCATTGAAACTATTATTTAAGTAAAACTATACAAGTATTGTCAGCAAAATGGTCCCTGTCAGTGTTTTACTGTTATATATGATGCTTTTGGATTGACCTTACTGCTGTAGATGTTCCAGGTTGAGCTCATTTTAATGACTTTTCATGCTATACTGCACCTTCAGCAGATATATTACAGACCTTTTATTACACTTCATTTACTGACCTGGTATATAGGACTTTATTCTACCGCATTGCATCACATTCTATAAGATCATTGTATGTTTGTAAAGTTGATGCCACACATCTGTAACAAGTTAACTTTTTGAAAGACAAATTTCTGTTTTTACTTGGGACACACAATCTATTCTATTCTATTCTATTCTATTCTATTCTATTCTATTCTATTCTATTCTATTCTATTCATGCGCTCAGAAAAACAGGGATTTTTATGTTTTGTGATGATGCATCTTCCAGATAATCTCAGATGGTTTATTTAGCTGAAAATGGAGGACAATTATCCTCTGTTCCTTATACTGCAGTTTATCACATAAAACCATTAACAAAATAATTGAAAATGAGTGGTTTGAAAACTGTGATCTGAAATGAAACTACAGATGTCAGATAAACATAGTGCAGTACTTGACTATGAGATGTAGGGGAGTAGAAGTTGAAAAGCTGCAGAAAATGTAAATACACAAGTAAAGCCCAAATACTTGAGTAAATGTGCTCCGTTACATTCTGATTCAGCAGTTCTTATTGGTCTTTATATCGGTGTGAGGGATGAGCCACGCCCAAACGCAGAGCTGCACCGAAATATGAATCATGCTGAATGTGCACCGCAATCTGCATGTACAGCTTAAGTATCAAAATAACTCTGCAGTCAGAGTCAAACTGGTACATTAGGAAGGAGCCCTATGAGTATTTAGATCTAATCTATGGCAGGTCAAACAAGTAAACAGCATATGTGGGTGTTTTTTTTTTTGTTTTGTTTTGCTTTGAGATTTTGAGTCAGCTCATAGGGTTGTTATCGAGGCCTCTGCAGCGCCCACATGACAAATATTTGATAAAGGAGTTTCTGCATGTGAGCTGCCGGCTCTAGGGGCAACAATACTGGACATCCGCCTGAGTGAAGTCCTGAAATAAATTAGAAACATATCAGTCAGTTGCATCGAGCAGAGCGGAGGTTAAATCCTCAGTAAAGCTCCGTGTATGCAAAGAAAACCCTGAGTCAAAGGAGCTCAGACATATGACGGGAGCCTTAAAGGACCGTCAACTTCCAGAAGACACAGCAAAACGATATGAACTTTAACCAAACACTTAAAAGACATGATTTATTTTATCTCCTTCTATGGGCATTAACTCCCTCCTGGTGGGTCACAACACCATGACATAACGCCACAGACTTTAGGTTGAATATTGTATCATTATACTGTATATATATGTGGATACAAGTTTGAGGTTGGGTCCATTCATTATCTGATCTTAAATTTAATACACGTGTTGGTTAATATTAAATAATGTTTGTAGATTTGTGCTGTGTTGTCCAAGCCCACGTTCACATAGATTTGTTTGGGAACTTCTTTTATGATGTAAAAAAAAAAGACGGTGACTATTGTGAAAAACACTGAGATTTAAGTGTATTTGCTTTGTTAACAAGGAAAATATACAGCTTACTGATTATTTTTGTTGAAGTATTTTAAACTTAAAATACTGCAAGAAATACTTTTAAGACTAAAACAACAAAAGTAGTAACTCATTTTGCATTTTTAGTACAAGTTTCTCCTCAGAGTCACCCAAACATCCACAACATTTGCTGGATAATTTCACAGACTCACATTGAAGAGATTGGATTAATTGTGCAGCTCCAACTTCAGTTTAGCCTCATTTGTTGTGATTCTATTTGCGTGTTCGGCCAAGGTTTTCTTAAATTCAGGAATGTAGCTTTAACGATGTCAGTAAAGGAGTGTGTTTACATTAATTTGAGTATCCCAGTTGTGATTGGGATATTGAAGGATCCATGTTGTTTTGCATGGTTATAATATCCATAGAAGCCCATTTATGAGTCTGTGCAACAAGACACAACTGAAAAATGCACAGAACATATGTAAACAGCATCTACAACAAACAATTCAAAACAAAAATATGAATGTTATAAAAGCTGGATTAGATCATCTGGACCATGGAGTGTCAAACATATGGCCTGTGGGCCAAAAATGGCCCTCCAAAGGGTCCAATCCGGCCCACGGGTTGAATTTATGAAATGCAAAAAATACACTGACCATGTTAACAACCAAGGATGTTAAAATAGTTTTAGTTCCGGTTCAACACACAGACCAATATGATCTAAAGTGGGTCAGGCCAGTAAAATACCATCATAATAACCTATAAATAATGACAACTCCAAACGTTTTCCCTTTATTTTAGTGTAAGTAAAATTACATGAAAATGTTTCCATTTATTAACGATCCTTTCACAAAAAAATGTGAATAACCTGAAATGTTTTGTATGTTTATAGATCCATTGTGATCTGTAAATTGTAATGTACATGTGTAAATGATAAACTGAGGCATAAAACTGTTAAAATTCTACTTATTGTTCTTGAGAAATTTGAGGTTGTTCATGATGATCATGTTATTCACATCCTTTGAAGGATACTTTGCAGATGTAAACGTTTTCACCATGTAATTTAACTTTTTTCATTTATTTTTTTACTGATCCAGCCCACTTGAGATTATATTGGGTTATATGTGGCCCCTCAACAAAAAAGAGTTTGACACCCCTGATCTAGACAGATAAAAAATAAAAGATGACCTAAATCTGAAGAGCCATAAATTCTGAACATGATGACTGACAATAGTTGGAAACAGTTTAAACAAGAGAGTTCCACATGTACTAAAGGTCACACTTAGAACTGACTTTTACCTGTAGACACCATGTAGTTTCAAACCTTTATTTTTTATTACTGAGCACATGTATTTGTACTTGTATTTCTTTTGGCATCTTCATAAAGTCTAAAAATAGATATCAAGGTTTTCCATTTAGGACCTTGGTACAGTAACCTAAATGTTTCATATGACAGAAACACAGTGGACAGATACAATATGAGAAACAGTATACAGTTTTTGTTTTTTCTGGTAATAATCGTTTTGGGAGCTGTCGGTTATTTACAAAAGTGGAATTGGGTGTTGAGCAGATTTGTTTGTGCTATTTTCAAGATATTGCACTAAAACAAGATAAACATTATGCAGAAATGCAGAGTTTTTAGTCAAATAAGAGTAGCTAAAGCCATCCGTGCACCTTCATCCTCCACAAACCAAGGACACACCCTGAATATGCAACTTATTACAACTGCAAAAACAACAACAAGCTGAAGGTGGTCTGAGATGTTAGATTTGTACCAATGCCAACATCATGTCCTGATTTCATAAACCCAAATAACCTCACTATTCCAGCTAGAGTACTCTGAAAGACACCGGTGTACTGTTGAATTAATCAACCTTAGCTTAACGCTGTGGAATACCTGCACAGGTGCGGCTTCAGACATGTGATGTCAAGTGTAACAAACAAGATGAAGACACAGTTTCTCAACACAGAGTGGGTCAAGTCATGTGGAAAATACTAATGCATGTTACAGGAATGACTGATTAAATTTATTGTTTGATGTAAACAACACAGGCACTAAAAACAGAAAACATCAACCAGTAAACAGAATACAAGTGTTTATTATATATACTGTGTACGTGTGATTCAAACTGAGCTTCATAGCTGATCCTGGTATTCCACTGGTGTCACTCGCCTGCTGTTTGTTCAGACATTTTAATAGGATATTCCTGTAACTATTAGCCTATTTGGTTCTCCTCTTTATTCGGTCACATAGAAGAATAATATAGTTAAAATTGCACTTTTAAGACATTTCAGGTTGTTCATGTTATTCAGATTTTTAAGGAAACTTTGTAGATATAAACATTTTCATAAAGTAATGCCTATTTTTTACTGGTTCAGCCCACTTGAGCTCAAATTGGGCTGAATATGGCCCCTGAAGTAAAATGAGTTTGGCACCCCTGACCTAGAATAACTCGTTTCTGAAACTCGTATATAAATGATAAGGTGAGATAAGACTTTATTTATCCCACCTTGGGGAAATTTCACAGTTAATAGCAGAGACATACAACAAGCAAGTGCAGAAAAAAGACAGATAGAAAAACCACAAACAAGTGAGAAATGAAATGTAAGAGAAAAAATAAGTAGAATGTGTCTGTTTCCTTTAGTCTAAACCTTATACTATATGATCATGGAACATCTGCTTAATGACTCATTAAAAACTCCATTAAATCCAATCCAGATTAACAGGTGAATACACAGACAGATGTCCCAGACTCATAAAAGCCATGGTCATGTGAAAGAATTGGTGATTAAAGAGAGGTTATTTCAACTAATGTGAGGCTCAAAGAGTCCCATCTCTGCTCCTTTAAAAACACCTAATTCAGTTTGGGAGTGACACATGTTCAGACACATTAGGAGTGCAACCTAAAAGCTGGAAGTGACCCGCCTCCTTTGTCCATGTGAAGCTGAACAAATCAGTTGAGCCACTTTGTCAGTTTGACTCGGGACAGGAGTGTTTAAGAGCACTTTGAACGGCGTTTAATTGGCACCTGGGATTATCAGTAGGAATTCAACAAACAGCAGAAGGTAGGTAAGATGTCTGACTGCAGAACTAGACTCTAAAATGTTACACTGAAATGTTTTTGTTAATCATATGATTTGAAAAAGACAGATATGTTCAGACAAAGCTTGAGTTAAAGGTGTTGCCTGATGGTTACTGATTTTCACAACATGTCTAGACTGTGGTGAGTTTGGAGTTTACAGCTTAAGTCTTCTTTCCAGTCACATAAATTGATCTTTCTTGTTATTTCTACACCTGATATCACAGAAATGTTGATGTGCGATGGTAGTTCTGTTTATTTTTCCAGGATTTTGCACTATCGATCCGAAAAGCAGAGCTAATCAATCTGAAAGTATCTAGAAATGCCTTGAGATTCCAACATGCACTCCTGCAGTGGCCTTCAGCCTTAACTGTCTTCTAATGCATTTACTGAGCTGGGCTTAAGACCACTTCATATGACATACATTAAGGCAGTAAGTGGGGTGTTGCAGTGGCGGGAAATCTACAGGCTCATAATTCAGTATAAATACAATAATAATTATAATACAAATACATTTTCAGTTTAAATGTTTCATTCTAAAATACATGTAAATACAAAACTAAAATACATGTACATTTAAAGTTTGTACTCAATTAGGATGTCATTTCTACAAACTTCTAGGGACACGTTGAGTGTTTTTCTACATAAAATAGTGCATTTAAATGAGGCTTTTAACGTTTTATGTGTTTTCTCTACATGTCAGAAATGGACTTTAAAGTTTTGGTTTCTATCTAAAGAGTTTTGGGTGTCATTTTTTCAGACTTTTTCTGATTTGCTCTGTCCACTGTTGCCAGTCTATAGATTTCCCCACCTTTTAAGACTGAATTTGTGACAATTTCAAGCTATCATCCTGGATAAAGGAGTTGTTATTTGGGTGGTGTCAGAGGATGTGGGTGGAACCTTTAACTATGTGGTGCACAGTTTACCACATGTTTGAGAGCGAGAATAAAAATATAGAATAGTTTTTAAAGGCAAGTTTCTGAAAATGTCACCGGAGTACAACCAAGGTGTTGGTATTTCCTCATAAACGTGTTGAACTCTGAGGACCCTAAACTTTTCCAGTAGCCATTAAAGGTGAAAGGAAGAGTGTGGAATTATAATTCAACAAATGCTTTGTCAGGTTTGGTGAATATCTCCTCATGGACCACTTGATGTCAGTCTGTGCATGCAAAAAAAAAAAAAATGGGTGTCTGCACAGAGCAATGATTATGTAAATGAACAAAAGGTGGTTCAGACTGATCCACAACAGATTTTTCCAGACTTGAATAGTGAGGGGGGCTGAGTTTTTGGGGACATGTCTGAAGGTTGGGGTGTGTTTGTTTGGCCTGAGCTCAAATATCAGCGGTCTGTCTTAAGAAACGTTAACTCCAACTCTGAAAAAATCGGAACCGCCTCAGAAAATATAGGCAGCACCTCAGAGTAAGTAATGCATCACAATCACCAGAAGGAGGCAGTAATTTACTTGAATGCTGCTTGTTAACCACCATTAAACAGATAAAGAAGAAGAACACATCATTGTTAAGGGAAGAAGTTATCCTTCAGGGCCATGTGACAAAAAAACACCAATGACACAACAAAAACCTGTGTTTCATAAAGGTCAGAGGGCAAACTTCTCTCATATCGTTGGCCTCATAGTATAATTACCCAAGTCATATTTTTTTCATGCTGTAGCCAATGGTGAAAAATGAATCAGCAGTGTTAGGAGAGTAAAGTTACACAGATATCACAATTTGGCCAAAATCATAACTTAAAAATATGAAAGCAGGTCTACTAAACACTACTGGTAAAATGTTTGTGACGCTATGAGATCAATGGAGCTCAATTCTGCCGATGTAAAGCTGCATTTCATAAGGGTTGAATATATTGGATAAGGTTAAAAAATAACAGAATAATTCCCAGTAAATACTGTGTGTCTGCCGTCCCTAACAACAAACATTATCCATTAAATTATTGGCGACTCTCTAGTTCATGCCTGTAAAAAAACAGCAACAAAAATCTCTCACACTAACACACTGCCAGTTAGTGAGCTACAATATTATGCAACATTTTTTTAGTATGCCTGAAACCATAGTATGAGAATTTAATATTATTTCCGGGTAAATATAACAGTATGTATAATAGTCTGGACACTTTGTCAGCCTAAATATCCCATAATGCAATGCAGATATGGTGGAGAGAGCCCAGTAGCTGTTAGTCAGTGGTAGTACCGGTACGTACTGGTAGAGGTAGAACTGACTCGTTACCATGGTTACGGAGATTTTTCAGGAAGTGACATGTATTCACGTCCTGAACAAAGACACATTCTACTGTTTATTTGCACAAAAGTATGCTGAAGATTAGTATATATATATATAGACAGACCTGAACTAGAACCACATTGTGTTCAATGATTGGTGGAGAGCAACATTTACTCAACCAATCAACAGTCAGATAGACACTGAAACAACTTTAACAGCCAGTCAGATCCCCCCTTGTTTGATAGGAATTATCTCCTCCTTTGCAGTTGTTCTTAATTACTCATGATAATTTAATTCTACATTTTCTCAGCAATGAACCACTACACCATGACACCATGAGCATCTAAATTAACACATAATTCAACAACTTTTTTTCATAGTAGGCACAGTAGGTTTCATTCATTATGACTCATAAAGACTGCGATGAGGCATCAGCCAACTAATAAAGTTGAATCAGCAGTACAAAGACTACAAACATTTTATCTACATGTGAAATAATTACACTCATAAGACTTTGTGCAACTACATTTTTAGAAAACTTCTGTTATCTTCTCTCTCTTCATCTCTTGATATAAATTAGATTTTGGTGACTCATGGTCTAAAATAGCATTGTATTATAAGTAAAATGTTGTTTTTCTGTTTTTTTTGTTTTTTGGTTTTTTTTAGGGTGCCTGATAATATGCAGCACTAGTTAACACAAAACTGCTGAACTTATGTTTAACACATTTTTATATTAGATTAATTTAGTTTCAACTTTATTGTCAGTACAGATGTACAGGTATACGGTAACAAAATGCAGTTTAGCATCGAACCAGAAGTGCAATCAGTAGACAGTATGTATATAATATACAGGATAGATTTTAGGTTGCTATAAATATACTATATGGATTATATACTATATAGATTGTTTTATACAGATTTATAAACATTGCAATATGCAGTGTTGAAGTGGTAGAGATATAATCTACAGATAATGGACAAATTGTACAGGTGGATATGTAAGTGGCATAATATATATATTGAGGTGATATTAACATACTATGCAATTTAAATACTATGAACATATTCTACAGGTGGATAATGGCAGTTATAATGGCATAATAAACAGATTGAGGTGATATTATATTTTGCCTGCATTGTCTTCTGCAACAATCTGAAACTGAATAAAGCTAAAAAAAATCTTACTGTTTTGAAGAGAGAATGAAAGTTTGCAGATTCATTTTTAATCAACTAAATTACAACCATTTAATCATAACTTTATTATGACTAGTCTAAGAGAATATACTTTTTACTTTTATTTTTACACAGCTTAAATTGCATTAGCTTTTTTTCCACTAATAAACTGTGCACTAAGTATTTTATTGCAATGGGTCTGAATGAATTAGAGTCTAAAGTGGAAACAAATCAGATGGATGTAAGATATCAGAGCTGACATAATAATAATAATAATAATAATCATAGTGTCTAACCAGATTGGTTGGGAGTCAGACTTTCCCTTTTTGGCAGCCTTAAAGAGCTGAGAGGCTGCAGAGACTCATGTGCAGATCGATGCAGTGGATCACTTAACAGACGACGGAGGCAGCGGATCCCTGGAGGAATTATTGCCAGGAAGAACTCTAAATAGTCTCATCATCGGCTCCAGTGTCTCTTTGAGCCTCCAAACAACTAGTGGGAGTCAGACAGGGCGAGGTTTCAGCTTACTGTACAGAAAATACAAAACTTCTGCTGTTAGTGTTTTGTGTTCCTTTTATTAAAAAAATTCAACCAAAACACTCAAAGCATCAATGTTGAGTGCAGTTTACATTTATACATTTGATTTAATTTTTAGATTTTTAACCCCTTAACCCCTGATGTGTCTGTGGTGAGTGTTCTGTATGTATGATTTATTTTAAATATTCATAAAAATTCAATCGTTTCCTCTATAAGAAAAATTTCAAATGTACTGATAGAATAGACCTTGTTCTTTCCATAAACATCTGAGCATGCTCAGTACACCCACCGCCGCCTGTGGAATGGGGGGCAAAACACAGAGCAACTATGAAAACAGATGGTTTGGACTGTTCTTACACCATTTTCCTTGTCGTTTTTTGTTTTTACTGTTGTTTCCAGTGATGTGGTGATTTTCCTTTTATTTTTTTACTGTGTTTTTACCGAGTTTTGACCGTGTAATTGCTTTACGGAGTTCAACCAAGTGCCAAAAAGCATTTGGACTGATTTAGAAAAAAGGGCCCCAAACAAAAACTACTGGGCCCAAATTCAATTAATTGTTGTTC
The DNA here is from genome assembly GCA_037367365.1 of Apogon talboti. NCBI lineage: Eukaryota > Metazoa > Chordata > Actinopteri > Kurtiformes > Apogonidae > Apogon > Apogon talboti. Next base: position 27,991,937 of record JAPQRQ010000016.1, read on the forward strand.
AGTGTGTTCCAGTTCACAGTTCATGTTCAACATCCTAAATCTCTTATTGATGTAGATTCTGAGTGTCTTATTTAGTCCAAACCTGTCAAACTTCAATTCCTCTCTTTGTCTTTGTCTGTTATTCCACCCTGTTTTGATCCTAAAACACACAGTAAAACAAAACCACTAAAGAAAAGGAACACAAGCACATACTCACAGCAGCTTTTATGGCACTGAAACAGACACAGACTCACAGCAGCACGTTTACCTGGAATCATGGCTCAGGGGTTAAAGGTTTAAAGGTATAACTATGATTATTTTTGTGCAGGTTATTTATTTTCAGTTTTGCAGTTTACAGTGAATGAACTCTGTGACTTAGACCTGACCTGTCTAACACAATTTTCTATTTCACTTCCATCAACTTGCAGCTTGGTGTAATTAAGTTGTGTGACCTGTTAAAATACCATTGCAATAAACAGATGTCGAACACATATGACGTTGGTGTTCATGTGTTATTCGTGTGTTTTTTTATAAACAGCACCTGGTCGGAGGCTGAGAGGACCAGAGCAAGGGACAGAGGACGATTCAGTAAGTGACTTCATATCCATTTCATCTAATTTGTTATAAATCAGTTTAACTTCATCAGACAAAATCAAAAACATATTTCTGGTTTATTTCTGGAGATTATCTTCCAGTCTGGGTTCACTGACAAACTCCACAATTCTCTTCATTTTACTTCATACCATAGTCATTATGTGTACTCTTTTTAGATTCTGATTGAAGGTTTGTGATTTTTATAATTAAATACACATGACAATAATAGTACTCTACACACTACATTTAATATATACAGTACACTATATTTTAATATGGTTTGGTGGTAGTTCAGTTACATTCATATTTATGGAGAATTTCAAGTGATTTTTACCAGTTTTTATCCCTAAAAACCCAAACTATAAATTGTAGGTCACAAAATGAACTTAACAATCTTTAATATATACTTTAAGACTGATCAGATAAACTTTTCTAAATCAGTGCAGAACAGTTTTATCCATTATCGTACAAATGACATGGAACAAAAGGTTCAAATTTACTGTTTTTACTAAGTTGTCAAAAACTTTTTACTTTTACTGTTTCTAGTTGGTATTCCCAAAACTTTCCACTCAGTCACTTGGCATTTTTGTTGGCACTGACTTGTTTGTATTAGATTTTATTTTATCACATGTCTTTGTTGAGTGCTTCATGCTTACTGTTTTGTTGTCTGTGCAGACCCACAGGGAGAATAGTTGTTACTGCAGTAATATCTAATCCTAACTATCTAACTAAATATATGAATAAATACATATTGGGTGTAAAACTAATTTCTGTGTAATTGGAATTAAAAATGTTGTTGTGAAATTATTGTCAAAACATTTTTATATTTATATTGTCACATATCCGACATTATTGGATATTTTTCATATTTCCCCTTCTGGTGGCTGACGATTTATTTATTTATTTGCTAAACTTAAATTTATTTACCATGTGGCAGGTGTTAATTCTACAGCCTGACATTACCTCACCTCAAATAACAGAGATATTATTATTCAGATAACATGAAGATTGTTAATTTCCTCGCATAATATAATATTTATCTTAAGTTAACCAAGGCCAATATCTCCCTACAGTTCAACTTCTTACAGCATGAGGTATTTGGTACTAATAATAATACAGTAATCCTTTTACCCAGAGATTAATTACCACTGGCTGTAATTTATTTCCACACTTGTTCCTCATAAATGATTGTCATCAAAGCTCTGTTGCATTTTTTGCTGCTGAGTCTTTCATTTGTCAAAGTGTCTGTCAGTTGGAAAATGTGCCCATCTGGTGGCCAATATCAGTTGTTGGAGGATCACTACCAACTGTTAATCTTCTAAAGACAATTAATGTCTGTATAAAATTTCATGGCAGAACATCGAACAGTTGTTAAGATATTTCACTCTGTATCAAAGTGATGGACCAACAGACAGGCCTTCACTGCCAAACGTTCCATTGAAACAACTGATGTGACAATTATCGAGTGCCAAACAGTCATACTGTGAATCACTTCTGACTTTGGCTCAGATCGCTGTTATTTCACATTTTCAGATCCAGCTTTCACCAGACCTTTGTTGTCGGCGCTGAAGGTACAGCTAAATGAGATTCTAACACTGAAAAACAGTTTTTCAGGCGGCTCGTGAGGAAATGTCTGACTGAAACTGAGTCAAATCTGAATTCCGGGTGGAGAAATTCTTGCGTTGAGCGTTCATGTGACAGTGCGGCTGTTGACTGACCATGTGTTGTTGCAGATATGTGACGAGCCTTCTCAGTTCACGGAGGGGGAGAGACCACGCCCTCAAGGATCGTCTCCTGTCGAGGAGTATCCGGAAAAATACGACAGTGACAAGGTGGTACAGACGAAGCACAAATCTGTTAATCACACACACAAAATGAACAACAGATTACTGGAACAGGAGTTTAAGCAGTAAGTCAGACATGTTTACATGCGGTGAATTACTGTAAATAAATACAGTTACTCACAAATCGGAGTTATTGGTACTTAACTTCAGCATTTCCATTTTCTGCTACTTTGTACTTTCACTTCACTACATCTAAAGGCAAATGTTGTACCTTTTATTCCATTTGTCTGTTAGTTTTATTTCCTTTTACATATTTTCATCCTCATCCTGTCCAGTCAAAACCATGCATGTCCAAATGTCTTGATTTTTAATATTTGTGAGAAAATATTCTGCCTTCTTAAGATAAACAGGGATATGTGGTGCTGACTGCACAGTGATGCTACAAACAACAGGGTGATGATGAATAATTAGCATTTTCTCTGTTAATAATACTTTTTTATGTTAAGATATAGTGGAGCAGAAGTATAAAATACCACAAAATGGAAATACTGAAGTAAAACATAAATCAAGGTTATATCTATAGCACATTAAAAACAACACAAAGTATCCAGAATGCTGTACAAAGTTGTAGATACAAATACAAGATATGCTAAAACTGATAAAAACGGATATACAGTAACAGGATAAATAGAATCGAAAACACAACCAGAAGATAAAACAAATAAAAGTCACACACTAATATTTAAAGCAAATAGGTACGTCTTTAAATACCTCAAATTCCTTCTGAAGTGCAACAATTGATTTATATTCCACCACCAAATCAACAGCAGCACAATTACATTTGACTCAATAATAAAAAATACAAATAATTCCCTTTCTTTCTTAGTGTGAAGCGGAGCATGACCCATACCAAAAAAGTCGAAGTGGAAAGAAATCAAAAAAGTCTGGGCTCGGTTCCATATTTGACAAGCGCTCGACTCCAAAGATGAGTAAACTGAAGGTGAGATATTCAGCGGTTGCCTTCAGGCCATGATGCAGCAGAGAGGAGTTAAAGCAAAGTAAAATAATCTCTGTTTTGATGTGCTGACAGGAGGTTCACAGCCCTGAGTCGGGGGTGATCGTGAAAACGGCCAAAGATGGATGTGCGGAGGGTCTCGTTTACGGCGGCGGAGGGAAAGACGGAATCTTTATAAAGGATGTGGTACCAGAGTCACCTGCCTCAAAAAGTCTGCAGCTAAAACAGGGTAACATACAGAATACAGTCCAACAACAAACTTCAGGAGTTACACAGAGAAAATGCACCCATATGTCCTACATAAAAAATACATGCAGAGATAGATTTAGTTTTATATACTAGCAAAAAGTTGTAATTTGTGTACAATACAAGATGAAATTCACATTCATGAGATAAAACCACCAAGACACTGCTTGGAAAGTCTAATGATAATGTTGATTCCCCGTACTGCTTTAGAAACAATTACCAGTCTGTCACTTCAGGACCTTCATGCCACTAAATATTACACACTGAGTCTTTAAATGTGGTAGTTAATATTAATATTTTAAATGTCTATTATGGCTTCTATTACCTGATTTAAAAGAGGAATTAATTATTTAAAGTCCAGGTCATTTCCGCAAGCTGAGCTCCTTAAAATGCAATATGGAAAACCAACACCATGAAATCATTGGTAGTAACAATATTATACTATTTATTATTATGCTATTTCTTTATTTATAACATACTGTCATGTACTAATGCTAGTATACTTGACCAACAGAAAATAAACCATCTTTAACCACATTACACTGGATACCTGTTGGACTGAATATCACAATTAAACTATATAACAACTTTTTTTTTTTTTAAACTATTAATGTCCCTAAAAGTTAAGAAGCCTGATAATAAATATCAGCCACTATCACGAAAGTTCTGATGAAACTAACATTTTATTAAATGTGTAATCAATGCCTGATGAAACAATAAATCAGCAATTGTGTTCTAGTCAATACAATATTAATAATTTATTGATTGTATCATGATTAAACATGCTCAATAAAATGTGCACAAATGCAATTTCCCCATTGCGGAACAATAAAGGCATTATCTTATTTTATCTTATCTTATCTGTCAGACAGTTGCAGAAAAACTAAAGCTTGTTATGTGAGTGAATCTCAATATTTTACTCTTGTTTCCACAGGTGACCAGATTCTGAGCGCTACAGTGTATTTTGAAAATGTGTCGTATGAAGATGCAATTCAGATTCTGGAGCATGCTCAGGGTTATAAAATGAAACTCTGCTTGAAACGAAAACCAGACATTGTCGAGACTGACCCAACCATCGAGTCTGACGTCATCCCTGTAACTATTCTTTCAGTATCTCCTCACACTGTTTGTGATAGCTGATGTTGGGGTGGAAAGTCATATTTTACATTTCTGTCAACAGGAGGATGACGTCTATGTTCCAGAGATGAGGGAACAAGGAAAAACAAAAAGACGAGGTGATGCCCGCATTTCGTGGCCTAAGTTTCCCTCATTTGGCAAAGGACGGAAGTCTCGTTTCACAAGGTCTCACAGCTCCTCGGAGGCTGATGAGCAGAGGAAGCTAGAGCTCAGTCCAACCACAAGTGATACAGAGTCGCCAATAAAATCTCAGGATGCTCTAAAAGGTAAAAAGAGGCATAAGATGAAGCTTCCAACCCTGACAAAGAGGGGTCGTATAAGTTCTTCAGAGGAACAAGACACAGACATACCAACAACTGAGCAGATTAGTAGCGCTCACATTCATCATACGCAAGAATCATCAGACTTAATTTCTCCTGAAGGCCTTGAAAGCCCTACACATGACATTTATGTGACAGAAGATCAGAAAAAAGTAGATGATCAAAAGTCGAATGAAAAACACAAGGTGGAACTCATCTGTATAGATAGCACTTTGAAAACAGCAGATCTCACTGTGGCTCTGGCTGATCAAGAGACTCCCTCTGCTACCACATCCCCTGATGGCAAGAAGAAGAAGAAAGAAAGGTCTGACTTAAAAATAAAAATTTTGGGGAAGGATAAATCACACAAGCAAAAACCTAAATCCTCACCAAAAAGGCTGAAAACAATGGGAGCCAGTTTTGATGCCACAGATCAACAAGGGAAAACAGTCCCCAGTACTGAGACCCAGACGGATCAACCAGCAACTGACGCCAGTTCTCAAAAAGCACAGATGGAATTACATGTACCAAAGGTGGAACTTGATGTACCACTTATATGCAAAACCACACAGAAAGGGGAAGAAAAAACACAGAAAGGAAAGGAACAAAAAACAGGATTCAAACTGCCTAAAGTAAGCCTAGGAGATATGGTCACTGAGGAAACCATCCAAAAAATGAGTGTAAGTGTTGGGGAAGCAGCAACTAAAATTGAGCAGAACACAGAAGTTAAAGACGACCCTTATGACAGGCTCTCGAAAAGCACCATTTCGAAAACACAACTTCCAAAACGTGAAGACATTGAGATTCCAGGTATGGAGGATCTGTCTAAAAGGACCACAGCCAAAGGAATTAAAGAACCTAAAGCTCCTCTTGCCAGCTTTTCTGAGGAAATTCAAGCTGAAACTGTTCAACTGTTGATTGATGTTGACAGTGTTAAGGAGGCAGTTTCAAAATTGCCTGGATATAAGTTGCCTAAGGTTGACACTTCTGGAATGCCTATTCCTGAAGAGATTACTGTAATAGATGCAAATGCACAAAGAATATCAGTAAAAACACCTACTAAATTAGTAGATACCAAGACAAAACATGACACAATTTTGACTAAGTCTGACGTAACTGTCTTCCCAGAAATTTCCAAGACTACAGTCAAACTGCCAAAGATAGAACCAACTGATTTAACCTCAGAGGAACTCATATTCGAGACTAAAGTAGATGTGAAAAGACCAGACACAGACAAGACCACAGCTGAATATGAATCTGAAGCTTCCCCAAAAGAGCTGGATAAGAAATCAAGACGGGCAAAAATAACAATGCCAAGCTTTGGGGTGGAAAAACCAGACATAAGAATCCCTGAATTTGGAATTGACTTGCCAAAACTGGATCTCAAAGGTGATAAAGTACAAGGACAAAGGACAATATTCCTTCAAGAAGTGAAAATGTCGAAAACTGAAGTATGGAGAGGCAAGGAGCCAAGTGATGGCGTAACAACTGAAGTCAAAGTACCTGATATCAAGGGTGAAATGGAAGTTCCCGGTGATGACATGAAATACATTGATTCAGCAAGTGGTTCACCATCAAAAATTGGTGTTACCATTGGACTTCCAAGTTTTGGTGTTCACGTTGATGAGCAGACCAAACTGCCCAAATCTGGAACAGTTAGTACAGAAATTAGCACAAATGTACCTAATCTAGATTCTGATATAAACATTGATGGGACACAGATAAAATCACCAGAAAAGGGCAGCAAGTTTAAAATGCCAAATATTGGCATCTCTATTCCAAAGGTGAAAGGACCTAAAGCTGATTTAAGCCTATCAAAGAAAGATGTAGAAGTCACACTCCCTGATGCTCACGCTGATGTCAAACTCCCGGAAGTGACTGATGCACATGTAAACGTTTCAACTCCAGAGCAAACGGTGGTTGTCAAACAACCTGAATTTGAAATTAAATCACTACAGATAGAAGGTGACCACGACGGGCAAGGAAGCAAATTCAAAATGCCAAAGTTTGGTATCAAAATGCCAAAAATGAAAGGTCCTGAATTTGATGTAAGCTTGCCAAAGAAAAATGTAGATTTGACACTACCAGAGGTTAGAGCTGAAGTCAAACTTCCAGAAGCCCCTGAGGTTGATATTATTCCAGGAGAGTTGGATGCTTCAGTTCCACAGCAAAAGATAGAGGTCCAAAAGCCTGATTTGGAAATTAAATCTCTGCACACTGAAGGTGAGCTCGAAGCACAAGGAGGCAAGTTCAAAATGCCAAAGTTTGGAATCAAAATGCCAAAAATAAAAGGTCCTGAATTTGATGTAAGCTTGCCAAAGAAAAATGAAGATTTGACACTACCAGAGGTTAGAGCTGAAGTCAAACTTCCAGAAGCCCCTGAGGTTGATATTATTCCAGGAGAGTTGGATGCTTCAGTTCCACAGCAAAAGATAGAGGTCCAAAAGCCTGATTTGGAAATTAAATCTCTGCACACTGAAGGTGAGCTCGAAGCACAAGGAGGCAAGTTCAAAATGCCAAAGTTTGGAATCAAAATGCCAAAAATAAAAGGTCCCGAATTTGATGTAAGTTTGCCAAAGAAAGATGTAAATATGACACTACCAGAGGCTAAAGCAGAAATCAAACTTCCAGAAGTTTCTGATGTTGATGTTACTCTTGGAAAAGTAGATGTTTCAATTCCAGAGGCAAAGATGGAGGTTGAGAAACCTGAAGTAGACATCAAACCTTTGCAAACAGACATAGAACTTGAAGGACAAGGAAGCAAGTTCAAAATGCCAAAGTTTGGTATCAAAATGCCAAAAATAAAAGGTCCAGAATTTGATGTAAGCTTGTCAAAGAAAGATGTAGATGTTACATCATCAGAGGCTACAGCAGAAGTGGAACTCCCAGATATTCCTGCAACTGACATTTCACTTGGAAATATTGATGTTTCTGGTCCAGAGCAAAAGGTGGCAGTCAAAACTGAAGTTGAAGGTGAATTTGATGGACAAGGAGGCAAGTTTAAAATGCCAAGGCTGGGAATCACTATGCCAAAAGTAAAAGGGCCTGAAATTGACTTCAGCCTCTCAAAGAAAGATGTAGAAGCCACTCTACCCGAAGTCAAAGCTGAAGTTCAAATGCCTGAACCCACTGCCAAAGTGGATATTAAAACTCCTGATTTTAAAGGTGCTGTAAAGGATGTAGAAGGATCGCCCTTGAAATTTAAAATGCCAACATTCAAGTTACCTAAATTTGGAGTTTCAACACCTAGTGTTAGTGTAGAAGTACCTGATAAGGATCTTCAAATTAAGGAAGCACAATTGAAAACACCTAAAGAAGGTGCTAAAATTGAGATTACAGCACCCAGAGTTGAGATTGAGGATCCATCTTTAGATGTAAAAACAGCAGATGCTGAACTTGATGGGAAAGGAAGCAAATTTAAAATGCCAAAATTTGGAATATCGATGCCAAAAGTAAAAGGACCTGAAATAGATTTAAGCCTATCAAAGAAAGAAAAAGATGCAAAATTACCAGAGGCCCCTGGAATTGATGTCAATCTCAGAAAGGTAGACGTTTCAGCCCCAGAAGCAAAGATCAAAGTTGAGAAACCTGAACTGGAAGTTAAACCTTTGCAAACAGATGTTGAAGTTGAAGGTCAAGGCAGCAAGTTCAAACTGCCCAAGTTTGATGTGTCAATGCCAAAAGTAAAAGGACCAGAATTTCATCTTGGCCTCTCAAAGAAAGATGGAGATATCACACTACCAGAAGCCAAAGCAGACGTTAACCTCCCTGATGTTGAACTAAAGGAACCTAAGGCAGAAAATAAAGCCCCTAAAATTGAAGTGTCAGGTAAAGTAACAGATGGATCACCTTCAAAATTTAAATTGCCAAGTTTCAATTTCTCTATGCCTAAAGTCAAAGGGCCTGAGATTAACCTATCAAAGAAAGATGCAGATATCACATTACCAGAACTAAAAGCGGAGGTCAAACTCCCAGAAGCTCCAAAAGTTGATGTCAGTCTTGGAAAAGTAGAAGGGTTGGTACCAGAGGCAACGCTGGACATTAAAAAACCTGAAGTTGAAACAAAACCCTTGGAGACTGATGTTGAACTTGAAGGACAAGGGGGCAAATTCAAATTGCCAAAGTTTGGATTCTCAATGCCAAAAGTCAAAGGACCTGACATTGACTTAAGCTTATCAAAGAAAGAAATTGATGTTACAGTACCTGAGGCTAAAGTTGAAGTCCAACCTCCAGAAACCCCAAAAATTTCTGTGGAAATGAAACCACCTGAAGGTGAAGTAGAAATTGATGGAAATGAAGGAAAATTCAAAATGCCAAAGTTTGGAATCAAAATGCCAAAAGTAAAAGGACCTGAAATAGATTTAAGCCTATCAAAGAAAGAAAAAGATGTCAAATTACCAGAGGCCCCTGGAGTTGATGTCAATCTTGGAAAAGCAGATATTTCACTTCCAGAAGCAAAGATCAAAGTTGAGAAACCTGAACTGGAAGTTAAACCTTTGCAAGCAGACATTGCAGCTGAAGGTCAAGGCGGCAAGTTCAAACTGCCCAAGTTTGATGTGTCAGTGCCAACAGTAAAAGGACCAGAATTTCATCTTGGCTTCTCAAAGAAAGATGGAGATGTCACACTACCACAAGCCAAAGCAGATGTTAACCTCCCTGATGTTGAACTAAAGGAACCTAAGGCAGAAATTAAAACTTCTCAGATTGAAGTTTCAGGTAAAGTTAAAGATGGATCACCTTCAAAATTCAAATTGCCAAGTTTTGGATTCTCTATGCCTAAAGTTAAAGGGCCTGAGATTAACCTATCAAAGAAAGATACAGATATCACATTACCAGAGCTAAAAGCAGAGGTCAAACTCCCAGAAGTTCCAAAAGTATCAGAAACAAAGTTGGACATAGAAAAACCTGATGTTGAAACAAAACCCTTGGAGACTGATGTTGAACTTGAAGGACAGGGAAGCAAATTCAAATTGCCAAAGTTTGGATTCTCAATGTCAAAAGTCAAAGGACCTGAAATTGACCTAAGCTTATCAAAAAAAGATGCTGATGTCACACTACCAGAGGCTAAGTTTGATGTCAATCTCCCTGAAGTAGAACTAAAGGACCATTCTGCAAAAGTTGAAGTGAAAGCTCCTGAGATCGAACCTCAAGTAAGCAGTGTGAAGGGATCACCATCAAAATTCAAGATGCCTGCATTCAAATTACCTAAATTTGGGTCTACAGCTGCAAATGTGAGTGTAGAAGTACCTGAAACAGACACAGATATCAAAATTGATGGGGCTGACATACACATATCAGTGCCACAGAAAGATGTTGATGTGCCAGAAGTTAAAGGAGAGGTTCTTGAACCAGTGATTGAAGTCAAGGAGCCTTTGGGTGGTGTAGTAATAGAACATCCAGAAGGTGCTGAGATAGATGCAAAATTTAAAAAGCCAAGGTTCTCACTGCCCAGATTTTCTTTTACCAAACCAAGTATTAAAGGGCCAGAGATTGATATCAGTGGTCCAGATGTGCGCGTTGCACATCCAGGAGGAAAGGTGGAAGTGAAAGGTGGTGAAATGGATATGACGCTGCCAGAGGGTGATGGTGATGTTGATGGACAAGGAAGCAAGTTCCAAGTACCAAAGTTTGGAATCACAATGCCAAAGATTTCAGGGCCTGAAATTGATCTAAGTTTATCCAAGAAAGATGTTGATGTGACACTACCAGAATCTAAAGCTGAAGTTAAACTCTCTGATGTTGAACTTAAAGGACCTGAAGTGGAAATTACAGCTCCTCAGATCAAAGTTGCGACAAAGGATAGAGAAGAATCCCCATCAAAATTTAGGATGCCAACATTCAAACTACCAAAGTTTGGTGTGACTGCTCCAGGTGTCATTGTAGATGTACCGGACACTAGCAAAGACGTAAAAATGGATGGAGCTGATATTAAAGTCCCTGAAGAGGTTCCTTCTGTTGATATTGCACCACCCACCATCCAAACTGGTACTCCATCAGTAGATATAAAAACTTCTGGGACTGAACTTGAAGGAAAAAGAGGCAAGTTTAAACTGCCAAGTCTTGGTTTTACTGCATCTCAAACAAAAGCACCTGACATTGATATAAACACCACATTACCAGCAGCCACAGCTGAAGTTCAACTCCCTGATGTTGAATTGAAAGACACTTCTGCTAAAGTGGAAATTAAAGCACCTGGAATTGAGGTTCAGACAAGCAACGCTGAAGGATCACCATCAAAATTTAAAATGCCAGCATTCAAACTTCCCAAATTTGGAGTCACTGCACCACAGGTCAATGTGGAAGGACCTGATTTGGATAAGGATATTAAAGTTAATGAAACAGATTTAAATTTGTTGAAGAAGGATGTAAACGTAGAATTACCCGAGGTAAAAGCTGAAGTCAAGCTTGATTCTGACATCCAAGAGCCTTCAGTTGATGCAAATTTAAGAAAAACTAGCTGGACCTTGCCAAGATTTTCATTTTCAAAACCAAGCATTAAGAGCCCTGAAACGGATGTCAGTGTTAAAGTTGATGTTGCACTACCAGAAGTCGAAACAGACATACAGTCTCCAGATATTGATGTCAAAGAGTCCTCGGGGATTACAACAGAAGAACAGCCAACTGCAGATATTGATATCAAACTCAAAAAGCCAAGGTTTTCACTACCTAAAATTTCATTCTCAAAACAAGGCACAAAAGAATCTGAAGCTGATGCCAATCTCCCAGATGTTGACATTTCTCTTCCAGAAGAAAGTGTGGAGGTCAAAAAACCTGATGTAGACACTAAACTGCCAAAAGTGGAATTAGATGCACAGGGAAGTAAGTTTAAAATGCCAAAGTTTGGCATATCATTGCCAAAAGTCAAAGGGCCTGAAATGGATTTAAGTGCAACTAAGAAAGATGTTGATGTCACAATCCCAGAAGCCAAAGCTGAAATTCCAGAGGCTGAGGTTCAAACTGGGAATTCTGAAGGATCACCATTAAAATTTAAAATGCCAACAATCAAATTACCCAAACTTGGAGCTACTGGCCCCCAAGTAAGTGTAGAAGGCCCTGATGTCGACAAAAACACAAAAATTAAAGGGGCAGAAGTGAAATTACCTAAGGTGGAAGCTACAATTACAACACCCAGTATTGAAACTGACGGTCCATCTGTAGATGTAGAAACAAAAGGAGCTGAAGTTTCAGGAAGTAAGTTCAAAATGCCAAGGTTTGGCATTTCAATGCCGAAGGTCAAGGGGCCTGAAATTGATTTAAGTGTAACTACAAAAGACGGTAATGTCAAAGTACCAGAGGCCAAGGCTGAAGTTCCAGAGGCTGAAATTGAAACTGGGAGTGCTGAAGGATCACCATTAAAGTTGAAACTACCAACAATCAAATTACCCAAACTTGGAGTTGGTGTAGAAGCTCCTGATGCAGACAAGGAAGTTAAAATTGAACAGACGAAGGTGAAAGTACCTAAAGGCGAAGCTTCAATCAAAGCACCCAGTACTGACACTGAAAATCTATCTGTAAATGTAGAAACAAAAGGAGCTGAAGTTTCAGGAAGCAAGTTTAAAATGCCAAGGTTTGGCATTTCAATGCCAAAAGTGAAGGGGCCTGACATTGATTTAAGTGTAACTACCAAAGACAGCAATGTCAAAGTCCCAGAGGCCAAGGGTAAAGTTCCAGAGGCTGAAGTTGAAACAAGGAGTACTGAAGGATCACCATTAAAGTTTAAAATGCCAACAATCAAATTACCCAAACTTGGAGTTGGTGTAGAAGCTCCTGATGTAGACAAGGAAGTTAAAATAGAAGAGGCAAAGGTGAAAGTACCTAAAGGCGAAGCTTCAGTTAAAGCACCCAGTATTGACACTGAAGGTCCATCTGTAGATGTAGAAACAAAAGGAGCTGAAGTTTCAGGAAGTAAGTTTAAAATGCCAAAGTTTGGCATTTCAATGCCGAAAGTAAAGGGACCTGAAATTGATATGAGTGTAACTAAGAAAGATGACAATGTCAAAGTCCCAGAAGCCAAGGCTCAAGTTCCAGAAGCTGATGCTCAAACAGTGAAAATTGAAGGATCTCCATCAAAAATTAAAATGACAGGGTTTGGTATCTCAATGCCAAAAGTTAAAGGACCAGAAATTGATTTAAGTGTGTCAAAGAAAGATGTCAATGTCCCAGTACCAGAGGCTAAATTGGAAGCCAAACTTCCTGATGTTGGCGTCAAAGACAGTGAAGTACCTCTACCCAATGTCCCTACAGAAGTTGATGCTAAGATGAAAAGACCAAGCTGGACATTTCCAAGGTTTTCATTTTCAAAACAAGGTGCTAAAGGCCCAGATGCTAGTGTCAACCTCGATGGTGAGGGTGAAGTAACATTACCTGAGATCAAAGCAGAAGTTTGTCCTCCAGATCTTGAAGTTAAAGCACCTTCGGTTGCTGTTCCAGTGGAAGGGCCATCTGTAGCAGAACCTGACAAAAGAAAGTTTTCACTACCAAGATTTTCTTTTTCAAAGTCGAATGTTAAAGATCCAGCAATTAGTGGTGATGTTCCTGCTGTTGACGTTTCTCTTCCAGAGGTAGATGTTAAGGTAACACAATCTGAAATGAAATCCCCTGAGCTTGAAACTGAACATTATGGACAAGGAAGCAAGATCAAACTGCCAAAGTTTGGCATTGGACTACCAAAAGTTAAAGGACCTGAAACTGATTTCCAAGCATCTCAAAAAAATTTAGAACTTACACTGCCAGAAGTTAAAGCAGAGGTGAAACTCCCTGAAGTTGAAGTCCAAGAGGCATCAATAGAGGCAAAAGCTCCTGAGAATGATGCCAAGGCAAAAGATGTAGGAGGATCGCCATTGAAATTTAAAATGCCAGTCTTCAAAATGCCGAAATTTGGAGGGGCAACAGCTGGTGCCACAGTAGAAGAAAATGATGCAATCAAAGAAACTGATACTGATAATATGAAACTTAAAATATCTAAAGATGAAGGTGCAATGAGCATTACAGCACCCACTCTTGAGGCTGAGGGCCCAACTATTGATATCAAAACAACTAAGGATGCTACTGTCAACATAAAAGGTCCAAGTCTGGAAATTAAAATGGATGCTTCCAAAGCAGCAACACCAGATTCTGAAACACCAAAGGATGATACTGTTGGTGCAGGTCAGGGCTCCCCAAGTAAATTTAAGTTACCATCATTCAAAATGCCCAAACTTGGCTTCTCAAGAGCTAAATCTGAAGAAGAACAAGTTCCTGGCACTGAAACTATAGAAGATCAGGAAGGTGAGCCAAAAGAGGAGACTAAGTCTCCAAAGTTAACTCTGACATCATTTGGTGAGATTCTCAAGAACATTGATGTTGAATTTGATGTTCCAAAACCAGAAGAGGAAATTCTTGAAAAGCAAAAGGAAGTTCACAAACCTGAAGGTCTCAAAGAAAAGCAGCCAGAAGCAAAGGAAAAGGAGACAACACAAGACACTGTAAAAAGCCCTGAGCGGACAGGCTGGTTTAAATTTCCTAAATTTGGACTATCCTCTCCAACAGAAGCTGCTAAGACTTCTAAAAAAGAGGAGAGCAAGAGTGAAAAGAGCCCAGCAGGTGAAACAGGGGATGAGGAAATCAGTCCTACCTGTTCAATTCAGTCATCAGAAGCCTTTGCTGATATTAGCTCTACAATGACCAGTGAACACATTGGCTTGTCATCATCCTCCCCAACCAAAGTAACTGTCAAATACTCTGATCCTGATGCTGCTATGGGGCTTGGAGAGATGCATAGTAACATCATTACTTCCACTGCAAGAACAGAGCTCATCTCAGTTGAACCCAATTTGCCTGAGAAAATCACCATTCTGTCATCGGGAGTTTCATCGTCATCCGAAGACACTCTCAAACTGGATTCTGGAAAGATTCACATGATTACATCAAATATACAGGCAACACCAGAAGCACAGCATGCCACTATATTAACCGCTCTCCAAATCCAGGCAGCTGAAGGAATTCCACTGAAATCTCACGAAGGTGCATCATGGACGGTGACAGGCTCGCAAAGCAGTAAGACGACGGTCACACAGAAGCACTTAGTCAAGCAAACATCAAGTGAAAGCAAAGAGACAGTCGTTATTACCAAACAAATTACACGTGTACTGAACACTGCTGAGCCCATCTCGGATGCAACGGCTACTTCCATTCAGCGATTAAAAGACTCTGTTCACGTTGACAAAATGAAGTTTTTTGATGGAGCTGAGAAGTAAAACAATACAAATGTTGATCTAGAATTAAAATTCTTCATTGTTCATAGTTACAACTTTCCAGAAAGACTAGAAACAAAACTATGGAGCTAATATCCTGTCGGAACTAACAAAGGAACTAAGCATGTTTTACCAATGCCTCAACAAATAGTTTACAATACACAACATACACAACACAAATACCAAAAATATCTATAGTTCCTATGTAATGCAATATTCTACAGAACTGCTTTTGTAGCTGCTGAAGTTTACAATCCCTGCTTTTTCTTTAGCCAAGATAAGCTGCATGTATGAAATTCACATTAAGCTAAAACATCTGAAAATGTTATGTGGGAAACATCCTTTGACCTGAAAAAAAACCCAAACTTATCAGGGGTGCATTATTTAGGCAAAATTATGTACAAAATACCTTCAATTGTGGAGGATGACTTATTCAGGACATTTGTGAGAAAATTGTAACAACAAGCCAAATTACTTTATATAGAGCAGAGGGAAAACAAAAGCTAAATCTGTGCCTTTGGAGGTTACAGTTTTTTGTACTTGTTTCTCAACATGGTTTTACTAGAACTGCTTTGTGAAGTTCTGAGATGATATTAGCTCCACGGAAAAAAAAGGTAACTAAAAAGTACTCACTTTTTACACAAAGAAGAATTCGTCAGCGTACAGTGATGGATTTTGCCGACCTGTAAAGACATGGATTCATGTAATCCACACTTTAAATGTACTAAGTGTTAATAAGCTGTGTGTGCCCTTATATCAAACTACAACAGGGCTTTACCAGATATCCTTGCTTATGGCGCAGAACTTAAGTAAGCCATGTGTTTTGCTTTTGGAATTTATTGAGGTCTTTGTTGTTCTACCGTTGTTATTACGCAGCATCGATCTGATATTCTTGTACTTTATCAGATAATAATCACTGCTGCATTTCATTGACAAAAATCACGCAAAAAATCTGAACAAGACTGTTGCAAACTCAATTGATGTTACTGACATTCCAAAGTATGTTTACAATAATTTCCCTGTAAAGATCACAGTAAAAAACACCAAGAGTACTATGAAGTAGTATACATACATAGACAAACTGCATACATGTATCACCAAGGAATTGTTGTTGCTGTCGCTAACATGTAAAGAAACAATAGCAAAACAAGGCAAAGTGTACAAGAAGTGTAACGCCGCAACTATATTTTTATTAATATTTTGCTTAGAACCTACTTTGCTATGACTAAAAATCTACAAACTGTATGTTCTCTTCAGTATCACTGTACAAAATGCTAATATTGAACCTGCAGTGTAAATAGCTCTTAATGATGTCTGGAGTTTTATTTAATTACTGCTCCTATTTGTATTCTGACTCTGATGTAAGCTTTAACTGAATGTTTGCAAAGTTATAAACAATAAAGAAATATTATTATATGCAAAACTGTTTCTAAAGATGGTAATGGCTCTTCTGTATTTCTGTCTTTGTCTGTTTCCTGTTTAGTCTGGTATTTGTATTTTACTGATTATAATAGACAATGATCTGTGCTCTTAAAGGGAAAACCTGTCCTAACTTTCCTGCTATACAATATTTACATTTTTTAATATGTTTGCTCATTAACCACAAGAAAAAACCTCATAATGAGCAAATATTAAACCTGAAAATCAGCTGTGGAAAGAAACTAAGACCATTTACTCAAGTACTGAGTAGAAATTTGAAGTACTTGCACTTTACTTTTGTCCATTTTATGTTTTATACTTGACTACATCTACTATTACACTTTTTTCTACATTACATTTGTCATATTCAGCTCAGATTTAAGACATCTGTGAGTTGTTAAAAGCTTCAGCAAATCGTGATTTTTGCCTCCAAACCTTTGAAGTGGTTTAATTTCAGTCCATTTTCACAAACATCAGAGAGTAGTACAGAAATAGTACATAATGTGACAACAATGAGGGTATCAGACTTCTGTTTTTCCTTTTTTTTTCTCTAATTAATCTCGTGATGAGCCTACGATGTATCTGGTGTCATTGTGAAAAAATAAGTTGTTAAAACTAAGTCCAGTAAAAACAACAATTAACAGGCTGCAATAACACCTATGCATGACATCACATATAATATTTACCCAAACCACAAATTTTACTTCAATACTTTGACTATATTTTGCTGCTTATATTTGTACTTTTATTTTCTACTACTGTATTGTGCAACCTATTATTAGTGAATATCCGCAAGATGTCTTAAGTTAAAGCAAATTACAAATGACAAAAAATTTACACTAAAGTTAACTTAACACAAATAAAATGAATCAGCGTTTTAAGGAGGGCTAAATCACTTTTGTAAATAATCCTTGTAGCTACAGATGGATGAATTAAAGAAAGAAAAACAACATTCTTCGCAAAGACACTGTATTTTTCATTTCATGTTTTGATGATGGACGTGGAGAGGACTGACTGATTGATTGATTCACATCGTTTTCATCTAACCACTCAGGGAGCTGTTGTGGAGGCAGTGTCATCCTGTAAGAAACCACTGCCATCAGGCTTTTCTTAATTTATTACCTCTCTATTATATTTAAGATTTTTTTTAAAAACATATTTTAAGATTTTTAATGCATATTTAATATTTGGAAAAAAGCCTATCAAAACTTTTTTATTATACATGAAACTCAACTCTTTTCTTTATTCTTTATTTAGTCAGGATGTCTGAGATTATGATTTCATTTGAAAATGAGACCTGAGGACAATACTATATACTTTTATAGTACTGTGCAAAAGTCCTAGTCCAATATTATGTTTGTTAGTTTAGTAAAGTTCTAATGTCCACACATATGAATTTCTCCATCTCTGTATCAACATCCAATCTGTATATACAGTATGTGAAGTATAATACAGTAGGAAAAACAAGTGTTTCAGGTTAAAAACAGCTAACTTAACATATCTTTAACCCTTTTATTCAGACAACATTAGATTTATTACATTAATTTTCTGTTGTTTTATACCAGGTTTCATTCAACACGTCAGATGGTTCCTATTGTTTAAGCTGCTTCTCATCATGGGGTCAGAGGTCACATTGAATAGTAACTTTAATCTTTACAACACATTTAATTCAGTTTTTTTGTGTCTTTTAAGGACATATTTCCTGTTTTCTTGTTGCATCTGAAGAAAATACAATGAGAAATAAATATGTATGCTGATTTCAACCCAGGAAAAAAAAGACAAAGCTAAAGGTGGACTTTTGCACGGTACCTTTTACAATATAATAAAAATAGAGGTAAGTAGAGCTTCAAAGTTTCTAGTTGAATGTTTCTGGACTCAAACCGTGCTACATGTCATTCCAGTTATAAGGTGAATAGATCCAGAAGCCACTCTCCTCCAGCTCACTGTTAAGGTAATAACAAGATCTGAACTCAAATGAAGATGTTAAATAATGTGGCATTTAGAATAACAAGGCCTTGTAGAAGAAAATACAAGTATGTATGCACCCTCTGGTTGACAATGACGTCCAGCTGACCTTTAAATACTGTATAGCTGACGGTTATGAGTGTAGTAACTGTCTGCTGTAATGAATCACAGAGCTCTAAAGTACGGTACTCTACAACACTCTACTGTGTGACTGCAGTGTGTACTAACATGTCCTGCTCTGGCAGCTGAGAGGATGAAGTCTTCATGCTGCCTCTGCATTTGGCCACCAATGACTGTCCTGCATTCAGCTACAGCCTGGAGCTCCTGAAGGAAAAGACACTTTTAAGATAATTCTATGAAAAGCCCAGTAGATCAGCCATTTAGAAAACAGCGGGTCTGGAAACAATTCAAAGTCCACTGCAAAGTTACAGGCCTGAACTCAACTGAACTATCAACCGTTAAGGGAATCTATTTTTAGGATTGCTAATTAGTATGAACGATTTTTAAGAAAATAAAACCTTAAATGCTCATATTGTCTTGTCTTTGCTCTTTTCAGTATCTTTGGGTTTTCGAACAAACACCACATTAGAGAATGAGCTCATGATTTAAGAAACAGTTGTTTACCATTTTATGGGATTCAGAAAGCAAATAATAAATCAATTAATCAAAAAATCATCAACATATTAATTGACAGTGAAAATAATCATTACTCTGGTTGTGATCAACAGGAAGATGGATGGTCACAAATCATAAAGCAAAGCCAAGCTGCTTTCATTTTTGCATCAGGAGCGGTCTAAAGCTGCCAATTGAGGAGGACATGATGCCAAGATACATGAAAGCTGTGAATAAAACTAGGTTATTCTACCAGATATTGATTTCTAAAATGTGGTCTTAAAACATGAATACTGTGCTGTTGAAAAATGCATATGAATGTGCTTTCTTTACATTATTTAAGGTCAAAAAATCGTCACACTGCACGAAATGACAATATTCTATATGGAAAATGTAGTGTTTTCACAACAAACAATAAATATTCAATTAACTTAAACAATATATACAGTAAAAGCAGTGCTGCATTATTTTATACCAGAGCTGTAAAACAAGAAAGAGGCTGAAACTAAGGCAAAAACCTGTCTTATACACCCCCCCCCCCAAAAAAAAAAGACAAAATAGAGGAAACGTTAAAGGTAATGCTAATGCTAGGTAGAATAGATTAGCTTACATTGTTAAAAATACACACTACGATACAACTTTATCTGATAAAGTATTAATTCACCGCTATTTGGACACTAGAGGGAGACACAGCTGTAAATATAATTTACCACCACCACTTGCCGTCCTTATATCTGTGAATTAATGTTAGAAAAAGTAAATAATAACAGTAACAACAATAAACAGACATGTTAGCTTAAGCACTGACAACAGGAAGTAGGTTTTCATGTTGCGTTAACTGTTAGCATGGTCTAAAACGTATATCAAATGCATAAAAATGATAGCTATGACAATAAATTTTACACACAATGCATCACCATGGTACCATAAGGAAGAGTTTTACGGCATAAAATGTGTCATTCTGCCAGAAAAACGACGGTAAATGTTAGTTTCCACAAAACTAAAACACTAACAGCTGCACGATAATCAGATGATGCATTCATGTTTCCTCGTAATTTTGAGTTTTATGAAATGTATTTAAATTATTACGTTCTAGGTCTGAAATTGAGCGTCTTACAGTACTGCTCTGCACTTATTCCAAATAATGACTTGCTCACAAAACGATAAGGGGGTATTTTTTTAGGATTGATGCAGGGATTTTGCTTAGTTTCATTGTCTTCCCTATAGGAATGAATCAATTTTTTTAATTTCAATCATCTTCATTATTCCTAAAATCACCTCAAAACACAAGCATTGCTGATTTGACCTGAGTGGACGTGATACACCCAAAGGTCACGGCAACATGAGTGATGATCACTGTCTGCAGAAAAAGGATGACAATAACATAGCTGAAAAATGTCTTGCATTGCTTGTACATGTGAAGTAGTAAGACATCATTAATATCAAGTGGTAACCTGCTCTCTGTTGATCCTGGGAGCTCCAGTATCGTTATCATGGTAGTTAGTATTTCATGTCCCTCTGTAACACTTGTTGACAACACTGACATTTGTGCTGCTCATAGTTAACTTCAGTCTCCATCATCTGAGAGCTAAGCTTACAAGCTCTATTAACAGAGAGCTAAGCCAACAGGGTTTACATGACAGTAGAACTTAGTTATTGTGGACTTTTAGAAAGATAATAAAATCCCTTCAGCTCTGTTTCCTCAGCTGCTGTGGAGTCAGAGCATCACCGCAAAGTTAAAACATTATCTTACTTCATAACGTAAATCATTAACTGATCAAAATATGTATATCATGGGTGTCAAACATACGGGATGAATTTTTGAGGTGTAAAAATTAAACTGAAGATGTGACCTCAAGTAAAGCAGAGAAGTAAAATAACGTTATAACCTAGAAATGATGACAATCTAAATTTCTCTTTATTTCAGTGTGGAAAAAGTAAAGCTTCATGATGAAAATGTTTATTTACACATCATCCTTTCACAAAAAATATTAATAATCTTAACTATGAAAAATACTAAATGTTTTGTGTCTGTGTAGAGCCACTGTGATCTGTACGTTGTAATGCACATGTGTAAATGATAAGTTGTGACATAATATCGTTAAAATTGAACTTTTATTTTTTCGCACTAAAACAAAGAGAAAAAGCTGGAGTTAATATTTATAGATTATGATATTATTATTGCACTAGTCTCATCTGCTTGAGCTCATATTGGGTTGTATGTGGCGCCGAAACTAAAATTAGATTGACACCTTTGGTTTATATGTAACAAACTTTGTTGTTGCTGAAATATCATAATTTCTTACACTATTGATAGGAATATGAGAGTAAAAAAATATTTTACCATAAATTATAACAAATATACAAATAACATACATAATGAACTTTTACTTCGGTAAGGTTTTAAACGCACCGTTTTTATTTATAGAACTTCTGTCTTCTTACATTTCCTACTGTCCTCAAACTAAACACCGGTCCCGTTCCAATGCGCAGACTCTGAACACTTCTATGCGAGCGGCAACTTCTCCGGGATCCTCGCGCGCCCCGCCGCCTGTCGCCCACAACAGCCCGCATCATCATCATCATCACCACCATCATCATCATCACCATCATCATCACCATCATCAGCAACAGTGTCAGTGTGATGAAGCAGCGGAGGACGGACACCTTCCTGATCTGAGACACTGGATCAGCGCGCGGACAGGTAACGGAGCTTTTACCCTCTTCTGCATACACTCACACAGCCTCCCTTTCATTTCAGACACTCACCCACAAGCGGCTCACACTCATTTTCTGCAAGAAAAGTAACTATTTAATAATTAAAACTCCATTTTTAGGTGTGAAAAATCTTTTAAAGCCTTGTGATTTTGTCCTCGCTGTGATGCTTTTTGTGTGGGATTGTGGGCAGAAAGCACTGATCAGCCTGCATAAGAGTGTGTAGGTGTAGCAGAAGCCGCTTTTCTTCATAATTCTATTACCTGCAATAAATAGACTACCTGTTGTGTGCCTCGCAAGTAAAGCTTGCATCTATTAATTGTGCATGAATGTGCATATGAATAGAAATGAAAATAAGTTGAAGTGTGTTGAAAATAGGGCAGGAAATGTGAATTGGGGCAGAGAAACACAAGAGGAATAATATTAAACTTTAACACAAGCAAGCCAGTCTAAAATATGTCAGGCTTGTATGGTGGGAAAAGAAGAAAATTGCTATATTTGGCATTGAAATGAGTTTTTTCATGCCCTTGGGCTGGATTTATCCGAGGAACCTGCAGCCGAGGAGGTGGTGTTGCTGCTGGGTCTGATTTAGAAATGGGAAAAAGTGCTTGAAGTGCAGCTGGGGCAATAAGAGGAGAGAGAGGAGAAGGGAAGGAGACAGTGGAGCGGTCACTCCTGCAACGCCACATCAATATCCCATATCTGCGGAAATGAAAAAGTGGAAATAAACTGCTGCCAGAGCCGTCAAAGCTGTGAGAGACATCATGGAGGATGCCAGTCTTTCTGGAGCTGCTTTAACTGGACGGTGCTCGATGTTATTAATCTGATGATGGACAGACAGATGACAGAAGAGGGATTTTTTTTTTTTTAGTTGATTTTCTGTCAAGTCACACCAAATGTGAGGGAAATGAGAAGATGGAGATGGAGACGAGCAGCATTTTCTGGAGGTTTCACTGTGTTGCGTTTGGATTCCTTTTATATGATGGGCTCAAACGTCTGGATTAAAAGTCAAGCCCACACTTTAACATCAGCAGAGTGATGCTGCAGTGCATCAGTGTACACTATTAAAGAACTGGGTGACCTAACCACATACTGTACCATGGTGAAGCCTGTCACACATATTCATAACCACAAGTATTTGCACTAAACATAGTTATTGTGCATAACTGTAATAACTGTTCCCATTCAGCTCAAGAAAAACAGCAGCATGTGACAGAAATATATTTCATCACTATTTCCACATCATCTTCTAATGTCAAACAGCGAAACTTCTATTGCCAAATGATGTGTCAGAAATGACTGAACAAGACAAAACAAGCATAAAATGTCATAAAAAGTCACACTATTTTCTACCGTCTTTTAATTCATTAATTAATTTAAATCATTTCTATCAATGTTGAGATGGATGATAATAAAGGACACAACAAGAGAAATGTGATGTAATTAAGCAACAGGACAAAAATGACGTTAAATACAAGACAAAAGACAATAACACTGTTAAAAATGTAAAGCAAAATGAGTCAAAAATGACTGAACAACAGGATAAAAATGTTATAAAAAGACACAAGACAAATTATTTCCACATCATTTCACTGTCTTCTAATGTCATAACAGTTAAACTTCTATTGCCCGACGATGAGTCAAAAATGACTGAACAAGACAAAACACGAATAAAATGTCATGTTTTTTATGACACAAGTCACACTATTTCCCACCGACTTTTAATTCCTTTATTAATTTACATCATTTCTATCAATGTAGAGGTGGATGATAATAAAGGATGCAACAAGAGAAGCAACAAGACAAAAATGATATTAAATATTCCACAAGATGATAACATTGTTAAAAATGCAAAACAAAATGAGTCAAAAATGACTGAGCAACAGGACGAAAATGTCATAAAGACACAAGACACACTATTTCCACATCATTTACCACTGTCTTTTAGTTTTATAAGAGTTAATCTTCTAATTCCTGACATTTTTCGGCAATTCTTTCATTGTAGATGGATAATAATAATATTGTAAAGGATGCATCGAGACAAATGTGGCATAAAAAAGTGACAAGACAAAAACAACATTAAATACTCCCCTAGACGATAACGTAATTAAAAATGCAAAGCAGAATGAGTCAAAAAAGGACTGAACCACAAGACGAAAATGTCATAAAAAGACAGAAGACACACTATTTCCACATCATTATCCACTGTTTTTTAATCTCATAAGAGAGATTAAAATCATCTTCATCAGCTAAACTTCAAATGCCTGTCATTTTCAGTCATTTTTTACAGTGTAGAGATGGACAATAATATAAAGATGCAACAAGGGAAATGCGACATTAAAAAGTAATGATGAACATGATGTAAAATGCACCACAAGATTAAAACGCTGCTAAAAATCTAAAACAAGAAAAATGAAAAGGGTCAAAAATTGTCAACAACAAGACAAAAATGTTGTAAAAAGACAGAAAACACACATTCCACATCATTTCCTTGTCTTGAAGTGGTAAATACTTCTAGTGGGACATTTTTTATGTATGTTTCAGTGTCAAGATATGGACTAAAATGTTATTGTCAGTTGATGAAACGTCAAATAATTACTAGTAATTTTTGATCCTAAGTAAAAGATGAAGAAACCAAACAGTTAATTGTAAATAAATATATGTATAAAAGTCAAAACAAACATATAAGACAAAAGACGAGAAAGATGATCCATTTTATATAATAGGTTTTATATATGATGCAGATACAAATTGGATGGAACTTTTAATTTCATTGTATATGTTATGATGACAAATAAAGACATTCAATTCTAAAAGATGCAAAAAGATGATGATATCACAATAAATGTCAAATGATTAACACTTTACACTTTACTTTAAAACAGTTTAAACATTAATTTCTGATTCTGATTGAAAGTTTGTGGTTTGAAACCATTAATAAAATACAAAAGCAATGATGAAAAAGATGTTGAACACAATATCACAACTAGAAAACAATAAAACACAACAGAATAAGATGAACACAGTGTTAAATAAGTGTCAGGACAAAAATGACACAAAGAGAAAAAAGCAATGTAAAAAAAAAAAATGGTAGGGACACAAGAAGACTTGCTTTTTATTTTGATTTCATTCCGATTCATTACAGCGAGAACATGACAATATTGCAATATTTCACAGATTTTGTATCATTTAAAACTATTATGACAAGTTTGTTTTTCAAAAACAGATTATGCATAAGTAAAATTGTGCTTAAAACTGTTGTATTTACGTATCATTTGTGTTTATTTTCCTCCTGTGGCTGGATCAGTTATTACAAGCAAAATAAAAATTAAAAAAACCATCAAATAGTGACAAACCTTAGGAGGAGGAGGAGGAGGAGGAGGAGGAGGAGGCAGCAGCTGAGGACAAACACCATCAAATAATAAACTCTGAATGAACGTTCAGTTTACAACCAAACAAATATAAACAAACTGAGCCTCTCTACATCGATAAAAATGACCATCATTAGCTTCATAATCATGATAAATATCAAAATGTGAAATATTTACAGTTTGTCGGCTGATATTTGACTGCAACCCGTCGAAGCAATCAACGGGTTAAATGATCAATAAAATACGAAAACAAGATGAAAAATGATGAAAAAGACAGAACAAAACAGATATACTGTACTCTTGTAGTATTTGAATTCATGATTTAAGAGGAGAAAAAGAACTAAAAACCTCAATCAATCAATCAATCAGTCAATTAATGAAGAAAATAGAAGTATAACACAAATAGAAAGCAACAAATACAGTCTCTACAAGTTCAAAAAGGAGTGAAAAGAGGCAAATACTTATTTAGTCCCAACCCTACTCCATAGGTTGTTAGTTATTAATAATGAAATATAGATATAATTATCAATATTTTCTTTAAGTGGTGTCACACAAGACTGGGCCATATGGTCAAAAAACTGAATATTACACATTTTTATTGTATATTTTCCATCTACATGAAGTTAAGTTAAATATCACACAGTTTCCTTTGCTAAAACTATATCATATCTATCTATCTATCCATCTAGATAGATAGATAGATCGATGGATATATGCGCTGTCAATAAATTAGAACAATAACATAAACAGTGCTTGTGTCAGTGAGGATTCTTTAAGAAATAAAAATGACATAAAGCACAGTTTAGAAGCAATAACTGAGGAAGTTGTAGAAGATGACGGTGTTTCCATGGTAATTACCAATTCTGAATGTCCAAATGGGTCATATCTGAGGACCATGAAAAGATGACAAACTGTATTTTACACCAATTATTTACATGTATTGATA
>JAPQRQ010000016.1:28027114-28039055 GCA_037367365.1 Apogon talboti
ATATATGACAAAATGATTTGAAAATAGGATGATATATAACGTTGTGTGACATTATATAACTCAAACCTACTACCTAACCTACGTAGCCATCCCTAAATACTGTATAAAGAGTATTTGGTGGACCAGCTGATGTTAAATAATCTCAGCCTCCAATCACTGCAACCAGACCCACCTGTGGAGGAAACAGGCAGCGCTTACCTGGAACACAGGTGTATAGATAACAGGTGTATAAACACAGGTGTATAAATAATGACCCATTCTGAGTCTGACTCCTTCCACTGCAGGAGTCTTGTAGAGGCCCACATGAAGCTGATCAGTGTCTGAATAACCAGGTGTGGATGTGAGTAGTTCAGGAACGTCTGTACAATAGAGAATCACCAGCCACTTATGCAGAACCACATGATGCTCTGAAAGGGTTAATTTCAGTTTTTGGACTGGTTTTACCACCAGAGAATGACCCTCTTAAAATCAATATCCATTTCAATGAACACTGTATTTAGAATATTTTTGCTGCTTTTTCCTCTCCATCATACAGTCTTTTCCTACAGGGGATTGAAGTCCTGAAGTGCTCTTAAAAATACCAAAGTTCCCAAATAAAAAGTGCACCTCTGCAGATTTTTGCCTCAAACCGGAAACATGTGACTTGACTGCTCAATAAACAACCGAAAACATTTTTAAGAATACAGATTATACACCGCACTCATAGGCTGTATCATGTATGGGTCGTTTATTTAAATATTAATGTTTTTGTAAAATAATTTTAGGTGATTGCTATCGTCTTCTTCTTCATGTGAGACAGGTGGGTGGCCCTAGTGCCCTCTATTGACAAGCCATCACTGCCTCATTGTGTATTTAGAGTATTTTCTATGTATTTTAATATATTTTTTGTCCATGTTGGTGCATTTTTTGTGTATTTTACTGTGTTTTCTGAGCATTTTAGTGTATTTTTGTGTATTTCTTGTGCATGTTGGTGTAAAATAACTATGAGACCGTTGGACTATGATTTATGTGAATGGAAGGTCTGAAATTAGATCAAAGACGACGTCAAAAATGTCTGTAAATGTCATAAATTTGGCCTTGTCAAACCTGCAGATACCCTGATTGTGTTTTTAGAATAGTTTTAGTACATTTTATTGTTTTTTTTGTCAATTTTGGTGCATTTTTGTGTATTTTACTGTATTTTTTGAGCATTTTAGTGTATTCTTTTGTGTGTATGTTGGTGTACAATAACTATGAGGCCTGTTGGACTGTTATGTATGTGAATGAAAGGTCTGAAATTTGACCAAAGATGATGAGAAATTTGGCTTCCTCAAACCTGCAGATACCCTGATTAATGTATTTCACTGCAGTTGAGTCATGATTCTGTTTACAGCTCAAACACATATTTTTAGTATTTAGTATCACTTCAATGTTCTTATCAGATCATTTATTTAGGGTCTAAGAACAGTTAAGTTGAAATATTTAGTGAGAATGAGCTCAGTCTAGTTGAAGAAAATACTATCAGTGTAATTGCAGCTGATAAGTTTTTCCTCTGCTGATTTGTCCAAAGTAAATTCAGCGTTCTCCCTATGACGTGAAGCTACTCAGCCACAGTAAATAATCATGGTTTTGCTCTGGTGTGCCTCCTGTGGCTTCTCTCCTGTTTAATTATATCCAATTCATTCATGTCCAGGTTGAAAAAAGTGAGCCGGGCCGGCGGCCACTTGTAAATCTGTGTATTTAAAAGTACCTTTTAACACAGCCATTAGAGCCGCTGAGTGTTGTGAGGGAGTTGTGTTTTGATGATGTCAAAGTGTGCTGTGCCAGGACTTTCATCTCCCACTCCTGCTGGCTTCAAACAACTCTTTTAAATGAGTCCGTGATCGGCTGCCGCCTGCAGCCCGCCGCCGTCCTCTCAAAGTATGAACAAATGTCATACTACTGATGTCATGGTAAATCTATCAGAAACCGGATAATCATCATAATCTGAACTCAGCAAATCTTCATTATGGCTACTGTGGCATTTATTCCCTCCTGAATATTTAATGTTCAGTGTTAAATACCAACGTTAATTATGGTGACCACAATTCAACAAACCTAATGAAGGGAAGAGAATGTGTTTATCTGGGGACATGGACATACGCTGAGCAGTAGAACACATTTTAATGTCCTTATAACTTAAGAAACACAGAGTAGAGTGTTCAAATCAGACGTTCAGCGTATGAACAATATGACAAAAAGCCTGAATTTTAATTTGGATTAAACTTTTCCATCAAACACTCATCCCTCCAGGAGGTTGATTGCAAAAATTAAGCCATTATGGACCTCGCCCAACGTATCTTTAGGAACATTTGGGGTCCCCTGATGGTTGCTATGGGAGACCACATCCCACATGGGCTGAACCCTCGTTGTGGTGAATTGGGTTTGATTCAAGAAAAGTAAAATTACATTATGAAATATTTATATTTACAAATTATCCTTTAAAAAATGTGACTAACATGAGTAGCCATGAATAACCTGAAATTTAGTTGATATAAATCTAGTTGATATGCATCATTTCACCATAATTTCACCTTCTCGTCGGACAATTAATAGAAAAACACAAGAATATATTAAAGGTTCAATATGTAAAATCTGAGACTCATACATGCTTGTTTTTTCATATGAAGTAAATGTTGACTGAATTTTTGCACATTTCCTTCCACTATGATGTTAATATTATTAGTTTTTATGGACATAAGTAGTAGATCCACATCAGTAAATTTACTGTTTACATCAATATTTCAGCCTCATTTTGTTTCTCTAGTCACCTGGTATGTTTCTGAGATTTCTCTCTTACTTCTAAAATATATTTCTGTAGAGTAAACTACAGTATATACAGTACTTTCAAAGTCCATGTGCTATTGGGAATAATAAAGAAGATCTGGTCTAAATCCAAAAATATTTGTGTTATAAGGTTTTTTTATTCAGTTACAAACCCACAGTGAACTTGGTTTGCATTTCAGAGGGTGTGTGTGCCTAGAGCTTTTATTATGAAGGTTGAAAAGGCAAAGTTGTTTTATAACATGCACAGCTAAGGTCAGTGAGAAGGAGGATTAAAAGTTTCCTCCTGGTTCAGATGTTGAAAACTCCATGTTTTTATTTTAGAAGTCATTCAGCTACAACACTAATGCAAAGTTCATGTAGAATACGGCTTATTTGACTTGTAATGTATAATTCTAATCAACAGACATTCTTTGCCCTTTTTGCTTTTATTTGCGTAGTATTTTATTGTGATGCATTTATTTTAACGTAAGGTTTTGATTTTTTATAACTCTAACCTGTATTTCGCCTAACAGATGAAAATGAGCTCTGAGCTATTTCTGCTAGTGTATCTGTATTGTGAACAGCCCCTGTTATATACATAATAAATGAACATTGTACACAGTGTGGAGCATGGGTGTCAAACATATGGCCCGAGGACCAAATCCCGTAGGATGAATTTGTGAAATGAAAAATTACACTGATATACTAACAGCCAAGGATGTTAAAAATCATTTTAGTTCAGGTTCCACATACAGACCAATATGATTTCAAGTCAGTCAGACTAGTAAAACACTATCATCGTAACCTATAAATAACGACAACTCCAAATTTTCTCTTTGTTTTAGTGTAAACTAAATGTAACTGTAACAAATATGAACAACTTGAAATGTCTTAAGAGAAGTAAGTGCAATTTTAACAATATTTAGCCTATTACTTAATGTTTTGTGTATTTGTAGATCCATTGTGATCTGTAAGTTGTAATGAACATGTGTAAATGATAAACTGTGAGAATATTGTTAAAATTGCACCTATTTTCCATAACAAATTTCAGGTCATTTGTCATTATTCATATTATTCACCTTTTTTTAAAGGATTTTGTACATGTAAACATTTGCATCCTGTAAATTTCCTTTTTTTCCACATTTATTATTTTTACTGGTCTGGCCCTCTTAACACTATATTGGGCTGTATATATGTAGCCCCTGAAATAAAATGAGTTTGACACCCCGATATAAAGCTGCAGTGAAAAATATACTATCCTGTATTAAATCATCATGAATCATGTATTAGTCAAGTATATGTTATATGAATCTACTAAAATAGCCTGTAAAAATCCCCAATGTTCCACCTGAGCTGTTAATTTTCCTGAATATCATTAAACTAAAGCCCTTCCACGTGATTAGATTCTGACTGTGCATTGAACAGACTTCTAATCATGCATCAACTGTTTCCAAACAGGTCAGGGGTTTGTCTTTATTATGCAGAACCGACTCTGTTAATGCACCATACAACACAGGCACAGAGGACGTTTCTTGAAAGGCCAAAGCGATGAAACACAGCATGACTCTGATGAAACACTTGAATGTGCAGCGGCTAAATTAAAGAGCAGTGAGATGCAGTGTGTTTGATTGTATGAAGAGCACTTAGTGTATGGACAACAGCCAGCGAGGAGCTCCGTCTCCTCTGAGGCCTCTCAGCCTTCGAGTTGGACGCCCACACGGAGCTAAAACACCTCCATGTTACACTCGTCACAACAGCACAAAGTGAACTGAAACATTCATCCTGCAACTTTGAGCAGCTGCAGTTTCAAAGTGTAAAAATGCTTCAGTGACGCTGCGAACAACAAATTAAAAGGTTAATCATTAGAGTAAAGAAAACACGTCTGACACTTACTTACACTTTTCTGATATGTTGTAATGTATCTTATGAATATTTCCTCTGATAACAACATGGCTGCAGTGTTTTTCTATTGATTGTGTGATGAGAAGGTGAACTGATGGTGAAACGATGCAGTTTATCAACTAGTGGCATATTAGTTATTGTGTGAAATATCTGCAATATTAAGACTCCTAAACAGGAATGTGCTGATACAGTATATCAGGCAGATATCAGTAGAAGGCAGTATTTACAGATATTGACCGTTATCAGTGTTGGTGTAGAAGATGTGTTTTCACTGGTGGCAGTACCAGATATTTATTTGTAGTATTATATTAAAGTTTGTTTTTTTTTTTCATTAATGTGCATGTTTGGAGTCTGTTTTCATTTATAGATAATGTGATGAAGGGCTGAAAGGCACTAAAATAGTAATTATTTTTATATTTATAATGAAGATTTCTTTCTTTAGGATGAATAATGGTGACATAAAATGTGACTTTTCCAGTCAGTGCATCCCTACTACTAAACTGAAGTAATCATATAAAGCACAGGTGTCAAACATACGGCCCGCTGGCCAAAACCAGACCGCCAAAGGGTCCAATCCGGCCCATGGGATGCTGCGATCAACAAATTAAAAGTTTAATCAATAGAGCAAAGAAAACCCGTCTGATATTTATTTGCATTTTTCTGTTATGTTTTAATGTATCTTATGTATAATTTCCTCTGATAACAACATAACTGCAGTGCTATAACTCATTTCTGCCATTGGTTAAAAAAAATTATATGGCAAAAAAATGAGTTAAATCTTAATATATTGAGTCTTTGATTGAAAATAATGAAACTCGCCAGCTCCAATGCGAGGTGTGAACTCACTCAGGATGCATTCAGAGGTGTTTGTGTAAATGAGTCAACAGCATCATATTTAAGAGTCTTAAATTTTTTTTTTACCCATGTACCTGAATGCACCAGATCTTTTTTCCTCCTTGAAAAAATACTGCAGTTTATATAATTTGTTAGAAAACGTGCCACAATGGCTCAATGATTAAATTATTGTGTAAGTCATGAATAGAATCAATAGAATCGATAAAACCGATGGAAAGGTCAAAGGCGTCATTGAGCCTGTTTACATGAACATAAATGTCTGATAACTGGGGGTAATCGGATCATTGTAATAATCAGATCTGACGCGTTTACATGCACTTAAGAAATACCATAATGGAAAAACCCTGGTTTAGACATTCCAGTTCATTATCGGATTTCTTTCAGATTTCGTACGTACATAGTGATGTAGAATCAAACTTCTGGTTATCGTCTTTGTCTTTGTCTCACGTTTGACTACATAACTTCCATTTTCTACAATTTTAATTGTGTTTACACATGCACAGATGTAAAAGAACTAAATAAATCCATAAAACAGATCAGATTATACTATTTACATAATCTCCTGAAATTGGATAGTGAGTATCGTGGTATTGGTGTGCATGTAAAGAGGCTCATTTCATTGTGACATTTAGTGACATCCAGTTGGGTAAAAACTCTGGTCATTGTCAAACATAGTAGGTGACGCTAATGCTCCTTAGCATTGGGTGCCAAATAATATAAAATGAAAAAAGGGTGAAGTGGAAGTCTATTCTGAGCCCCTGTTGAAACATGTTGGTGCAACATGGTGAACTCTATGAACAAAGATCTGCTTCATTTAGAGATGAAAGACTTCATTCCGTGTGATTATACACAATCAAAACATAATCATCAGTGCATGAAAAATGCGTTTCCTGGACTCAACAAAAGTTTTTTTATTTGGGAAATATATTTTAATCAGTAAACAAGGCATTCTGTTTGACAAATATTAAAAGGTGGTCATGACTACGACAATAAAGGAAATTTTTTTTAACCAACATTCTTTTAATTGTTTTATGACATAACAAGTATATAACATAACAATTTCTCGTCAATAGTCTTCCTGCGTGTATGAATCTGATTTATTCTATTCTTTTACATCAGCACATGTGTAAACACAATTAAAAAGGAGAAGCTGGTTTTTTAAAAAAAAAATACTGTTATTTTAGTTTTCATCAAAATAATACAGTTATGTAAATGACAGTGAAATATAATTGATATGAATGCTGTACTTTTATGATTATATAGCTAAAAAAAATTAAGTCATCGTCTCCTTTGCAACTTTTTGACCCTATTTACACCTAGTATTAAAAATAAATATCTGTAAAATATAGGATGAATCTGGTCCTGCCTTTGTGTTTTCATTCTCCTCATTGCGATTGGGATTGGGCTTGCTTAGCCTTTGCCAAAACATTTATCAAACAAAAACTAAAAAAAATAAAGTGTGATAAATGAATAATTCAGACACTTCATCAGGATATGTATGAGCTGGTTTGATCGTCTGCAGCTAAAGGTAAATACTGTATGTTTAGCGCAAAAAGGAGAAGTGATCTGAGAGAATAATTCACTCACTGCTTGTGTCTCTTTCCCTCCGACAATATAAACAGCCTGAAAAAATATCAATATGCTGATCAAATACACGTTGCAGATATGGATATTATTCATTACACAACCATTTGTCATTCAGCTGCGGTACACGCCGCGCTGGTTGTTCACTCAAGAGCCTCTATTCATTTTGTTTGGGAATAATGTTCCACTCAAACATGCAGCTCAGCACTGGGTTACTCTAGTAACCTTTTCTATGAATAGTAAATGTCACCATAATCAATTTTAGATGGGGCGGCTCTGCAGGTGGAGCCTTCAGCGGGAGGGGAGGAGGGAAAAGAGGCTGATGCGAGCCTCCGCCTACTGAACCAGAGGGGCTCATGAACAGATTCGTGAGGTAAACATCACTGTGCTGAGGAGTAGAAAGCTGAGAGGAGGCTGGAGAGTACTCATAAAACTGGCTGGAGTCCAGTGAGCACGTTGTATTTAATCAATGATGTGAAATAATAATCAGAAGAAGTGAAGGACCTTTATTTATAAATCATCAGTGAGTGCAGCGTCAGTGGTAGGATGGTGTTCAAGAAGGGTGAACAGAAGAAACATGTAAGAGTGGAATAATATGGTAGAAGGTCGTCTGTTATTTGAGCTCATTCTCAATCCCTTGGTGTCTGTTTTCAACACATGGTACTAGAATGAAGTCAAAACGGATCATGATGAGTCTGAAACTGGGTCAGGTGATGGTTGGAATGGTTACGGTGTTACAATAATGTCACTTTTCCACAGAATCAGCTCAACTCGGTACGTTTTTTTGTTCTGGTGTTTCTAATGTGTGACAACAAGCCCCCCAGATATCATTAAGTACTATTTCTATCATCAACAGGGATTCAAGTGACCTAAAGCGATACTAAACTACAATTTTCTATCCTGAATTGTCATTGCATCAATCACAGCAATATCAAACTACTGGTGAAATCCCTGGTGAAATCTCTGTTTACAATTTTACCTTGTATATCTATTTAATTTACCTGTATATATCCTATATTACCTGTATATATCCTATATTACTTGTATATGTTCTATATTACCTGTATATATTCTATATTACCTGTATATATATCTATATTACCTGTATATATGTCTATATTACCTGTATACATATCCTATATTACATGTAAATATCCTATATTACTTGTATATGTTCTATATCACCTGTATATGTTCTATATTACTTGTATATGTTCTATATCACCTGTATATGTTCTATATCACCTGTATACGTTCTATATTACCTGTATATGTTCTATATTATCTGTAAATATCCTATATTACTTGTATATGTTCTATATCACCTGTATATGTTCTATATTACCTGTATATGTCCTACATTACCTATATACTACATTACCTGTATATATCTAATTTTACCTGTATATATCAATTATATGTTGTACATATTTCTTCCATCTGTAGTCTAGAGTTGGCTTTTTGTATGTTTTAGCACTTCTTTGTAATTTTGTATATTGTCAGTATTTTTCGGTCTAATTTGTGTGATATTTTTATGTAGTCTACACAGTCTTTTTATACAGTGATATTTTTATAGTCTTTTTGCACTTTAAGTGTTTGCTGCTGAAAGAAACAGAGCTGCTAAACTGATTTTCATTGTTCCTCTAACAGTGACAATCAAGTCCTATTCTATTCTGTTCTATTCTATTCTATTCTATTACATTGTATTGTAAAAATTGGGTAGTTATTTTTTATTTATTTATTTATTTTTCAGCCCCGCATACGTCAATGATTAACGCCAACATTGGTTAATATGCATTATTATTATTTTTTGTGCTGGGTCAAATGTTCTAAAATGTGTCAATGTGCTTTTTTTCCATACGATGTGCTGATTTTTTGTGGCTGGGTCAGAATTTTAAAAATCATGCATAAATGAGCGAGTTTTGAATTCTGACCTCATACAAATTCCTAAAAATAATATGACCTTTTATAAGTGTGCATAATATACTCACCCGGATACTGGAAGGTTAATGGAAACTGTGCATCAAAATGTGATATCCTGACCAAGCATTGACGTAAAGTCAGTAAACCTTCAGTGCACAGCCTCCCAATTTAAGAAGATCGAGTTGCTGCATTTAGTAAGTATGTCCTGCTTAAACATAGGCAGTTTGTCTAGTTTTTAAGGCCTAATATGATTTTCCTCTTTAATTGTACATTTAATAAAATGTGCTAATCCCAGAGAGCAGAGTGTTTGGCATTTTTAAGGATATTTGTCTTT
Source organism: Apogon talboti (assembly GCA_037367365.1). NCBI lineage: Eukaryota > Metazoa > Chordata > Actinopteri > Kurtiformes > Apogonidae > Apogon > Apogon talboti. The sequence goes on from JAPQRQ010000016.1 coordinate 28,036,497, forward strand.
TTTTTAGTTTGGTTGTTTTTAGTGTATTATTTATTTATTTATTTATTTATTCTCTGGTTTTACTGCACTGCCTACTGTTCCTGTTCATTTTGTAATTTTTTTCTTAACTGGTTGTATGTTTGTAATTTTCATTGTGTGAATGCTTGTAGTTGTGTTGATGAATGCCTGATATACATGCAGGTTTGATCTGAATCTGGTCTCAATCATGGCTTTCTATTGTATTTCTATTTTACATATAACAGGGTAACCAGTTGTGTATAATCTATCACATGAAAATAACCTTTCAACACTGTGTTTGTGTAAACCTGCAGGTGGTTCGTGATTGGCTGAAGATATAAGCCAATAGTACGATGGCAGGATGACCTAAAGCTGAGTCCCACAGAGCTTTGGAACAAGACAACACATTAGCGCTTTACATGTGCACATATAAAAGGATTTAACACGTCAGTCTGCAGAGACCAGTGGACTGCAAATGCAAACACTATCATACATGTGCTAAAGTTGGAACAGAAGCTTCAGAGTAGCGAAATAAAACCCAGTTAAGGTGTTAGTGCAGTACAATTTTACTGTATTGTAATTTAGTTCACAGTGAATAAATAAATTCAAATTCAAGTGTGTTTGGATGTTGTCCTGTTGGCGCAGCGGAGGATGTTGGCGCTCGCTTGTGACGCTCAGAAGTCACATTCAGCTAAAGAAATGTTGTTTCCTCTCATTTCATTCTCATTTTTTACTTCAGTGACTACGTGAATTCAGTCTAACGCAACAATACCAAACCAGTAATTTCAGCACACTGCAGACAATGAGGACAGAGTAATCAAGGAGCACACCGTATTATTTTCTTTTTTGGGAGTCACAGCAAGCAAACAACGGGAAAACACACTCCTGCAGATGACGCTCACCCTGCTGTTTTGTTGACGTTGCCCCACATCTTAAAATAAAGGTCTTTGTTTTTTAGTCTGAGTCGGTTCAGTCCATCCATATCAGATCCAAAACACAGAAATGAAGACTACAACCACAGCTAACAGGTATGCAGTACATCTACAGTATATACACTGATCCTCAGCTGTCTATTTATATTTACTGTGTTTCTGTTTGTCTATTTTAAATATGTATGTTTTATTCACATTTTAACTCCCACTCCCTTCTCTACTGACCACATCCCATGTCTGCTCCACAAAATAACTTAAAAAATATTACACATTTTAAAATAAACTCTGACCAAGCCTGCACAAAACACAAAATGCTATGCATATAAAAATAAACTCTGTCCATTTCATAGCAGCATTCTTAAATCTCTCCATTATTCCCATATTATACCTGTATATACATTGTATATTAATGCATTATATATTAATACATTCTACAATGTTATAACAACATTATAAGATAATTATGTATACATTGCCTATATTATACATTATAAGACATTTAATGTAATATATAGTACATACATTATGTATTATAATACATTATATGTTGAATTTCAGTCTATTACAGTTTTTTCTGTCTTAATATCATCTTATCAGTCATCAGTGAAGCAGTTTGAACTGAATCTGTATGAAAGTTACAGTAAGAATAAGGTTTAATTAAAAGTAAAGACATCTTACTTGAGTAAAGCCTCCAAAAGTTTTAGTGGTAGAAGCTAACACTCTAGTCAACAAAGAACTCCTTGTCTGATTTCCTGCTGATTTGGACAGACGTGCATCGCATTTATTAAAGAAAAACACTTGTAGACCACTTATCTAATAATTACAAGATCTTTCTTCATAATTAAGAGATAAGGGGTCTAAAAATGTCTCTTTTCACCTGTAAAATGTTCTTCAAGTTGTAAAAGGGGATAAGTGCAGGAGACATTTACAAATGCTATTCTCTTGATGCGGTGTGTCAGTTTGCACTAAAGTAAATATCACCTTATTGAAATGGACCTGCTCCTCATTCTGCTCGTTGACCTGTCCAAAGCCTCAGGGACCGCCTCGGGGACCGCCTCAGGGCCCCTCAAGCTGAGCCAGGCCTCGGCATCTTTGGCCCGTCCATACGACACAGAGCTGATGACGCTGCATGCATTATTTAGAGTCCTTCCAACTCCCACTGCCTCAGCATTTTAATCTGTAACCTCTCACAACCCTCCTGCAGGACTTCTGTTAGCACTCCACAGTCGCAATGACGTGGGGTTTGAGTAAAGGACAAAATTAGTCTTTTACAATGTTACATTAAAGGACTAATGCTGCACTGAGAATACTGCACAACTAGTGACAACTCTGCACTGAAACCTAAAAATATACAAGTTTTATCAGCAAAATGTATGAAAAACAACGTAATGGAAATGATTCTGTCAACATTTTACTATTATAGATGATGTTTTTTGGGTACACCTACTGCATTAAACATTAAGTGTATAAAATTTTGTGACATCTAGTGGTGAAATTGCAGATGTCTGAATTGAAACCCCCTCCCTCCTCACTTGTAGCCTTAAACTTTTGCAAGATACTGTCACCTTTATAAAATAATTGCCTAAGTCATTTATTCAGATTTTTCAGGAAACACAAAAAACTTAACCAG
>JAPQRQ010000016.1:28044803-28067220 GCA_037367365.1 Apogon talboti
TATATATGTAAATCATTTTATTTTAACTTTTGCTTCAGTATAAAAGCCATCCAGTAAATCCTGTATTTACATTAAATAATATAGCACAAAAATAATATGTTTACCTTAAATCGGCATTGTTAATAACAATTATTAATGAAAAATAATAAATAATAATATAGTCATAGAATTACAAAGAACTTACACTATTGAATCCAGGATTAGGGTTGATCAATGCTTTGGGTTACTTACATTAATCGTAGTTTTAGTGCCTTATTTCTCTCTCTTTTGTATTATTATTTACTTATTTTCATTGTTGGATTTTCTTAGCTTTCTCTGTTACACAATTCGCACTGACCTTCTTGATCCCCTATTAATTCATAACTTATGACCTTGGTGTTGGAATTTACGAGCGACACTTGAAGGTAGCGCGCAGGTACGTATCATTTACCGCCACATTCCAGGTAAAAAAACAACCTCACTTGTAAAATGAGCTGGCTAATAAGTAGGCTACAAAAATGTTTTCTATCATAACAAATTGTGTAATAAAGGTAGGTTGTAAAGGGTGGTTTCAGCCGTGTTCGACCCGCCTCCTTCAGGTTTTATTTGAGTACTAATGATTAACTCATCCTGGTTTTAGAAATAACACTAAGCAACCGGGATCTGACGCAAACTTTTCACGTTTTACCGTTTAGTTTTGGTTTTTTTTAGTTTTTTTTAATCGCACCTTTTTATATAAACTCCAGGTGATTTTAATAAACGCGGTGATTTCCTGAAGGTTAAACCGGATTTTCAAAGCAGGTGGAAAATGAAAGTAGCTCCACAGAACAGGTAATAAAAGAAGAAGAAGAAGAAGAAGAAGAAGAAGAAGACATCTGAGCCACGCAGGTAAGAACACACTTAGGTGAAGGTACATTTATGAATAATCTGTGTTTGGTTAAATATTTGTCCTTGTAATCTGACGGTATGTACAGAAGTGCTGGTGGATTTCAGTTCCTGGTTGAAAGTTTGTTAAAACTGTTCCGCTGTGAGTGTTTATTACAGGTTATATGGGGTTTATTTGACCCTCAAACACTTATCAGATTATATGTGACTTCAGACACACTTTTAGATTGAGATATATGCAAAATATGATATAATAGAAAGCTGTAATTTGTATTTTTCTGACCTACAATGGAATAATGTAGCACCATAAGTGAAATAGATCCACAATCCTTGCATTGAGCTGCAATTAATTGTGAAGTATTAAATAAATAGAGAAGTTTTGTTTTATTTTAGGGGGGAAAAGTCCAGAATGTGGATATATTCAGTGAATTTCCTCCTCTGTGACATTAAATTGAATGTTTAAATTGAAATATTTAAGGATGATTATGGGCTTTAGGAAACAGTTTTCACCATTTTCTGATATTTTATGCACCAAAAAATCAATTAAGAGGATAATCAACTATAACAATAAACCCAATCACCAACAATCAATGATCAGTTAATCTAACTGATCATTTCTTTCAAGCATGTGGAAGTGGAGAAAAAAATCATAAAAGGAACATGATGAATGTACAATATTTACAACTGAAAAAAAAATCTAAATAGTGAAAATGATCATTAGTTGCAGCTCTGAAGCTGCATTTGTCAATTAACTTATATTAATACAGAATCTAGTGTAAACTGTGTCTACGACAGCCATAGTCTTAGAGTTGTGCAGCAATACAAGTAATAGCTTACATATTCTGTGTTAAATATGTACATTTATGTTAAATCACAGTTACAAGGTTGGATATTCTTCTTAACCTCCAACTCCTGCTTCATGTTCTTTGCAAAAAAAAAAAAATGTCGCATTTGTTTCAACATTGTATCATCAGTAAAATTCTGGTTTAAAATGTTTTGGTTTCATTTTAATAGGCACTTTAACTTTCACACTAACGAGTAAAACCTGTTATATTAAAACAGCCAAACCTGTTATATTAAAACAGAAGGACATCAGTGCAGGGATTATTAGTATTATAGTGAAAGTAACTGAAAGTAATGTAGTGAATGTTTACTTTTCATTGGCCTCAACCTGAATGTTCACTTTGATTTTTCTTACAAATAGAAACTGCAATTTAAATGAGTGACAGATGTAAAACACGGTTTTCAAAGATACAGGAATGAGTCTACCTCCAGCTCCTGTGTTTTAAGTTTTGCAAAAGTATTATCCTTTTTTGGGTTTAAACCTTAAATCAACAGTAAAGTGTAGAGTCATACTTTACTGTCGCTGATGTTTAACAACACTTTCACCTGTATAAATACACCTGTGCCTGCTCAAATGTTAAATAGTAAAAGCAGATAAAATAATTAAACAGTACCTGCTGCAGTAAAAGAAACTGAAAGTAAAAAGCTGTATGGGTACTATCGATTGGACTCAAACCTGACATAAAAAATACAGTAAAGCTACATCAGTGTAGCTTAATATGTTATTTAACACATCAGAGGCAAATTTAAGTGAATTTCCTGTGGGAAATTTGGCGTAAACCTTGTCGAAATCAGTGACATTTTGATGAAACCATGTTACAGAGCACATTTTGAAATATTTTTGGGCAAAAATTTTATTTTATGCAATCATCACCCTTACTATGTTTAAGTATTTCTAAATTCCTACTGAAATATGTAACACACATTGATATAGGCTATATACAGTATGTACAAAGATAGAGCCCATTGAACACCAAACATGGAACCGTGTCATGTGAGAGTGAATAAATAATAGTAATGGATCACTAATGTAAAGCACTATGGATGCCTTGAAAAGCGCAATAGAAATCCAATCTATTATTATTATTATTATTATTATTATTATTATTATTATTATTGTTATTATATAGTTTCTTCCTAAGATGGAAAAGCGGTAGTAAGACACATCACGAATTATGTGTTATAACATCTACATACATAACTGGGAGACACAAAACAAATGATCCTATTGTTCCCGTAAATGATAAAGACAATAAAGTATATCTTTATTATATCTACAGTGTAGTGTTACTTTAAAGGGGCATTTGTCTTGGCTTCAAAATGCCTTCACTGCTTAAAACGAAACATGCACACAAACACAAAACACCACCAGTTGTGCCACTCATGACAATACATTACTCATAACGTGTTGCACATACCTGTGATCCAAACACATTGCACATAGTATGTATTGCACACACCCCATAGTAAAAACATGTGCAGTGAAACTATTGTGTAATGATGGAGGTAGGCACGGATGAGTTTTTATAGTGGGGAGGGGGTTGTATTCTGTCAGTATCCCCATTATGAACTGACCCCAGAACAGATCGGACTCACACATGGAGCTGGTGTTCATGGTGGTGTGTACCACACGAGTGGGTTTAGTTTGTTAGTTGCATGTCAAGGTCTCCATACCATGCTGACTAAGCTGTCTAGTATGGCTTGAATAAAAACATAATCCCTTGGTCTGGTCTCGACTGTAGACCAGAAGAAACACTTTCAACATAAACCTTCCAGTTGAAGATTCCATGCATTCCATCTGTTCATGTATGATGATGCGTGACCACAGGATGATGGTCCATCTACTTTAACAGACATGTACAAGGGGATGGTCTGAAGTTTACTGGTTCAGATAAAAACAGACTGATGGGCTTGTGTTTAGGCGTGTAAGAAAATATCGGTTCTGTGATATATCGCGATATTTCATTTCACGATACTGTATCAAAATTCAAATGCAGACATGGTGAAGGTTCATTTCTGGGTTGTTTTTTTTTAAAGAGGCAGATGTCAGTTGTTTTATTGGAATTGCACAGAAATTATGATATGATGTTGGATGATGAAGCCAGACCAGTTGAGAACCACTGATATATGGCATTCCATACTATATAACAGTTCCCAGTATCATATCATGTGCAATTGTATTGTAAATGTGTAAACAATACATATGTAATGTATATGTACAGTACAAGTAATATAAATAGATTTCCCTTTATATTTCTTGTTTCACTCTTAATGTTTCTGCCTGTCTTTTATGCACTTTCTTTTTTGTATTTTTGCTGTTAACACTGTAATTTTCCCTTATCTTATCTTATCTTATCTTATCTTATCTTATCTTATCCCTTACCCTGGGTCCCATTGAAACACCATTTGGAACCTCTAATAAGCCTCATTGTCCTTCATTGAAATCTTTCTCCATTAATAAGCTCTAAGACCAAACATATTGTAAGTATATTTTTTCCTGACAGACGGCTCCACTGTAGTTGTGGTTAAGAGGTTCGTTTAATAACCTTGACAGTCAGCCCGTTTACATGCACACCTATTTTCCAATTGTTATCCGATATCTAAAGTTATCAGATTATTCCAGTGATCATGTAAACAGGATAATCTGATAGGCTTTATCCGATAACAGCAGTTATCTGATTATGAGAAATCGGATTAACACACCTGGATTTCTCCCCAGTACTCCGATGTCTTCCTGCATGTATACAGGTTAATCTGATTTATGTCATTCTTTTACATCTGTGCATGTGTAAACACAATTAGAAATAGTAGAGAATGGAAGTTAAAATAGTCAAATATGAGTGGAAGACAACAGGAAGTTAAAGTCTGCCATCACTACGTACGTACAGTATGTACAGTATGTACTCTGAAAGAAATCCGATAATGGACTGGACCGTCTGAACCAGGGGTTTACAATTATTGCATTTCTTAAGTGCATGTAAATGCATTAGATCTGATTATCTGATTAATCCCAGATATCAGACTTTTATGGTCATGTAAACAGGCTCATTTTACAGCATTTGATGCTATTGAACCTCCCGTGCATTTTAAGTCAGGAAACACTGACTGAAAAGTAATAAACCATTAAAGCACTGATCAGATCAATCAGAGAATACTTAACTGAGGTTTTACCTGCAGGACTTCTACTTGTAATGAAGTACTTTCATAGTGTAGTATAAGTACTTTCACTGAAGTAAAGGGTCTGAATACTTCGACTGACGACACATACAGAATGAGAGCGTTTCATTTTCACCTTCTCACCTTGTTGACAAGAACAGAACGGGCAGGGACGTGTGTTTTCTGTAAACAGCTCTGCTCCGCCCGTCCCGTCGACCAAAAACACACTTTACCTGTACATTTCAGTCACAGTCCCTGCTCAGAGCGCTGTTACCGTCTTCTTCTGTGGTGTTTTCTCGCAGCGGAACCGTATTAAACGTGATGAGATGTCTCTGATGATGGACCGACCTGTTGAAAACACAGACGAGGACAGAGCGTCCCTCAAAAGCACCGGGAAGACGCCGACGAATGGCGCCATGAAGGAGACGCTGGGCATGTTGCAAACGTTCCGAAGGAGCATTCGGCGTGCATCTGGAGGAAAGGGGTCAAAGGTCACACCCAAAGCAGACACAGCTGGCAGCGAATCGGCAAGTCCGCAGCCGCCGCCGTCACCCAGTGAGTATCTGACATAAAATCTGCTGTGGGACGGAGTTTAGAGGCTGGAAATATGGCTTCTCAAGGTCAGAAAAAGAGGAAGCAGTAAAAAACAGTGACATGTTGTTTATCTAGACCAGGGATGTCAAACTCATGTTAGTTCAGGGGCCACATACAGACCAATAGGATCTGAATTGGGTCGGACCCGTAAAATAATAACATAATAACCTATAAATAATGACAACGTCCAACTTTTCTGTATGTTTTAGAGTGAAAAAAGTAAAATTACATCATAAATCTTTACATCTACAAACTATGCTTTAAAAAATGTGAATAACATGAACACCTGAAGAAAAATGAGTGTAATTTTTACAATATTATGCCTCAGATTATTATTTACACATGTGCATTACTTAATTTATGATCACAGTGGATCTGCACAGGCAAAATACATTCAGTAACAGGCAGAATATTGTTAAAATTACGCTTCTCTTAAGACATTTCAGGTTGTTCATATCTGTTCAGGTTATTCACAGTTTTTGTGAAAGGATAGATTATAGACACTGAAACAAAGAAAAAATTTGCTGTGACGTGGAATAGGTCGCAATTTAGTTGTCACCATTTTGGCCTGTTTGAGCTGGAAGTGACCATATTTGGACAAAAGAGGCAGGACTAATGAGCGAATGCCAAGTGCTAGCTTAGTGACTTGGTAAAATCGTAAACTACATCACACACTGTATAACAGTCATTTTACAGTCTGTGTGTGTAATCGATTAACCACAACTACAGTGCAGCTGGAAAAAGGAAAAAAATGTGTTTTATTAAATAAACAAAAACTCTAAAAGTCTGACTTGGCCGGTTAGCGAGATGTCATACAAATCATTAAAACCTCTATTGGGCCTGAGATCTTATTGATGGAGGAAAAATTAAAACATGCACCAGGTCATGTATTAGAGGAAACCAGGGTTAAATTTGTTGTGTGAAACAAATAATCACTTAGTATTTTTAGAAAGAAGTTCAGTGCAAGTCTATGGGAGCCAGGTTTGGTTTTTTAGTAGCATCTAGTGGTCATCAGTGGTATTACAACTTCATTTAAGATATTTTTGCATTTGTTTCATTTTGGAGGGCCTTGAATGCAGCAAATTATTACACACTGTGTATATGATGACATAATGATGGGGAAAATATGTTTCATTTTGTTGAATAATTTTTAAACCATTTCACTGGATATTAGTTTAATGTTCAGTGTTTTTATGTAGTTTATTGTTTTTTTTAACTTATTTTTCAAAAGCCCAAGTGGAGAATTAATCATCCTTTTTAAACAGGTTTCATCAGATTTTTGTCCCTATCCATGTTGAATTACCTTTCATTGTTTTCATAATTTCTTTGATTCCTTTTCACATCCACCGTGGATAGTGTGTCGACTTGTTCCACTCAGCCGTGGGTGAACATGTATGTGGGAAAATACTGAGGTGAAGCAACACAAGTGGAGTAGCAACAAAAGCCAAACAAAAACCTGTTGAACTCAGACTTTAGACACTCACTGTGTCCTCGACAAACACAAGGTCGCTCTTTAAATCTTTTACGTAATTGATTTACTTTCATCTTTCATACTCAACACATGAGTTTATACTTCAGTGAACAGAAATATCATGTAAATAACATCCATGGGATTACTGAATGCTATGTAGAGTTGGTCCTACTGTTTTTGTCAGCAGAAATGGAAAATCTCTACAGGTGACTTTCACTTTTTTGCATTAAATTCACTGTGGAACTGAGCCAAAAAAACTGTTTTCATCATGATTTAATCTACGAAAACATTCCTCACCTGTTTGATTGTAGGTCATTGAAAGGACAAAACCCTGCAGAGTCAAACACAGGCACATAAACCTAAATATGCACCAAAAGCAACTAAAACTGGATCAGTTGCAAGTACTAACATATGAGAGAAATTACTAAAAGGGAACAATAACATGTCTATGTTTTTGTCTTATATTGATATAAAATGATTTAATGTCCATCTAAGTTGCTGATAAATCTGGTCCAACAATGTCTCATAGGAATTCACTGAACACCACCATCAAATCATTTGTTTAAGCTGTTTTTCTAAAGTGCCAGTGTCTGATAAAATCAGGTATCAGGTGTGAATAGTAGAGAGAAAGAAATCGATCAATTAATCTTTTTTCGTCCCCAATGGGGCAGTTGTTTTGCAACAGTGGTTGTAACACACCAGTACACATGGATCAATCATATAACATAAATACATAATAAAATAAATATACTCAAACACTGAGGGTAAAATGTGGTAAGTCTTTGTTTGGAATGGGAGGTTGTTTGTTTTCTTTCTCTTCAGAGTTAGTCAATGAAAGAACTTGTTTCCAAACAAGGAAATGACAAGTATCATGTAGAATTTTAGGTGATTCCCATAACCAAAAAAAAAAAAAAACAGGCATGGAGAAAGACATCAGTACCAGCACCAACTATGTAAATATGTACTTGTACAATTGTAATTAATTAATTAATTAAAATTGTAAATCATTCACAGCATTGAAAAAAAGAAGATTTAATTTGTTGTCCATATTGCCCAGCTCTACTGAACAATGTTGGTTTGTTTCTCACCGGCTCATAGGCCATGAGCTATTGTGAAGGCTCTGTGTCTGAAGTTATCATCATCTCCGTTGTCATTGTCGTCTTCTCTGATAAAACTACTGGTTGGATTCATTACAAAAATTTTATGTAGCTTCCCCGGGACAATGCCTACAAAGTTTGTTCACAGTTTTGAGAAATTTTAATTTGTGAAATTTTTACAAATTTTTTAAACTTATACAGGTCCATATGTTGATTATTTCTAACATGTAAATGATTATAGATATCTATATAGTTCCTATTGATCACTGATAGAAGTCACATATGGACTTTGATTGAATTAGTTGAGTTCTCCTCCAGTGAAAGTACCACCCACTTCTATTGGGAGATTGATCTGCATCCAGACCACAGGACTGGAACATAGAACAGAACCTGACAACCTCACACATTCAACGTATTGATTCTTGATAGAACATGGCGCTGACATACAGGGACATTGGTCTTGTTTTTTATTAATGGAGCAGAACTGGATGTGATTTACACTCCTATAAGTTCTTAAAGTCATTGAAGACCTTTCCAGTGGAGGACCATTGAAGCCTTTTCTCTGTTTCTTTTGTTTCAGGTCTGAGTATTGGCTCTGCTGTGACCTCTCCTCTGAAGAACATATTAAAGAAAAAAGACGAACCAGAGTCTCCGTCACAGAAGAACAAAACTCTGCCTCGTTCTAACACAGGTGTGGAAGTCGTCTCAGATCTTTACCAAACCTGTGTTATTCCACATTAACATATCGTAGATTTTCACTGATACTGACAGTTTTATATGTACTTGGTGTTTTCTGTCGTCAGAGCCAAACATTGGAAGCTTCGGTGACTCTCTTCTACAGAGAGGAGCCTCCATTCGTCGCAGCCTTTTCGGTACAAAGAAAGAGAAAAACAAACAGGAGCTGGTTCCACTGTCTGAAGGATCGGGGGAGGAGAAGAAGACGGAGAAAGAGGAGGAAGAAGAGGAGGAGAAGGAGGAGGCGCAGGAGGAGATGGAGGAGATGTACATCCTGCCAGAAATACCACACACACCCCTGTCAGGTAATGTTTTAACATGTTAAAGTGGGCAACACTGAGCTAAATCTAACCTTTTCTGCTCACATTGACTCTTGCTGCTCTTGCGTCATGGAGCTGTGCCACAGGTGCACCCTGGGTAAATTGCCATAGGAATAATATACAACTCATTATATGGACATCCTGGGGTGGGTGTTATAGGTCACATTTTCATGCTTTACAAAATGCATGTTTTCATCTTGGCAGGTTTTCATGATGGTTTCACTATGTTTATAATATTTTTGTCATTCTATGCTTTACAAAACTGGTTCAAATACCAATCCATTACACATTCTATTGATGCCTCATATGACTGACAGGCGGAGTTAGGGGTCAATCATCAATAAAAAAATAAATAAAAGTATCATAAAGTATAATAAATATACAGTAAATGCAGTAAATGTTATGTACCAGGTAAATATATATATATATATAATATAATGCTTCTTTTTCATTTGCACACATCTAATGAAGTTTGATGTGTATTATACAGTTTTTATTCAGCCTCATTTATCTCACATTTGGAACATTAGAAGAAAAAATGGCAGACAGACAACATTTATGCTCAAACAATTGTGTCACAAAATTTCATGTCTTCTACACTTAAGTATTATTTTATTTTTACTATCCACGACTTTTGTGAAGCTAAGACTTTGTTAAATCTATTTCAAGCACCACAACTTTACATCTACATGAGTGACGGTATGTTTTTCACAAGAGAACTTTCAGTATTTGGGCTGTATTATCTTTCTCCAGGTCCAGACTCTAGGACAAAAACATGCCTTTACATAAAGCTGAGAATACCCTGGACATTTTGATATAAAACACTTTGATATTGTTATTTACAAGCGCAGTAAAAACCTCTCACATGTTGCAGATTTTCCTCTTTGGTTAAATTCATGCTGTTTGTTTACAGAATAATTAGCTTTTGCGTTGGCTTCTACTTTCCCACAGAACAGGCTGCAGGTTAAAACTTTCCTGCCTTTTCTGTGTTTCGATACAGTCACCTCTGCTTCCTTTATCAGCGTCTGTTTTGGCAACAGAAGCCGTCAGTGATAGACATCCTGTTCCCTCTGCTTCAGTCTGACTCTGAATACCAGATGACACATAAAAATCCATCATCAGTGTTTCAACTGTCAGAGGAAAATGTGATTAACATGAGTTATATTTTGTCTCAGATTTCTCTAAGTGGATGCCCTACTGCTATAAGGGTATAAGTCAAACATACGGCCCGTGGGCCAAAACCGGTTCCAATCTGGCCACAGGATGAATTTGCTAAGTGCAAAAATTACACTGAAAATATTAACAGTCAAGGGTGTCAAGATCATTTTTGTTCCAAACTCTAGCCTCCAAAATTTTAACAATGTTCTGCCTGTTACTAAATGTTTCGTGCATGAGTAGATCCACTGTGATCTGCAAATTGTAATGCACGTGTTTAAATGATAAGTTGAGGCATAATATTGTTAAAATAGCACTTATTTTTCTTAAGAAAATTCAGGTTGTTCATGGATCTTCATGTTATTCACAGTTTTCCTTCACTATTCTATTAGTTTTTATGTATTGTTTTATTACCTGATGTAAAGTGTCCTTGAGTTTCTTGAAATGGCACTTAGAGATAAAATTATATAATGATGACGATGACGGTGTAAGTGGCTTTATTAAGGTTTACATTCATTTCTATGATGGGCTTTGTGTTCATTCAAAGAAAATATAAAGAAGAGTTGAAATACTTTTTATATATTTGTCTATCTCTCTATTTTCACTTAGATTTTCAAGGCACAAAATTGTAGATAAATATTAACAAACCAAAAAAACCCCAAAACAAATAGAAAATAACATTAGTATAAATTAATTGGTCAAGAATTGTCTCGTATTAACTTTCATTAATCATTCTGTTGTTATTTATTGATGCTTTATTTATTGTCTGTTCATTGCCAGTGATGCAGATAAATAAACTGATTGAGATGGAGGTCCTGGAGGAGGCCCATCTGAACCTCCTGGCTTTACGGCAGGAGTTCCAGCAGGAGCAGGAGCAGTTTGGAGATGACTCCCCCATGGAACTGGCCAAGAAGGAGAAAGACCTGAACCTGCTCTATGGAGAGCTGAGGAACAAACTGGCCAACATTGTGCGCGACTCCAACTCCCTCCCCTCCAGAAACAAGGCTCTCCTGGTCCACGTGGCCCGCATCATCCAGGAGGAGGAGAAGAGGGTGCAGGAGCCGGGCGGACTTGCTGACAGCTGGAAGGAGGCGTGGAGGCGGGCAGTGGACGACGGCGTCTGGGTGAAGGTGCGTGGCGTTCACCTGGAGAAGAGGCAGCAGAACGTCTCCTGGCTGGCGGTCCACCTGGGTCTGCTGGGGAAGACCATCGTGGAGGACTTGGAGAATGTCCGGAGGGAGCTGAAGTGGTCTTACCCCCCCAGCTTTAATGTCTTCAGCACCTACGTGAACAGTTACCACCGCGTCGTCGGGCAGCACCTGAAGACGCTGGAGCAGCAGGCGACAGAGCTGAAGGACCTGCACGTTCTGCTGGACTGGATCCTCAACCGCTACAAGAGGTGAGGACGCAGCTGGTGAAATGTAGTCTGGATTAGAAGTAGATGGAGCTATGTAATGGGCTGAGGTTTGTTTTGTAATGATAAAAATGTGTCTGATTTTTTTGTATTTTGGCAGTTTTTATTTTGGCCAAAGTATCTTAGAATAACATGGTTGGGTGAAGGCGGGATTTATGGCATGTACCACGGTCGGCCACCAGGGGGAGATCAAATGTTTTGGCATCACTTTCTAGACTTTGTATTTGTGTGTATGGTTTGAACTTGAAATCATTCCATTTTTACATTTGTTATTTTACATACTAACAGGGTTTTCTTTACCCTCATTAAACTTGGATGCAGCTGAAAAGAATGAAAAACTGCGATTTTTCTGCTCATCTGGAGAGAAAATTGGCAAAACAGAAAGAGATGTCAGGAAGATTGTCCTCTTGAAGCTGAGGTGTTGGATAGTTTTGGGCAAAAATTCTGTAATTACTCTTCATTACATGAGACAATTCAAGTGCCCTCTTTTCAGAAAGGTGGGAGGGGTAAACACGTGATTGACAGCTGCAGTTACCAATGGCTGATCAAAACTACTGCTATACTTCATGACTTCGAATAGCAACTTGGAAACTATTTTCTCTTTGCATCAGCAGCACAAAACAACAACAGGTTAATCAATCTTCATATTTAGTCTTTTTGTTTGGAGTGAGAGGAGAAAGCTTCAGAAGGAACGTGGTTTTTTTCCTCTAACATTGGCTCTTGCAGCTTTAAGCTCAGTCAGTTTACTGGTCCAGGTTATGTCAGTCTTACAGACATATAAATATACAGTAGGTTGACTGTATCTCAGCTGTACATCCACTAACCAACAAACATCACCAACAGTCTGTTTATTCCATAAAGCAATAGCTCTGATCTCTAAAGTTGGCCTCGTCTCCCAAGACACAACCCGCCCCATATTCTCCTCCCCTATGGATTTTTTTCCACCACATTTTTTCCACATTGTCATCCTAGAATAGACCACTCCCATCAGAGTTTTCCTTTAATGTGTTCCCTGTCGTTATTTGATTATTATATTGAGTTGTTATAGAACTAATTAGGTCTGGGGTGTTTGAGCATCACTGGTAAAATGAATAATAGACGGGTTTCCATCCAAATTTTCACTAAATCAGGAAATGCAGATGTTATTATTATTATTATTATTATTATTATTATTATTATTATAAATAGTAGTAGTAGTAGTAGTAGTAGTAGTAGTATAACCTTTATTAATTTCAGAGTATATTGAGATGAAGGCCTCATATAACCAAGACAAAACACAGGAAATTAATGATAATAAAAACAAAACAGTAGATTCTGGAAACAATAAAAATCTGATCCATTTACAAAAGTGCATCTAAATTCATGCCCAGCTGTGTGTGTTTATGTAAATCATTGCTTTATTTACCTTTTCCTGAACTGGATGGAACAGATAAAGGCTAAATAAATGGAAGATGAACTGTGAAGATGTGAAACACATACAACTCATAAGAACCTTATTGTTTATCAGGGAATAAAGCTCACAAAGCTCCAATTTGACAGATGCAGTGGATGCTAATGTTAGTTAGCCGACGCACCAAACTTGTCTTTTTTCCTCATATTAAAACTTGAAACTTTACTCATCAGCTTCATCCACTTCCTCTGCTCTGTATCATCACATGTAAAGCAGTAGAATGTAAGTGGATGTGTTCTATAGACTCAGCGACACAGAACTGCAGTAGACTGAATACAGAGGAATGACCTGAAGTGGACTTGGAAGTAGTGACACTATAGTTTAATGAGTGGATGATAATTTCTGTCTTAAATCAGGCACCAGTTTGGGTTCAGAAGGGGCCGAATCCATTTAGTAAACCAATTACAGTGATTAGTTTCCAGAGTTTGTGTTTTACTTTTAAGTGTCTTAAATACTGTTTAAGCTCCTGGTCACAGGAGTACATCGCTTCACTTGTTATTTCATTTACCTTCAACTGGACACAGATAAATGAAAGAACGAAAAAGAGAAACTTCATAAAAGCCTTACTGTCCATCATATAACACATAAATAGCTGGTTTGACAAACGCAATGGGAACAACAGTTTGCTAACATGCTAACGTTAGTGTCAGAATTTGTTTTCTCCCATTCTAGATATGGGCCTTTATTTAATAAGTTCATCCACTTCGTCTACTCTTCATCATCATCACATGTAAAGTGGTAGAATGTAAGTGGATGTGTTTTATGGACTCAGGGACACAGAACTGCAGCAGACGGACTACCGAATAATAAATAGAACTAAGAATGCAAATGCAAAAACATTTTTGCAACATCTCAAGGTGTTTCCATCATGTTTTTTACATGCAAATTGAAAAACTCATGTAAAAACTGGACGGAAATGCATGTATTGATTGTGTTTACGTTATTTTCCAACAGTAGTGTAGTATTAAACATGTCAGTGCAGCAGCAGCAGAAACCCATGAGTCATGAAACACAACAGAAACAAAAGTCAGGATGGATGACAGGTGAATTAGGCCTGAATTAAGGAGGTGGTGGTAAAATATTTTATACTTTATTCCTACACACTGTAAAGTGTAACTGCTACTGTGCCATTGTCTCAAACTACAAGCAGAAGTCCCATCTCATCTGTGACCGAGCCTCCACTGCCCACGTGAAGATGTGTTCACAGATGGTGCAAGCAGAGAAACCTAAAGTTAAACCACAACATGTGAGCGAGTGGGGGCAGCGGCGAAAACAGGCGGCAGCGCTGACATTATCTGTCGAATCAGGCCACACCAAAGCAAAACTGTGCTCAAAACAACATTTGGGAGGAATGCAAACCCAAAAATAAACAGCTGATCCGACACAACGCTCTCTCGAGGCTAAAATGGAAAAATTAAATCGGGTCATGTCCACGTTTCTCACAAACTCATTATGTAAAATAGATTATTTATGTAGTGCATGTTCATTTACCTACACACTCCATTAAAAATCATCACATTATGGGTCGTTTCTGGTTTTTTGTGCCTGCTCGTAAACTCTGCATCTTCACACAGTGTCACAAAAGCCTGCAGAGCTTTTAATCTGATTCCCTCTGTCTCCGAACATGAAGTGACATGCCCACGGCGTTCTCCACTGCCGACAGATTTCACTACAGTGACATGTTGTGAAATAAGGCTGAAAGAAATGTTGTTTTTGCCCCCGACAGCGAGAGGATCATGGGAAGTTTGTGTCTGCAGGCGGACATGAAGGACGAGAGTAGTGATCTGCAGCTGGAGGACGGTTTCCTGAAGAGGCTGAAGGAGAAGTACTGCTGCAGAGTGAGGGTAAGGATACCAGTGGAACCAGTGGAACCAGTCAGCATCAACCAGTGGAATATATACACATTTAGAAAATATAAGGAGGAAAAAAATGAGTAGGGATATTTTCATCCTGCATAAAACCTCCCAAAACCATCCAACCTGAATAGAAATAAGTTTATTTGGAGGATTTACTGACCCAAAAACTGTGTGTTTGACCACTGCAGTTTAATTTAATATAAAGATCTGATTTTCTGTCCATAGCCGTTCACATTATTTTTCACTCCTCATGAAAATTACTTCATTTGGTGTTGTCACAGAATAAAACCATCAAACACACCTTCATTCAAAAAAAAACTGTCCACCATAACAACATACTTGACACTTTAATGATACTTTTAGGTCATTTTTAAAATATATTTTAAAGTAGAAATACTTCATTGCTCCTTTAACCTCTCCATTCCCAATTTTGTCGCCACTTTCTACAATAAAACTTTTGTCAGTATAAACATACTATACCTCTAAGTTTATTTTACAATATTCCTGAGCACCAGAACTTAATTAATCAAAGAATCACCTGTATCGTGAAGGAAGCTGATGGGACATGTGACAGTCACATGATAGGAAGGATTAATTTTATTCCTATTCAAAAATAGGAGAAAAAAACTATTTCATATCAATTTAACCTGATGTCATTCAGGTTGTATTTTAGCCACATATTAAAAAATTAACCAAAACTAGAGGTTATTACCTTTTCAAATGAGGTGTCATTGATTAATTTTAGTAAATAGACGAAAATAAACACATATTAGGTTGGAAGGAACAGGTTAACAAAACTAAGCCCTGCTCACTATAAATAAACTAAATAATATTAATTAATTTTCATGCCCTTTAAATGACACTTTGTTTACCTGATGACACTGTGTTTTCCCAAAAAAAAAAAAAAAAAAAACACGCAAAATTATTTGTTGTTCGTAAAAGTAAATGCTAGGTTGAATTTCTTATATTACCAGCCTGGGAATTATATTTTTATTATGGACTTTGTCATGTGTGAAGCTTCTAAAGAATAAAATATTTGAAAATATTTCCAAACACTACAAGATCACAACAGAACTAATGACCTGGGACTATGACACACAGTTGTGTCTTAATATGATGAACAACAAAGTTTAACTCTTCAAATTGATGCTTAAAGGTGATAAGATTGTCAGTGTTGTGTTGTTTTCTCTGCCACCCCCAAGTGGCTTAAATGTCAATTACTACAGATGCGATAACATGCAATAAAATACACACAAAACTAGAATATGCAAATGTGTAAAATGTTAAAGTAGAATCACCTTTTCTGTCTTTTCTGCCCGGATGTATATGTAAATTAATGCACTAAACTTCATTTTCTTCCATGCTACTTTTTGTTTATTATTAATGAATACATCTTTACCCTGAACTATTCATTTAAAGCTGAAAAAGGTAGAGGCAAACCTTTTTTTTCTCTCTTTTTTTGTTTATTCCTGAAGGAGGACACATGCTCTTCACTAAACAAACTCATTGAACTTGAATATGACGACTTTTGGAAGGACAGGAATAATCCAGAGAGAGAAGACGGCGTCCTTAACTCTGACTTTCACATGGACATCTGGACGGTACGACATCTATTAAGTAATATCACAAATAATCATTTTGATTGATTTATTTATTTTATTTTTTGTGACATTCACATATTTTTTATATTAATTTTTTTTCCAATTATTGGCCTTAATGTGCAATTGAAATTCTTGATTTTTCCCAAGTTGTCATGTCTTGAGAATTTCCAAAGCAAATCTGTATTTCTACTCCTAACAGAAAAAAGTTTGTGCAGCATTTTTGTAATTCCTGAAAATGTAGTAATTCGTCATCAATGGTTGATATAATGAGCCTCAATGTAGTGTCAAAGCAAAGGATACAATAAATGAAACATATATATGCAAAATACTGTGAATTTTATTTTTTATTTTTCTGTTTACTCCTACATCACCATAAATGTGCATACTAATATTGAAAGAAATGTACAGTATTTGTTTGTTTAAACATTCTCAAAAAACTAAACTAAGCTAAGTGCTAAGTGCTACCTCTTGATCAGGTCATTATTGGAAATGAGAATCAGCTCTCTACTAACTTGCCTGGTTAAATAAAGGTTAAATAAATAAATAAAAATTAATTCAGCATCTACAGGTTCTATTCTCTCTGACTACAGTGCTATGCGTTGGTTTGACCATGTGGGGGCGGTAGAGAGCTGCAGTTAATCTGTGCCAGTCACTCTCTTATTATGCTGAATCTTTACAGAAAGTGAAAGGAAGCATCAACGCCTCCAGACAAATGGATGCTCAGCTGGAACCGGACGTCACCTCTGCTTGTCTCCTAGAGCTGATACAGTTTCCAAAAAGGTACATTCACACAAAAACCTGTAAATGATTCTTAAAGGTATGTGTTTACACTTAAGGGTGTTGCAGGTGTGTAAATCCCCCTCACATTTTCCAGCTTTTGCAAACATTAAACACAGTCATATCCAAAGACTTTTCACTCCTTTGTCTCTGAAAACACTGACAGACTTACAATAAAGGCGACTGGGCAGTTTCCCAGAATGCCTCAGTGGTTCCCGCTGCCTCTTCATCCATGTGAATAGAGTTTGCCGGGGAGCTGAGGCAGAAGGCTGAGGCATTTAGCGCAGCACACAAACCAATCAAACACACACACTTCCAAGGCTGCTGTGTATGAACGGTTTATTTTTCACACCAGAGGATTAGATTTAGACGTAGAATTTATTGCACATAAGAAACAGAAAAAAAGTATAATACGGAGTAAATGTGGTATATAATAACGGAAGTAAAGCAAATAATAGTAAGGAACAAGGAACAAGAAACGTAATTCTGTTGTGAACATGCGCCCAGTTTTTTTCTGTTGAAAATGTCCCAAAACAAATATGGAAAAACTGAAATGGATGAATGTGACAGTCCTGAACTTCAAGGATAATATTTAATCTCTGCAAGGGAAGAAAAACAACAACACTGACACTATTTTCCAATTCATCATTTATGAGGTCAAATAATCATGAGTCCAGATGAGCAAAGAGTTTTGTGAAGCCTGGTGATAAGAGCAGATTTATTAAAAATATAATTAAGGAAGAGCAATGCAGAAAGGTGAAGGGGAATAGCACAGAAAAACAAAACAAACCAAAAACAGGATCCTAACCTCTCTGGTCCAACCACACAGTTGCGTGACTTTCCAGTTGAGTAATGTAAGAAACAACCCTTCAACACATTCATGACAAACAGTGTTTTTAACTGAATGACGCAATTTCATAATTGATTTTTTTAGAGTCAGCAAAGTCAGATAAGCCCGTGTCCTCCACCCTTTCATGATTTTAACAAAGAAAAATCAGATGAAACACACATTTGGCCTGTTTGAAGAAAAAATGAACAATCGGGACAAATTATTAGGACAAAGGTCTTTAAATATTCTGTTTGTCAATTTTTTTTTTTTTTACTTTATACTCATTTTATTTGATTAATGCATTTGGTGTAAATGAGGGCTGTCAAACATAGGGTATAAGTCTAATTCTATGTGTAATTCTGTGATTCCTATTTGTTTAGATACAAAAAGTATTAAAAAGTCATGATTTTCAGCTCTAAACGTCTTGCACAGTTTCATATAAAAATACACAAATCATACAATATGTCACCAAAAAACTAGGATTAGAGAGAAGTCCACAAACTAAAAGCAGATGGGAATATTAGAAGAGTAATCACATGATGATCCATCAGTTTTATCTGGTATCTCTGTTTATTAAACTGAATATGAAGTAGTTGAAACCAGCAGTAACTGAGACAACACTGAAACTCTGGGATTAATGATCTAATGATGTCAATGATCTATCTATCTGTTTTATATGTGGAACAACATTTGACAGATACGTCCACAGTGTAAATCTGTGCAGTACCCTCCCGTCTTTCTGTCCCTGAAGACTCCTGTTCATCTGACGGGTTGATAAACTCGTCTTCTCATCTATTTTTAGTTCACGTGTCCTTTCTCTTTGCAGATTTGAGTCAGAGTTCAGACTTCAGTGCGGCGCCCTCAGACCACAGGCTCTGTGGACCGAGTACCAGATCACATACATCAACAGCTTCACTGCTTTACAGTAAGTCACATGACTTCCTGAACGTACCCACAATGCACCACTCTAAGAAAAATGGGACAAGCCGCCTCGTGCCTCCAGGAAAAAAAAAAACCTGGCACCCGGGAAGTCAGCTGTTGCAGATCTGTGTGGTTTAACCATTTGTTTCCTACAACAGAGGAAAAGTCCCCAAGTTTTCCAGGATGCATTTGTAAAACCAACAGAAAAGGAAGTAATTATCTGGTTTATTTACAGTTGCACTTCTTCCCACCCCTTTTCAGGCATGTAAATGAATCTATTGTGCTGTTTTTTGTTTTGTTTTGTCTTTTTCTCTAAGGTGGTCTCGATTGTTGACTTGTACTATTATTTCTGTTTTACTTGTTTACATATATGTAATTTCATTGCATGTTCGGAATAAATCACTAAAAACCAATAACAGCATATAATATCAGCAAAAACACAACAAAAACAGGCAATATGTATTTTTAAATAGCAAGGGCCTCAATAAGGCCTGTTAAAAATGTATGAATCACCACACAAAACTGCTTTATGGTGATTTTATTGAGGTTTTTTTGACATTGTCTATCACATTAATTGCTTTAAATTTTTATCTTTTTTACTTTTCACAGTTTTTAGGAGTTTTATTCTTTTTGTTTTTATGGTCAAACATTTTGGTACTGTGATTTATTACTATTATTATTATTATTATTATTATTATTATTATTAGGTGTCAAATCGTCCCGTTAACAAATCTGCAAACCTATGAACATTTTTGCTTGATAAATCTATGTAAAATGCGTTTTATCAATTATATGTGTTCAAGGCCAGTCAGGAATTACATGAAAAAATTATTCATACACGTTATTTATTTTTAATGGCACCCTGGTCCTATAAAAACTGTGAAAAACTCTTGAAAACTCAAAAAACAACAACTAAATTGTTCAGAAATACACTTTCAGTCTGTGCTTTTTACATATTTGTATTTTTAAGACAGCACTGATTCGCAAAAGTCAGTGCAACCTGGTTAGAATCTGACTTCAGTTTGATGATATCATGACATAAAAACAAATCCAAACACAACCAGTTATTAAAACAGACAGACTGAGGAGGATGTTTTGTGAATTCTAGAGCTGTGAAGAGCCTTGTTTGGGTGATTCATGCCTGAACTATTTCAGAGTTTGTTGGGTCATTCCCCGCCCAGAGGCTCATCCTCACTCCCTCTGCTGTAAGTGAAGACTGTGCCTTTAACATGTCGTGGAAGGTTTCATGCCACTTGAATCTGCCTCTCGGACATAATACAAGCGTGCCGGCTTTGGAGAGAGCTCGTCCCCACGTGATTTCGGGGAATCGAGGCTCAGGAGCAGAAACTCTGTATGCCTGAACCTCCAGCAGCACCCCGGCTGCTGCTGCCGCTTATGACACAAACAGGAAGCAGATGTGGTTTTCTGTGGGTCATTTTGGTGGAATGCATTCGTGTTGTAAGCGTATAGTGTTCAGAGCTGCAGGTCTGCTTCATATTTTCTGCAGATGAGTTCCCACAGTCTATTAAACCGCTCCTTTTCGCTGGCCGTATGCTGCCTTCAGGTGCTTTTGGGAAGATGATCCTTTCTACTTGTGAATTCGAAGTGACCAGTGTGTTGAGTTCAAGTGCTTTTGTTGTCGTAGCAAAATGATAAATGGCTGAATTACAGTTTATCATGACCTGCTACTTGGGTAAAACAGTTTGGGATGTGTTAATTCATCTGCTACAGCATTCTTGTCATTCATTCATTCATCTTCTGAACTTTATCCTCAATAGGGACATGTATACACTGACATATTAACCAATCACTCTCACATTCACACATATGGGTAATTTAGCTTAAACCAATTAACCTATTAATGCATGTCTTTGGAAGCCATGCAAAGAACATGCCAACTCCCCTTTTTTTCTCTTTTTTTTAAAAAATTGTGTATACTATAAATGTGCAAAATCATCAACTGTTGACATTAGAACTGTACTCTACCAACAAACCTAATGCCGGACTAGGACTTTTGCACAGTTCCATATATGTAAAGTTAACAGCTGTTTATCTTTACAATAACACACTATGCACACTTATTATGTACGTATATTTCTTTAATTATCATATTGATAATATATGTCTAGTACATATTGTAGAAATTTCTGTTGTAATTTTGTGTCTTAATAGAGTGTTATAATATGTATATTTGATATACAATCTAGAGAGGGAAAGTAAAAGGAAAAGATACTATTGTTGGAAAAAATCAAATTTTACTGTAGTAAAAAAAGAAGGGTCATATGATTATAGGAGTTATGGGTTTTTTTTAACAGATGGGATTGGCAACACAGTACTATCAGTTCTCCCCACAGTGAGGGCAGGACTGAAAATCACTCCCTCTTTGTCAGAGAAAGTGAAAGACATTTCCAGCAGCCACCCTTTTTTATCAAGTCATGCAGAACTGTATTTGTTCCCAGAGGGAAGTGGGTTGTGCAGTAGTCATAATATGACACCATAAACATGCAGACAGAACTTTTGATGGGTTCATCTACACACTTTACACCAAATGCAGTTCAGATTGTGTAAAACAGACCGACAATGAAGGTATACATAAAGAATAAGAAAAGATAAATACAGAGTCCGCCTCCATCAGATTCTGCAGATAAATGATCTTTCATTGCGGAACAAAAGGTTAAAAAGATGCATTTTTTTAGATGATTATTTATTTAGACTGTTTAGGTGTAGACTCATGCATCAGTTCCTTTGTGTTTGTGTAGGCAGCACATGGAGGACTACCGGGCCACGTGTCCGGTCCTGGTGGAGGAGTTCAATAAAGAGGTGAAGTGGCTGAACGTCAGACTCCTTCAGGACCTGGAGGACCAGTTCAAAGAAGATGTCAAGGTACTGGAAGACATTGGGTTTCTTTAGGTCAAAACCGATTTCCTTTTATTTGTTAATTTACTTCCTCTCACACAGACATTTTCTAGTATTGGTTTGTAAAAGTGGAATTGAAAAAGGGGCACTTCACTTAAATGTATCCTCGAAAGTGTCTTCGAGGAAGAGAATTAGGTTTAGTAGCATGTGTGAGGTGAATTACATGACGCCGTCATATGAGTGTGGTATTGTCTGCCAGATGATCCTGGTCAGAGTGGTTAAAATAAACTCATGTTGACCCACTGATGTGAGTCACATGGTTCTGGGGTTTTACAGTGACATCACAAAGCTCATTTATAGAACTGCAACCATAAGTTTCTGAGTCAGAAATATGTTTGAGAGGCTATACAGTCGTTAAACATGAAATGAAAACACATAATCCACATGTTCTCCTTTTGTCAGTGAGCTGTTTATTTAT
>JAPQRQ010000016.1:28070351-28085095 GCA_037367365.1 Apogon talboti
CTTCATGAAGCCAACAAGACCACATCATCTGCAAACAGACATGTGACCCAGAGGCCACCAAACCAGACACCTCCCCCTCATCCCCTGGCTCAGTCTAGAAAGTCTGTTATATAAGTTATAAACAAAATCTGTTTCTGAAGACACATAAAAAAATAAATATCAAAAAACACATATACTATAAATACATTTATTGACTTTTTTAACATATTCTCAAAGTTGACGTTTCAATCATCAATTGTTAAGGAGTTTCTTCTGTTGGAGTGGATGTGATTTCAATGTCACTTCTACAATCAGACTGGGTACAAACAGGTCTGATATTAAAAATGAATGAGCGTAAAAACCAATGTCAGGCTTTGTATGACGACACTCACCTGCCAAGTTGGACTTTTGGAGGTTTGTTTTATTTCATAATAATCTTTTTTTTTCCCCTGCATGGCTGTGTAGTGGTTAGCACAGTCGCCTCACAGTAAAAAGGTCCTGCATTCAACGCATAAATTACTGGCTTCAAAACAGCAGAGCAGAGGCCAAACAGTGATGTCACATTTCCTCTATCCTCTAATTATATAAAGTCTATGCAAGACTGACACTGACAGATATTTAATGCAGCATGTGTGGGATGTTTTTAGAGCAATAACTGCTTCCATGTGTGATCAAATGACAAGAATGGCAAAAGGTACCTCATCTTGTAATAGTGAAGAATGCTTTAAAAAATCTTGAATCCAAGTCAAGGTTTGGACCATGTTGTAGGAGGACCAAGCTATGGGACAAATCTACATCATGCAAAATGTCCAAGTTAAACTGTGCTGTAGTTTTTGATTCAGACAGATGGACAGACAGACATGAGCAAATACTTTTAAAAAGACAAACTAGATCCCACGGGTCACACCTGAAAAGGTATTACCTCTACTGAAGCACACTGAAGCTGTTCTGACACACAGTGGACCAACGCTTTACTAAGACACTACTGTTTTTTTCTTTAAATGTGTCACCTGTCTATGTGATGCTTTTCTTTAATCAGTCTTGCATCATTTAAGTTTCAGGGTAAAGTTTAGGGTCAAGTCAAAAAGTCAATAGATAAGAAAATCATTCAGACTTATCTAGTGGTGACCACGAATATCTGTACAAAATTTCATCACAGAGAGTGAGATTTCACTGCCAAAGTGAGTTGAGTGGCTAATGTTGCCTCACTCCTTGCGTCTAAAAAAAGCTCAGTCCAGCGTGTGTGTGAGTGTGAGTGTGAGTGTGAGTGTGAGCGTGTGTGTGTGGGTCTGGTTTTTCCACATATACATCCTCTGCAGCAGGAGGAGCCTCTGCTCCTTTAAAAGATCCAGTGACTCACAACAGCTTTAGTTACTGACAGAGCAGCGACTGTGTGAACAGGGTGAGTAACTGAATTATACAGAAAGAACTGCACAGCTGATCAGTCATGCTTGTCTGGACTAGTGTGAGAGTGTTTGCCTTCATACGATAGTTCCCAGAACATTACATGATATTATATACATGCATTATATTCTGCTATTTTAGTGTATGCATAGGATAGTACTGTGTGTTTAAAACTCAGTTCCATCTTGTGTTGAATGTTTGCTGTTCGGTTTTTACTTATAAAACATTTCTCTGTGGTGTTTTATGTAGTTTATAGTATTTTCATTCAGGAAAAATACAAATGTGTTAACTTTATGTGTCTAAATGTACTATTACAAGTATGATGATGATGATGATATGACTGGACACTGAGTGTTTTACTCGAATAATCTGTCCATCTCACGTAAGGAGTTTATGCTCTGCTTACTCATTAGAAAGGCTTTGTAGCCTATTCATACAACTCTTTTAATTACAGTTAATTAGTGTGGCGTATTTAATGGTGGTTTTCTTCACTTTTGTTTGTTTTTATTTATGATAACATTTATTTAAGTTAAATATACTATTATGAGTATGATGAACTTCTCTACACTAAATTTGTTAAACCCTCTGTCTCTTTGCAATTTTGTTCTTTAATTTCTCTATAACATAAATTTCCGTTCTTGAAGTTGTTGGCGTTTTATTTTGAAAACAGTACCGTAAATTGAAAGTAGTAATACTAGTAAATTATTACGCTAAGATTTTAGGTTTTATTTGTATTTAAATCCCAAAATAATAAATACTGTTATAATAGTTGAAAATGTTGGGGTCATTCTGATGAATAACTTAATAAACTGATAAATGCTGGGTGGATGCTTTCAAATTTTGTTTTATTTTTAAAATAGCACTCTGGAAATGGCTAACTAGCTGTTAGTGTAAGTGAAAGTTTAAGGTAACTTTTTTGGTTTTCGTTGCGTTTTGTCAAGGCACGATTCGAGTCTTGCGACGATCTGAGGTGCGCATGCGAAGAAGCATTTATCTCTGTCGGACATCTTTTACGAGTCGCTACGGCAACCTAGCTAGGACAATGTTTTCTGAAGCAAAGGTCTATCTGTCTGTCTATCTAATTTCGGCCTGTTTTACATTGTTGTTTTTAATGCTGAATTACTCCATATATGGCTGAAATATAGCTTCATTTATTTACTGTAATAAAAATAAAAGTAAAATGTAAAAACATATTTCACGCCAATGTAGCTATCAAATAGGTTAGCTAGCGAGCTTAGTTAAGATAGCATGTTGCAGTTAAACTAGCGTGAAATTTATGTAGACTCATAAGTCACTATATTTATTGACCAGAATTTCCTCTTTATCTTGTTTATACAGATTCCACCGATTTCTCAGCCCCCTTCTCAGACTGTTGCTCAAGTTTCTCAGCCCGGATAACGATGCGGACTCGGTCAGGAACCGCAGAGTCCGGAGACGGGTTCAGGGGCAAGTGTAGCCCGGATCAAAGTGACAGAACCACGGGAGGAAGGAGGATAAAAATGCCGCAGAGAATTCAGAATCTTTTCAGAAGAAACGCCAGTCCACCTGCTCAGAACATTGCTACAACAGATGGACACCATTCACCCAGGGAAGATGAACCACCCAAAGGTTAGTTAACTACATCAAAACCACATGAGTTCCTTATTTAATTAATATTAGAGGTAGACTGAGACATTGATTCAGCTATATTTAAAGTTTCAAGCTACAAACACTGACGCAGATACCACATGGAAAAAAAAGAAAAACACATTAAGCCACGTGGAAAAAAAATATAAAGTCACATTATATTACCTTTGCCATTATTATGACAGGTTATGTGACTATTTTTGTGTTGGAGACAAGCTTCTACACTGAAGCAACTAAGGTACTGAACGAAGATTTCAGAAAGAATTACTCAGATAATTAAATATCATCAGAAGATATGTCTTTTAAACACTTTGAATAAATTTGTGAGATCATAATGTATAAATAAAACTATATAATAAAGAATAATGAATTTCAAGAGTACGTGAAGGCAGAGTTCATATTTGTGCCTCCATGAAGAAATTAATCCAAAAAAAAATCTTCTAGAGTAAAATGTGTTTTCTTGTTCTCAGAAAAGTTTGTCAGGGTGGTGGTAAAGTTTGATTAGCCAGTGATTTAGTTAAAAATAACAGCTCATCATTCCATTATGTCAGGTTCCCAAAGCAACATTTAAACAACTAGTTTTTATCTGGAAAACTGCCAAACATTTTACAGTTCTTTTGAGGATGTGCTCTTTTTTCTTGTCTGTCATTGTGATTATATCATGATATATGTGAATTTCCCCAGTGTATTATTACTTTAGTTGCAATTTGAAGACAATGTCTTTTCCTCTAAGTTTTATTATAAAGGCAATTTTTCAGTTTCTTTGACCAAATAAGATTCAAAACTGTCCTTTAAACTGTGATCTATTTCACTCATTCATGATCATCCAGAAGTTCTCCTTCCTAAGTGTTTTTTAAAAAGTTTTTAATAAATCAAAATTAACACATGACTGTGATGATGTAATAATGCTAACTGAAATAATTATAAACCTGCAGATCAAATAGGAAATCAAAAGAACAACACTTTTCATCAAAAGAACAACAGAATTTTATTTTTCGTCTTCAGTGATCCGCACATTTGAGCAAAATCTTGAGGACCTCCACTTGTCTGATGCCAGCCAGTTGCTGATAGAGAGAGAAGATGATCTGTTTTGGGCGATAACAGAAGCAGAGCCTCTTCGGGGCTGGGAGGATGAAGTAAACAAGCTCGCTGCAAACCACAAAGCCCTGGAGGGCCCCATCCTGCAGGCCTTGAGGCTATCTCTGAACCCACAGGACATCAGCTCTGAGGCTTTAACGTCTGCTGTGAAGGCCGTCTGTCAGGAGGAGGAGCAGGACCAGCGGTGGGCACACAGGAGTCGAACGCCACCACAGTGGAGGCCCAGCGGGTGGAGGAACCGCCATGACTCAGCGCTCCGAGTCCTGGTGGAGGAGCGTCTGGACAACCCCTCGACACCTCCTCCTGACCAGGTGCGGCACTCGTCCATCCAGGCCGATGTGTGCAGCATGGGCCGGCAGCTGAAGGAGGACCTGTTCACTGTGGTGGAGAGGGTGAAGGGCTGCTACCCACCTGAGATGGACATTTGTAATTTTTATGCTAAGTTGTACCACCAAACCCTCAGCATGAGACTCAGAAAGATCGCAGACTTTGGGCTGGGTGACCAGGACTGCACTTTTCTCCTACGCCTGGTGAACGAGTTCTATCCAGAGTAAGTCACATTATGTTTAATCACATTCAGATTAGTGACTGTGGAGGGATCAAAATGCCATATTTGATATTAAGATGGTAGCTCATTACCTCAGCATTGGAAAAATCCACTGAAGGAGAAAATGATACCCTGAAGTACTGCATGCACAGAACGAAACTGAACAAACCATAACACAAGACAGGATTCCTTTTCCAGGGCTCGTCTGTATATAGTCACGTCCTGGAATTCTTAAACAGCTGGATTTATTGAAGGCAAGTTACAGCAGATCCCAGTGTAGAATGTAGAAACGAACAAGGTGAAATAGAACAGCATGAGGCAGGTGAGAATGGATGACATGGATGGATACGACTTTAACAATCATGTTTAAAATTAACTTTAATGTTTTGATAAACATTAGATCACTGTTACTTATAAGGTTTACATAACTACTCAACCAGGTCTAATTATGTTACTGTAATATTCTGACGGAAAGGTCATTTACAAATTGTTTTTTCATTACATTTGCTGTTTCAACATTCAGCAGCCAAATTGAAGGACAATATTCTTTAATATAATCAAATTATCCTTATTATTATTAAGTAAAAGATTTGTCACAGCAGAAAACCGTGGCAATATTTCTTAGAATTAGAGTAAAAGTCTTTCCAATGAAAAATGTAACTACAAAAAGCAAAAGCAAAGTTGTACCTATCGCATGTAACAAAACACTGTATTTGAGATAGTGTCTTGAAATAAGGAAAATAAGTGTGTTCTTCTGCTCAGATAATAAGCAATCCATTGTTTATTGTTTGTTATATAGCTCAATATTGGCTTGAATGTCATATTAAGACAAAGTTAGACATATTATAGTAAAATAAAAACATATTTAATAACTAAGACTGATATCTCAGGAACAAAGCATTTTACTTTATTGAAATTATTGTTTTTCAGAGTAAACCAAGGCTGCAGTAACTTTGCATAAGACACCTAAACAGTTTACATTTGAACTTTTTCATATCATCCTCTTCTTAGATGCTTGAATGAAATGTGTCCAGATGTGTAATATGTTGAATTTGGTTTTCTATAATATAAATATGTGCAAAAATCTGAGTCTACAGACTTTAATGAAAGTGACTGTGATTCTTGCTTTGTGTGTCAGAATCCTTCAGAAACCACAGATCACCACTAACATCGACACTAAAGCTTTGGGAAAACTACTGCCTGAAGATTTATTGAAACCTCTGGAGGAGCAGTACCTGAACAAACACCAGGTAACCAGAGCTGCCTTATACATTTAGAAATATTCATAAAAACATACTCTAATTAGGCTCAAAGTTTTGTTTCAGGTGTAGTTTTAGTATTTTCATACAACATGAGATCTGTAGGTTTATGTCATAAAAGCTGCATGATTTTCTTCCTTTAGGCTGAGTTGACTAAATACATCGACCGGGTTCTGGAAGGAGCGCAGCAGATGTGGCTGAGTGGAGAAGAACCGAAAAACGAGGACGGCTGCTTCGTCAGTCCTGTGGCCATCGACATCATCCAGGTAATGAGGTGGAAGAACTGTTCAGATCTTTCAGTAAAGTAACCGATACGGAAACTTACAATATTACATTTCAAGTAAAAGGCCTGTAGAAGGAATCATACATATATAAGATCAAATTAAATATAGGTACATAAGAAAACTTGGGGCTATTTAAGTACAACAGTAAAAGCTCCATCACTGAGCTTCACCCATAACTTCTGTAAGAAACAAGGAAGTAGAAGCTGCTCAGGAACCATATCTGCCAGGTGGTTTCACATATTTATTAAAGGCAACATTTGAGAGAATGATTAACCAACAAGAATGTCAAGGAAGCAGTGTTTTCTGTCTGAAACCTTTTCTGTCATGGTTGAGTTACTGACAGAGCGTGTAAATGCTAGAACCACCGAGTTGCAGGAAGTCTTTTAAACACTTTATTGTCAATGGGTGGACATATTAGGCAGTAAGTGGACATGTAGACCCAGAAGTTAATGTGTTGAAAACAACAAAATGGCAATAGTAGGGATCTGAGTAACTTTGACAAGGGAGATGTTGTGATAACATCCCTGGGTCAGAGCATAGTTGAGATCTTGTTCATTCCCAGTGTAAAGTGGTTTGTACCGACCAAAAGTATCTAAAGAACAACAACCGGACCAAAACCAATCCAGCATCTATGGGAGCTGAACATTATTAATATTGTGTCCTTCCTTGGTCCATGTTTGGCCGGTACTGACCACTGCAGACCAGGAACACCCAACAACACCTGCAGTCGTGGAGATGCTCTGACCCAGTCATCACCGTTACAATATGGACCTGGTCAAAGTCACTCAGTTCCTTATGTTGATCATTTCTATGCTTCAAACACATCAGCTTCAAGGACTAAATGTTCACTTGCTGCCTGGTATATCCAACCCAGTGAAAGGTACCATTGGAATGAAAAAATCAATATTATTATCACTTCGGTCAGTGGTCATAATGTTATGGCTGATTGGTGTATGTACAAAGAATGTACATCTGCAGCTCTTTGTTAACGCCTTTAAATCTGTTAGTGCTAACAGAGTAGATTTTAAATAAGCACCCAGGCACTTTTACATTGTCCTTAAGTTTAATTCTATATGTAATTCAGTGTAGTTGAAATTAAAATTACCTTTCACAGGGTTCCCGTGGGGTCTTAAAAAGTCTTAAAAGTCTTGAATTTACAAATCTGCATTTAATACCTTAAAAAAATCTTTAAAAGGTATTAAATTTGATATGGTAGCTCTTAACTTATGTTGCCATAAACTTGTTTGCCGTATTGTGTTTAAATGTGTTTGTTAAATGTCCAAGCTGCAAAGAAAGTATTGTTAATCTCAGTTCCATCCGACAATTTATTGAACTTAGGAACCAGTTATCGCTAACTTTGCAGCCCCCAGTGAGAAATGACTCAGATCGGTGGGAATGAAGACGTTGGAATAAATAAATACATTTTCCTAAATTCTAGGAGTCATGAATTTTTGCCAGTATGGCTGTGAAATAGGCATTAAATTCTGTTCTAAGTAGTCTTAAAAAGGTCTTAAAAAGCCTTAAATGTAACTTATAGAAACCTGTAGGAACTCTGCTTACATTGTCCACAGTCAGTGCTTTAAGTGTAGTTGTGATTTTTTGTGGTTATGTGTCTCCTTTAGTTCATCAACGGTGCAGTGACTTCAGCTGAAACTGTTCTGGCAGATCAGCACAAAGCCCAGACCATCACAAACCAACTGAAGGATTTACTGCAGAGGTAACACAGCCCATATTCTAACATTAAAAATGTTGTGTTAAATGTTATTAGTCTCATATGTTGTGTGCACAGTGAAATGAAAACATTTAACTCCTGCAGGTACAAGAGCTTCCAGGAAGACATCACAAGGCAAAACAAAGCCAACAGTGTGCCGATCATTAAGGCGAACCTCGACTGTATCGAACAGTTCAGGTACTTTTTCCATGTCAACATTATAACCTGTTACCGTCGAGGTGTGTGTGATAAGAACAACCTCAGTCTGATGTCAGAGCAGAGAACAGGACCGAGCAGAATGTAAAGTGATGTGATTCTTCTTGGTTTTGTAGAAACTTCCTCATCACAAAGAGCCGACTGTTCCCAGGTGATGTTCAGGAAAGCTGTTTGTCTGTTCTGAATGAAATGAAGCAGGCAGCCCACGCGTATTTATTGACCCCCCTGCACATCGACCTGAAGGTTCGAAAAGCATGAAAATGTTACACACACCACAAACAAAATGACATATCTAGACATTTGCAGCACCGTTTGCACAAATGAGCATTAATCCAGATACATGGCCTCACATTAAAATGTCACATAATGCTGTGTCAATAGTGCAAAAAAATGTGATATCATAATAACTCACATTTAATGTAAAAGAAATTCAATGTAAACACTTTTAACAAAACTAGACTCAACATTATTTTCCAACACATGATACTGACTTTCTTTAATGATGGATTGTGAGGTTGTTAACTCAGATTAGTCCAGAATAACCTTGATAATGCCAGTAAAATTATATATTTATATGCATAAAGCTTAAACATTTTAAAACTTATGTGTATTTTTGTTTTTGAAGAGGTTATTAACTGTGTGATGCTTTGTGTTTGTCCCATATGTAGCCACAGTATCGTAAAATGGGAACCAGTGATTGGCTGAGAGGTTTGTCGTTTGAGAGGCTGCTGGACGGTCTTAAAGATAAGATTCAGCATCTTCAGGGTTCGGGTGTTTACGGTCACCAGGTACAAAACTCTCTTTCATTTCACATCACAGAGACACGAACTTTCACTTCCTTAAAAAGTCATGACAATGAACATCCTCACATACTGTGTGTATTGTAAATATTGGGTCTATTCACATTTTATGTCTATTTTTTATTCTTAGTTCTATTCTTATCTTAGTTTTGCAAAAGTCCATATTCTATTTTCTTATCATATTTTTAGTTTTTGTAATTTTATATCTGCTCTATTTTGGTTTTCTGAAGTATTGGTGTTTTATTAATATTTTTGCACTGACTGGAGTAGCACTTAAGGCTGTTCTATTCTATTCTATTCTATTCTATTCTATTCTATTCTATTCTATTCTATTCTATTCTTTTTAATCCATTCAACAGTTTTCATTTATTTAAAGACAAAGACATCTATGAATTTCCCCTTACACTCCTTACATCTTAATCCTCTTTGGCTGTATAACAAAAAGTTACTAAAAATTAACACTAAGTTAAGGATGTGATTTGTTTTCCTGGGTGTTAATTATTCTAAACCTGACTTTTAGGGGCTCATGAGCCAGCTTCATCTGGAGGTGACTGCAGAGTATGTGAGGAGGCTTCTGAAAGGAGAAGTCAAGCTGAAGGACAGGCAGCAGCAGGAAAAGGCTTACCTGACTGTGAAAGACAACACAGAGAAACTGCACATTTTATTCATGCAGATGGTGAGACTCAAGCACAGAAACACAGAGTATCTGGTATTTCAGAATAAATCCCAAACAGAAAAAAATACTCTTTAACCCATAAAGACCCAAACAGGCACCGGTGACCAAAACCATCTACTGAACTAAACTGTTTAATACCTGTTGATCCACTAATCCTATTAATACATGAAAATAACTGGTGTAAAATACAGTTTG
The DNA here is from genome assembly GCA_037367365.1 of Apogon talboti. Lineage (NCBI taxonomy): Eukaryota > Metazoa > Chordata > Actinopteri > Kurtiformes > Apogonidae > Apogon > Apogon talboti. The sequence goes on from JAPQRQ010000016.1 coordinate 28,080,147, forward strand.
TCATCTTTTCATGGTCATCAGATATGACCCATTTGGACGTTCAGAGGCTCCGTAGTTACCATGGAAACACTGTAATGTTCTCATCTTCTCTCAACTAAAGGAGACACACAACTCATGTAGATGTTATTATTATGAACATCTACATGATTAGTGAATTAAATGTAAGAAAATGCCAAATATAAATGATAACATTAAATTAAATTGAATGGCTTAGGAAAGGCTCATTTGGAAGTCACTACAACCATAGTTCTAGGTCCGTATGGGTAAAAATGACTTTTTTTTTTTTTTAGTAATTTAGAAAACTGATGATCTAGTGGATTTTCAAACACAACTATCTCTAAGGTTTACAGAAAATAGTTTGAAAAGAGAAAATATCCAGTGACCAGAACTTGAGTGAAAATGCAAAACCACAGTGCCATAATAACATCAGAGCCAAAGATTTATTTTATTTTAGAGCAGAAGATAGGGATATTTAGAGAAAAAATTGATATTGTTTGAGAGTGAAGTGGTAACTTGGTTTATGTGACATATTTTACTGAAAAAGTCACTTTCTCTGTTTTTGATATAATAACCTTTAATCTGAGCTTTTATGAACATCTACTGTACATGATCAATTAATTAAATATAGGAAAATACCTAATTTTCACTGGAATGATGCCTAATACAGAGGATAATATGATAATAAATGATGATAAATCAATTCGTAAAGGTTAAATAGAGAGAAAAAATAATTCGGGAACTGCCACAAAAGTAGCACTGGGTTAAACATCTGATGAGTGTTGTTGAAGTTGGACTGATGAAGCTGCTCTGACTCAACAGGGATCTCAGGAGGTGTGGTTGAGGGATGTCCTGATCCGGATCGCAGAAGTCCTGAAGCTCCAGGACCTGGCCGCGATACAGGTTCACGTAGCATTACTGGGAACCGATTACCCTGACCTCAGGTACGTTTTCCATTCTGCATTTCTTCAGTAGATTTTCATAAACAGGTCTACCTTCCACACAGACACGAAGCGGACTTTACTGTGTTTAACTTGGTCTGTAGCTCCACATGTAGCTGTCATCAGCCAAATGAGGACAAAACGGTTCACATTACATTACAGCGATGATAAACAAGAGTGGAGGAGCAACAGGAAGCAAACGGAGCCAAAACTACTGAAATATGCTCAAGCTGTTTCCTGGATGAATGCTGATAGGAGGAGCTGAAAACTGAAATGTAACACGGTTTTCTAGTGGAGGTGCCAAGAAAAAGTCGCAATTTTATCAGTCATTAAGAAAACGGTTGTACTCTGCTACAATCACTTGAACATAATAAAAATGTAGGGCGTTGGTCCGCTATCAGTAATCGAGACAGTACTATTGGCCTTGTAGTTCATGTTTACTCTGCTTAAGGTCATCCACAGCTCTACAGTCATGACTTAATGCACTGTAAATATATATGCTGAACCCATATAGCATCAGGATTTGTTTTCAGTGAAATTCACATTGACAAGCAGCTTAATACATAATAATAATATTCACTTCATTATGTGTAAGTAAATAGAATTGTTATTATAGGAAGTGGAAATGAACCCGTCAAGTTGTACGAGCTGTTTTATATATTGCTGATGTTTGCAGTCTTACATTTACAGATGTTACAAATAGCACTGTTGTCATCTGTCTTTGTGAAATGAAGCCACACTCCTTCCTCTCCACCACTGCTCCTTCCTGTTTTAAGTTTCCAGAATGTGTAGATGTTTTATGGTTGTGTGGAGCCTTATAACTGTCGAGGCATCTGATAAAGTTTAAATCTTTCAAAGTCTCCAGTAAAAAGTTGTATCAGCCGTAGAGCAGTTGTATCCATCCTGGAAAATTCTCGTGTCACCTCATGTTACCCCCACATGGGACAAACATGCAAAAACAATCAGTTCTGAGCGGGTTGAAGCAATACTAATCAATCCAGAATCATCATTGTATCGTTATATTAGTGTGTCATCATGCCAAAATGTAAAATACTGATCCAAGCTAGTAGTAAATATCCACAAACATTTTACACATAAATACCAAAACCACCAACACATCAACCCTATGTTTCCACAGACTGTATCAGTCACTGAATAAAGTATAAAGGTCATTGTTTAAACACATCTGTATTATGGTATCATCAAGTTTCCCTCAAACTAAAACTCGTCGACGCTTATTTTAACATTTGCTCAAAATAACACTGTCTTATAATCTTCACATGCTGCATCAGCTGAAAGTTTCCTTTATAGCTCTGTTAACTTAGCTCTGTTGTTAGACTGAAAACAGCCACAGTAAAACCACTAATCACCTCTGTTTTCTGTACGGTTTGTGTTGTCAGTAGCTGAACTAAAGATCTGATGAACAAGGTCAGAACTATCACAGTTTAGTCTGAACTGTGGATCAACAAACTACAACAGCAAAGATAGGAACATCCCATAATAACTTTATACCTTCGTAAGCCTCAGAATCAAACTCACCTGTGTAGAAGAAATGCTGACATTTTAGCATCAAACTCCATTCTTTACATTTGCAGCTGTGTCCAGTGGAGAAAATAACAGTGATTCTAGATTTAATCACCGACTCACTTTGTTCGACTGTAAAAGTTGTTTCTTCTCGGTTCTCATCTCATCTGGTCACTTTCAGATGCTTTGGTCAAAGGCCCTGTGGTGTTCCTTTTCCTCAGACCGACAGAGTGACTCACTACTCCCTCTAGTGGTTACATAAATCCCTGTTAATGCAAATAAATTCACTTCATATCTACAATCCAATCCATTGGCATCTGGTACAACTTCACAGCTCTTTATTCTAAATACTAGTGACAATTTTAAGTCATTATTTAGTTTGTAAAAGTACAAATATTACATATAATCCCTATAAGTTGGTTCTATATTTATACATTTTCCACAGATTTTAAAAGCAAATAGCTATTCTTGAAGTGGAAAAACAATGCTTAATTTGGGAAATTCTAACTTTCAGTTTTAACTTTCATCCTCTTCTATTATCATATCATTTGTACCTACAGTCTTGACGTAAAAAAAAATCACAATAGCTTATACTGAATTGCTATGACAACTAGTAGCACAGTGGTCAAAAGTGATAAAAATAAGCAGAAGTAATTGAGTAGGGTGGATATTAAAATGTTAATCTTTAAATTATTGCAGCACAAAGTGATGATTTCTAACATTTCCTTCTTTTCTTTTTACTGCAGTGAAAAGCATGTTTCAGCTCTGCTCAAGCTCAAGACAAACCTCACTAGAGCGAACAGAAGAACAGTCAAAGAGACTCTGAAGGAAACTTTGAACGGAGCCTCGATGGTAGAAGTTCGGCCGTTTTTCTGCAGAGTTCAGGTTAAATGAGCCTCAGTGATGCAGACTACTGTGTAATATAATACAAGTGTTATTAATATGATGGTAAAGGAAAGGATATTGTGTGCAGAGAGGTTGTAAAAAGTCAAAAGTATAGGTGTTTAAGCTACAAGTGTCATCAATTAGAGATGGTGCTTTTGTGATTGTTCTGCATGTTTCGAAAAAATAAGGACCAGATCATTGTTCAGATGTTTTCTGTAACTTTTTATGTATATTTTGTCTTTCATGTGCAATAGAGGTGTCAGATTTTATATTGTATTTTAACATGTTTTTTAGAGCATAATTATATGAATAAAGCTGGGAAGCGTCTCCACAGTGACTCCAAATCTTGTGTACATTTAATCACCACAAAACATACAGAAATAATTAAAAGAGGTCATATGAAAATAAATTAGAATTATGTACACATGTTCAAGCTATCAAGATTTCAGTAGACCTGCAGTCAGGATGAGTTTTAAATGGAAAACCACAACATGGCAGGAGAGTAGTTTTCCCCACAGGAAGATCAGAGGTCACATTCAGTCATGGATGCTTCATTAGAACACATTCTTTGATTCATATGCTAGTAAATCGGTCCATTCCACAGCCAAGTTGGCAACATCACAAACAGTTGAGTCGGCTCAAAACAATTCCGGGAAATCATTGAGGCAGTTTTGTGGGAACGGACGGCACTCCAGCTGAGCCGAGGACTTTACAGGTTTATTATTCCTGCAGCCAATAATCCTCTGTCCAGGCACAGGAAGGATGTGAGTGTGTATTAGTGTGTAGTCATTTCCCTGGAAGAGTGTGTTCATTGAGCTGTAAGAAAGAGGATGGGTTAGGAAGTGTCGTGTCCCCTCGGAGGACGCTAGGAATGTCCACCCTGAACTGAAGTCAAATCCATGGGGTTTTCCTGCTGTGACTGAACAATGAAAGGGAGAAGTGAATTTACCGCTGACTTCACTGCGTCTTTGGCTGATTCTGCTTTTTATTCTCATCATAGGTTTTACCATTGTTCATTTTTTATGTGCTTTATTTACTATTAGTCCTTTATTATTCAGGAAACCATTCCTGCCTGTGGCCATCAGACTCTAACTCCTTATTATGACAACATAATTTTTAATAACACAACAATATTTTTTTGTGTATTTCTTTAATTATTATATTGATAATGTATTGATAAATCATATTAATAATATATTGTCTAATACAACTTGCTGTTCTAATTGTGTCTTAATAGAGTGATTTAAGATAAGATAAGATATGACTTTATTTATCCCACTGTGGGAAAATTTCACAATTAACAGAAACATAAAAGAAGGAAAAGCAGAATTAAAATTACGTATTTACATATTTACATTGTGGTTGCACATGCACATGATGTGATATGGGTGGTGTTTACTGAGAACTGTTGTATCACAGACAGACAGACAGACAGACAGACAGACAGATAGACAGATAGATAGATAGACAGATAGACAGATAGACAGACAGACAGACAGATAGATAGACAGACAGACAGACAGACATAGACAGATAGATAGATAGATAGATAGATAGATAGATAGATAGATAGATAGATAGATAGATAGATAGATAGATAGA
>JAPQRQ010000016.1:28098605-28134557 GCA_037367365.1 Apogon talboti
CTTTCCTTTCTTTCTCTTTCCTTTTCTTTCCTTCTCTGTTCTTTCTTTTCCTTCTCTATCCTTTCCTTTCTTTCTCTTTCCTTTTCTTTCCTTCTCTGTTCTTTCTTTTCCTTCTCTATTCTTTCCTTTCTTTCTCTTTCCTTTTCTTTCCTTCTCTATTCTTTCTTTTCCTTCTCTATTCTTTTCTTTCTTTCTCTTTCCTTTTCTTTCCTTCTCTATTCTTTCTTTTCTTTCTCTATTCTTTCCTTTCTTTCTCTTTCCTTTTCTTTCCTTCTCTGTTCTTTCCTTTCTTTTTCCTTTTCTTTCCTTCTCTATTCTTTCTTTTCCTTCTCTATTCTTTCCTTCCTTTCCTTCTCTTTCTGGCTCTATTAAGCATTTGTGGATCGACCCACAACTGTATTTGTTTTATTGATTAAATTGCTGTTTATTTCTTAACTGACTTCTGATTAGTTTCCCATGTGTGTAAATAAGAGGCCTTCTCAACCTTTCAGCATTATTTGATAGTGTTTTAACTCTGTTATTTGTTTTGGGGTTTTTTAAGTTTCTTGAAGCGTAGACACATGGGTTTTATCAGCTGTCAGAAAAATGTACAAATGAATGAAGTCATTGATGATCACTACTGCGTGTGATTCCAATAGAGGAGACGTTTTAAGCGTAGTTGTGGGTTCACATCCCTAGCGGTCACTGTCTGTTGTCACCTGTACTGTACTCTGATCAGAGCTTGTGACTGACTGGTGTCGTTGTCGTTGTCGTTGTCAGGGTCCTGTGGTCACCGACAACAGCAACTTCATTCTGGACTGGAAGTTTGAGCACGCTCAGAACTGGAAGGAGGTCAACACTGCGATCAAGATGATTCCAGGTGAGAGCTGACAGGAAACAGTGTGACATTGTAGGTTTTAATCCTCACATGTAGCTGAGTGTTTCTGAAATAGGCCACAGTATAAGAGACTCTGATATGAACATGAGTGACCCTGAGGTGGACGAAAACTAAGACTGAAGCAAAAAGACTCAGTATTGAAGCAATGCAACACAAACCAACACGAAGAAAATCAGAGCTTTTACCTGGCCAATGTGGTTTAACATTAGCTCTCTGGTAGCCCCACCCCTTTTTTATTAGCTCACCAGCCGATTGGCCATGAGCTAATGTGAAGGCGCTGTATCTGGCGTCTTTGTCAATGTCAGTGACATCTTGAAACATCTCCAACAAAACTATACTTACAGTGGTCCATATTATGAAGGCTTATAACATGGAAATGGTTACAGATATCAATATACCGTAGTTCCTATTGAGCACTGACAGGAAGTCATATATGGACTTTCATTTGGCTCTGTGACATTTGACCTCGAGTGACTTTGAAGGGTCAAACTGAAGGTCTGCAATGTCCACATTTCAACAATCTCCTTCTCCGAAACTGCTGGTTGGATTCATTTCAAATTTTATATGTATCTTCCTTGGGACAATGTCTACAAAGGTGGTTCACAGTTTTGAGAAATTTTGATTCTTTAATTAAGACGCATTTTTGAATTACTAAAAATGTGCCTTCACTTATAATGGTTCATATTTCGATGGCTTATAACATGGAAATGGACAGAGATATCAATATAGGTCCTATTGATCACTGATAGGAAGTCATATATGGACTATGGCCTGACGGACAGCTGGTCTGGGAGCGTCGGGTGAGATGTTATGACAAGATTAATAAGAATAAAGATTGTAATTAAGAGAATTTACAGACCAGTGGTTTTTAGCTCACCGTCTGATAGGCCATGAGCTGTTGTGAAGGTGCTGCGTTTTTTTTTTAAATCTTTGATGAATTTTTGACATATGAAATATTTGCCTTTACTCATAATGGGCCATATTTCAATGGCTTATAACATGTAAATGGTCAGAGATATCAATATAGTTCCTATTGAGCACTGATAGAAGTCATATATGGATTTTGATTGAATGAGTTGAGTTCTCCTCCAGTGAAAGTACCACCCACTTCTATTGGGAGGTTGATCTCCTGCATCAGGACCACAGGACTCTAACATAGCTAAACTTACTAAAACCAGACAGAAATCTTAAAACACAACTGTAAGAGTAAAGAAAAGTGGATGAAAGTATGAATCTGTTTGGATGTGAGCAGCGTTGTCGTCCTCAGGTGTGGTGGAGACGGGGCTCTTCGTCAGCATGGCGGAGCGGGCCTACTTCGGGATGGAGGACGGTAGCGTGCAGGTCCGGGACGCTCCGGTCAACTGAGTCCAAGTCATCCCTCGTCTCGGCCTGACCTCTCTTCTCCCATAAGTGCCCTATCGTCCATTTTCAGCCGGTCACAGACTGTGTTCGGACAGATCCTCACCCTCCTCCAGAACCGGACTAAAAAAAAAACCCCAACAGTCGGGAAGTTTCCAGACCTCTCAAAGCCCGTTAGGAATCAGGACCATGCCGTCTTTCTCATCCTGCAAGTGGTGCTTCTGATTCTGTGAGTTTTCAAGTGCCTGATGAGTAAAATCCACTGTATCTGGTAGCGTTTTGTAGTTCTATTTTCGTGTCATGTGTCCGCTCACACTGGGGAACATTGCCTCGTCCTGTAATTAGTGGTTCGACTGAATATCTGCAGAGCGCTGAATCACTGCAGCGCCTCACAGTGAAACTAGGGTGTGCCTTGAATAAAAAGCGACGCTAGTCCAATGAAAAATGACGCCATTAAAGTTACATTTAATGAGCTTAGAATCCCACAGCAGAGCATTATGGTCCTGTTGGCTGCTGCAGTGAATCAATCTATTGAAAGCTGAGCAGAAACGTGTGACGCCTTCAAGGGTTTTTGTTCAGTTTAATTGATTTTATGGAACAGATGGAGGGAATATGACCACTCTATACTTGAACAGAAAGGAGTTAGACTCATTTTAGGACAGTTCTCCCCTTATATTAATATGCTAGTTTTCAGCAAGACGCTCCAAAAATCTTAGTTTACTGAAAATTTAGGGAGACTCTGATACACACGTGGCATTTCCATCCCATGACACTTAGCTTTTGTCATAAATCATGTGACACCTATTGTAATGTTGCATGTAGCACAGAGCAGCCTGTAACAAAGACACTATATGAAACGACATTCGCACAAATAACATTTTACAGATTTCTTAGGTGTATGTTAACAGATACATTAAGACCTATTATCACTGTGTTAAAACACCAATATACTGTAATACAAGGGTTATCAGGTTATGTTCTTGTTTAATTTGGTCTTTAGAAGTACCTATTAAACATGATTTTTGGATCACAAACATAATAATTTGGACTCTCTCAAACCCAACTATGGTCTTCATAGTCTACTGTCTTTTGCCGTGTACAGGATCACCTGTTATAGCCGCGTCTTTTTCGACATCAGTCTTTTATGTACAACTTGATGCCTTCGCTGATCCAACCTTCCTCATGCATATGCAGGTTTTCCTTATTGTCATCAGGCTTAGGTGCAGCACCTAGCATTATTAATGTGGAGATCATCAAGTAACTTTATGTTTCCTAGATCTAATGGGTGCAGTTTCCTGTCGTTATTGAGGGTGTTTAGCTGTTTATTATCATATTTTTTGCACAAAAATATGATAATAATAGTCAATAATCATGTGATGTTATATATACTTTTTTAATGTTTTTCTTTTAGAGAACACCTATTTCCTCATTATTGCACAGAACTCTTCAATAAACCTAGAGAAAGCATCTAAATGAGGTTTTTAGTTGAAGAACCTCCATTTTTCGTGGTAGAGGACCCCCAAAACTCAGCCACGACCTCTCAACCCCTTAAAAATCCTGAGGGAAAACCTGAATATGTATGACCGTGGTTCCTCATCAGCCACAATCTGAAAAGTCACAGTGACGCAACAAAATGAGCCGTTTTAAGGATCAAAAACTACACCTGATAATCCTGTCTGAACAGAGAGTTTTTGTGCAAATGTCGTTCATAAAACTGCTGCTCATAGTGAAGCAGAAACTTAACATAATGTGTGGTTAAAAAGTAACAGTGGGCATAACAGCAAAGGAAGATCATGTAGGTCAGCGCTGGCCACACCTGTTAAAACCACCGAAACTGCGCACAGGCTGAGACCATGAGGTCACTGTGAGAACACGCACCTACTTGTCCAGACCCGCTGTTTTTCCCCACGCAGCTTCACTCTGACTGGAGTTACATAATTTCACATCAGCACAGTGTTGTATCTTGATGTAGATGTTGTAATATGCCTCGTATATGCCGCCCTCTGCTCTCCTCCGTCTGTTTCAGCAGTCAGTCAACAGGTAAAAGTCCAAAACCTCCAACTATTGAACACAACCCAAACCGCTGTGTGGACTTTTCATCCGTATACCTCACTGCGTCGTGTCTTTTTGTGCCTGTTTCACATTACCTCTTCAGTCAGTAGAAGTCTTGTGCCGTTATTATAAGCAAAGTTATGGATAAAAACATGGAGATGGGCTTCTGTAATGATGAAAAATTAAAACAAATGTACAGCAATATGCATCAATTCCAATATTCTCAGTCGACAGTGAACTGATGTGGTTCATGTTTTAACAAGCAGCACCGCGGGTACATTTTAACCAGTGATTTACATGTAGCCGAATAGATTATGCAAACGACTACGTAGCCGGTCATCATGTAGAAATAACCGTTACTGAAGACATTCATGTTTTATGAAGATGAGTCAAAATTCGAAAGATGAACCAGCGACGGTTAAAATTCAGACACTTTAGATCAAATCTTCATGTAGCTTTAACGGTGCACGTCTAAAATATTACACTCGGCTCTAAAACATCCAGACAGCTTTTGTCAGTGTTATTCTGTCCTCGCTCTTGTCTATTTCACGTTCCTTTTGGCTCACAATGCCTTACACTCTGGGTTTTATATTGGTTTGTTTGTTCTTTATGTATAAGTCTGAGATTTAAGAACATGTAAGACTGAGAAATTCAATACTTAATTGACTGACCTGACTGTGACGTTTGTCTACAATCCTCTGTTCTAAGGTACAAAGATTAAATTCTGGTCTTATTTTACTCTCAGATAAGGCCTCGGTGGACTGTAGACAAAGAAAAACCTAACTGATAATACCTGGTACTTTTTTTTTTTTATTTTATTTTATTTTAATTTTTTTTACACTTGGCTGGAAATGTTTGCACCAGCATTCCTCTCATCCTTCTACTGTGATTATGATTTTCGTTTTTTTTTTTTTTTTCTGTGAATGTACTGTTTTCTTTGTCAACCAATACAAGACCAAAATAATAATGTTTTGTGTCCTTGTTTTATTTCCAAACCTACAAAAAATATCAAATTTTTCCAGAAAGTTTAGGTGAAATGATTTTCTTTTTATAAGACAAGGTAATGGGGGGTGCAATTTAAATTGTTGCCACATGGGGGTGCTAGAAATACAGATGCTGAGAGATTCAGGAAGCATAGAGTTCACTACAACCTTACATGAACTTGTATCATCAATAAAACAAGCCGTATCAGTGGTGGAATGTAATAGAAGCATATATATAGGGGTACAGATTTGAACTACTGGTGCTATACTTCAGGATTCACATTTTCTGCAGCTGTATACTTGTACTTCACTACAGATGCAAATATTGTACCTCTTCCTCCACTACATTTGACTGACAGCTACAAGTATTTTTACTATTTTACAGGATGGAGTGTTTCTTAGTGGGCTGAGATTCAGATTATCCTTAAACTAAACAAACTCTTTAAAAAAACCCTCTTTAATTTGCCGGAAAATGCATCTCAAACCCCAAATCCAGTTTTCTGAGCTCAGGAAAAGTTGATTGCTGGAGTCTAACAGTACAGTAACAACAAAAACATATGATTTTACTGCACAGTTCCTTTTGCTTATATATGTGTACTTTGTCCACCATTGAGTTATAGACACATAGCAACTGTTTCAACTCCCACAATGCAAAGATGTTCACCTTTTCTGCAGCTTTGTACTTGTACATCACTACAGATGCAAAAAATTGTACTTGTTCATCCACTACATATGTCTGACAGCTTTAGATACTTGTACAGTTTTGAGCAGTTTTACAGGATTACGTGTTTAATAGGTTCAGATGATCCTTAAACTAAACAAACTCTTAAAAAAAACAGAGAATTCATCACAAACCTGAAACCAGACCTGTTTTCCTGAGCTCAGGAAAAGTTATCACTGTTCAGCAACAATAATTGATTTTAAAAGTATAAGAACAATATGTACATTAAACTACAAACACTTATAAGGTAGTTAGAATGACCTCAAGCCAAAACATGTACGGAGAGAAAACGTAACTTACACATGAATGCAGCAGGAAAATTTATCAAAAATATCAGCATCATAGTGAAACACTGACATGGATCATTTTACTTCAGTTGTTTTTATTTATATATGTATACTTTGTCCACCACTGAGTTATACACTTAGAGCTACTGTTTCAACTCCCATTATACACTTTAATTGATGTAAATAAAGTGTCATGTAATGTACTGCGTTTATCCACAGAAAACAAAGCCTCGTGGCGCACATTTATGTAATTTTCTGTACAGCAGTGACCGCTTTCCGAATGGTTTGGAGACATTATGTCATAATCCTTTCTGTTTATTTATCCGAAAGTGAAAAAACTTCACTCGTGATCAGGAACAGGAAATGTACTGGAGCCACGTTGATGCTTTCATGTCAGCTGTCTTGACCGTCTTGACAACTACTTTTGATTGACGGTTCCGGTATCGAATCTAGTGCTTCCATTTACTCAGCGGAGCCGTGAATTGGCCAATGGCCATGCAGCACATCGGTGTTGACCTTCCTATTGGACGAGCGAGCTCACATTCAACCAATCGCATCTTCACACCGGGAAACGCCATCGGGGACATTTTTGCGTCACCTTTTGCTCCGGTTGTATGGTAGCGGCTATACGCATGCGCTCTTTTGACTGATAGCAAAAACCTCCTATCAGATTCACTGTTTGGGGGGTTGGTACAGTTAGATCCCGCCTCTTTGAATGGTAGACATACGAACCAATAGACTTCTGCTTAGTGTGCGAGTATACGTGATTGACACTATGCAGTCCAATCACAGATACTTAAATTATTTTTTAACTTTCGTCAAGTTTTGGCTGTCCAATCCCGGTGTAGAAACAGGGCGGGATTTATCGTTACTAAGGCAAGTCTGAGTCAAGTATAAAGGGAATAACATGGTGTCCCAGTGGCTGTTTATGTTTACTAAAAGAACAGATTAGAAAGGGCATTCAGCAGGGCACGGCGGATTTTTACTTGTAGTCACAGAGTTTTTTGCACTTTAGTTTTTCATGTTAAGATTTACAAGGCCATTGGCATGTAAATCTCATATTTCACTAATGTGCCAGTCTTACAAATGGAAAGGGGGCTTCACTTTGGAAACGTGAGCATTTCCCTGGTGCTCCTGCTGTTGCTGAAAGCGCTCATCGGATTCGGGACGTCGCAAGCTCAGGGCTCCACCATCGGGAGGGAGCCGCAGCCCGCCGCCCGGGGCTCAGGTTCGACCTCGGTGGACGATGGTGTAAGAGTCATGGAGCGTGGCTTGGACAACCTGGGTGCCCCGGTCATTGGTGCTGACGTTACGGTGGAGGACGACGAGAATGGGTCGGCTGCGGAAACCGACGACCCGTACCCGGAAAGTAACGGAAATGCTCCGACAAGGTAAGGAAAAAGACTTAATGAGTCCCTTCACACCTGTTTTCTTACAGTCAGCAAGGACTGCATATACATAACAGTTTCAAAACGGTAAAGAAATGCACTTAAAACATTAAAATCCAGATTATTTCAAGGCTAACATTCCAGTTTATTGTAGCTAAAGGCATTTAGAGTTTACGCTACTTAGCTAACTTGACGTAACGCACAGTCTCGTGGGCTGCGGAGTGTTCATGCACATGCACCCCCAAACACGCAACTATTTTAGGTGAAACTTGCAGTCTTTCCACGTAATATTCCATTTTATTCCCCTGTCTACTTTTAAACTCCTTCAAGTATTATTTTCAACTGGTGCCATCGAGTTGTCAAAGCCCAAACCTGGTAAATGAAGTCATTATTGAGCTTGTCTTCGTGTCCGATAATGGGCGCATGGTGTGAAAATGAGAGTGCAATGGAAAGAACTTTAAAAAAGGATACATGGATGTGACAGCGAACAAGCAAAAGTAGGACCACTTTTAGTTGACACTTGTGATTGTATGGCATTTTTTTTCCCCATTTAAGTGTGTTTTGAAAAAGTAAGACCATTCAAGTGGAGTGGAGCTTGGCATGTCCGGGCAAAACGCGCCCGCCGCGTGGTCCACAAAGTTTGTCAGAGTCAATAATCCATTCATATGCAAATGTACGAGGCTAAGATGAGTGAAGAGAAGGTTTTTGGTTTCTGTTTAGGCTTGTATGCTGAATAAAAGTAAATGTGTCCTAACTGATTGCATGCACAGATAGTTAAATGTCCTGTTTACATACACTTCACTGTTATCAGTGGAGCTGAGTGCGCACATTCAGCTGCAGATCACTGAGCTGGTTGCATTTCATTTGTACCACTTACAATTTACAACTGCAACGAAAATAGTGCATATCTTATTGGTTTTGGCATTGCTTCCCCTGGTAGGCACTGTCCAATCAACAATTTTCCTTCTAACTTGTGTATTTCTATAATGCAGAAATCAGAAAGGCTCATTACACAACAGAAGAGATTAGATACTGTCATAATCTTGTTCTTATCCCTATTCTCAGATGGGAGAAATGGTCATGATAGACTCTACGTAGGTGACACATCAGCGGATTGTTAATTTTGCACCGAAGTTGGTCTTGATAGTGGTAATCAAAGTATGTGGTAGGGGTTTGACTGTTTGTTCACAGTCTGAGCTGTGATTCACAGTTATTTAACAAAATCTGAGTCCAGACCCTGGCTAAACTGAACTGTCACTGTAAGAGGATTTGTCTAAGGGAAATTACTTGTTAAAAATGAAAGCAGGCGTTCTGTGGTTTATCTTGTCCTGTGTCTTGAATACAAATGAAGTCCGGTAAGGTTTTATGAAATGACTTGCCACTCCTGAGAAAATCCCCAGAATCCCAGAGCTCTGAAGTTTCCCAGGTTTGGTCAGGTTCACTGGACCCGGCCACTCTTACTGCTGCTCTCCAAAGTGAGATGCAGCTCTTGGCGCAGTGGGTAGGGCATTGATTTTGTCTTCTTGGTAAACAGTAGGTTTAACGCCCACCTTAGCCGTTTTGTGCAGTGTGTTCCTCATGATGTTCCTCTTCTCTGCCTTGTTTTTATTTTTTATTTAGACTAAAACCATAACTGACTAAGATACAGCTTGTGAGATCATTCCTATTTCAGAGGCTTGTCTTTGCTGATTGAAAGCATACTGGTTCGCTCACTAAATTATTCTCTGTGTAGTGTTATGACCCTGCTGTCTGCACACTTTTCAAAGAGTCAGGTCGAAAAAACTCATGAAATAGAAATTGTTGTTAGTGTCAAATCTTTTGAAGATCCCGGTGCCATATCTTGAATTAATACTAGCAGTTTCTGCTAAAATATTTACCTAATGGTAAAATGCAGCATGTTGCCCATGTGGCTTCAACCTTTTCTGGGCATGAGCCTATCTTTAATGCTTTGTGGCAAGAAAATATCAGTCTTTGTTGTTCGGGATGCCATGCAACACCAGCTTTGTCACAACAGGGAGCGAGTGAGCACAGTATGCTGTCGGCTGCAGAAATCTCAGGTGAAGGGAAGTAGGTGAGATTTGTTGATGTTGTTCTGTGGAAAAACTGCGTAAGTAAGGCACAAAAATGAGATTTTTTCTGGTTGTTCTGTGTTCACTGTTTATCAAGGATAGAAACTTAAAAGAAAAGTGGTGGTAGAGTAACTTTGTCTAATAGCAGCAGTGGTGAAGGACTACAAGTAGAACGCTCCTGACTGTCATGTGGAGTGCACTACCAAGAGGAAATCGAAAGTAATTGGCAGAACAGTTTGCTCTGATAGAAGCGGGTTATTCCCCTGCCAGGCTCCTCAGCTGCTGCAGGAAAACTCCTGAGTGTTCAACCTGCTGCTAGTCACACCCTACCACTGCTCACTCTCTGAGCTTCTGTCTCATCCTATAGAACACGTCGTCTACCTACATGAACATCTTAATACTCAGCGCTGGTTTCTGCTTCTGTTTCCAACTGCCTCGCTGCATCACAGTCTATTCTATCTTTTCCCACTTTTTCTCATGTTTCCCAAATGTTCACATAAACTTATTTGTTGGATTTCAGAATCCACTTTTATTATCCTATGCTTTGTGCTATAAAATGTTAATCCATTAATCATTCCATTTGATCTATTAATCTACATTTCATATATAGCGTATTGTTTATTTATGACGCATCCACAGATATGTTTGCATCAGTGCTTTATAATGAAGTCTGTATGAAATTGTTTGATTAAACTTAATTTAGTCCACCTTTGAACATGGTTCTTTTTCTGTGACAAACAACTAACATGCCAATAAGATAAAGATGTTGGTTAAAATAAAGAATTAAAGTTGTTGTTTGCAAGTCTGATGTATCCAGAATGAACATCTAAACATCTAATCTGTACCACAACAAAGACAACCCTAAAAAGTGAAGGTAGAAGATGAATCCGATCACGGTTTACTGCCTGTAAAACATCCAGACAACAACAGAGAGTTTAGACCTCTCTGTCATTTGTCTTTTTTGAAGTGTCTCTTGTTTCTCTCGTTCATTTATTTACTCTCACTTGCTCTTTCTCTAATGCTTTCTCCTTCCCGTCACACATACGCTTTGTCTCGTACCATCGTCCCCTGAGTATAGACGATACGCAACGCAAGGTTTCCATCCAGCTGTCAGGAGAGTCATTATTGAACTTTGGAAATGTCACGTAGTTTAGCCACATTATCTACAGATTGGACAATTAGGCAGGGAAGGCTTTGAATGGCGGAAAAACTCAACAGTCATTATTTTATTACTAGCAAGGTGTTCACATTTTATTGTTTGGATTGGCTTGTTGTTTTGGTTTTTTTGTTTGTTTTTTTTAACATCCAAAACAATTAGAGGACATATGACCTTCCTCTTTCAGCAGATTTGACTTAAAAAAAGGAAACAATCCCCATGTAGGAGTAAGTGTGAAGCAGTTTTTAATTAGATCAGCTGTTTTAAAACATGTCGCCACTTTATCCACTGACCTTTCCAGGCGTTTTCTGCAGCTCCTTTCCAAGTCAAACACTGTGATAACAAGTGCTACCTTGTGACAACAAAAACAGGAGCACACCGTTATTGTGTTGGCAAGAAAAACCTCCCAAGTCCCTGTTTTAAAAAAATCTACATCATGACCTTGTTCAAGATACAAATTCAAGCCAATGAAGAAGCACTTCTTCCTCCTTTCAGGGATTCTGGGTAAGCTCACTTTGACAACATCTTTGCTTTCACAGACCAGCCGGTTATGTGTTTCAGTGGTTTGTCAGCAATGGCTTTTTTATTTTCTCCCAAATTAGATTTTGGAGTGGAGCACTTCAAACACAGGCTGCTGAAAACACATCATGTGGACAGATTTAAAAGCCGTCAACTTGAGATGTCAGCACTTCTAAGTTTCTGTCAGTTGCTCTGCTGTTGTGTGTGTGTTTTTTTTTTTATCTGGTTCCCTTCTCCGCCTCTGTATCCTGTAATCTATAAATATTGTAGATGTTCGCTTTGATCCGGCCTTCAGTTTTTGACGCGAGCTCCTGTCGTGGCGGCTGATGGCTGTCACCTCACCTTCCACTCTGCCGTCTATACGTTATAAATGCCACTCTGGAGACTTGGTGTTTACATCTGTCTCATTGTATATGTGTGTGTGTGTGTGTAGGCTTACATGTGTGTGTGTGTGCGTATGGGAGTCGTGCATGTGACAGGGCTCCAGGTTTGATGTGTGCTCTGCGCCGAGGCCTCCAGCACCTTAGGGAGCACTTGGAGGTGAGAAAAGAGAGGACAGCAGCTTTGTTTGAACTTACTACCCCCCCTTTCCACACCCCCCCCACCACCACCACCCTTTGTACCCTCCCCCCACACCCCCCTCAGGGCCCTGTAGCGGCAACAGCTCTTCTGGGCCGCCGTGCTTGCCGGCTGACTCCCACCAGCCTACTGCTTAGCAACAGCCAATCGTCCAGGCTGGGCAACTTGTGGGCCAATTGCATTGGAGAGACGGACTAGTGCTCAGAATTTGAGTTGGTCGCATGAGCCTGGCTATAGTTAGGTAAAGCAAAAGGAGAGGGCTTTTTTTTTCCCTTCTTCTTCTGGGAGCAGAGAGTTCAGTTCCTTGTTGTTTTTTTTTTTTTTTTCCTACTGTCTTTTTTTTGTGTGTGTCAGTAGCCTGCTTTCCTGTAACCAGGGAGATGTTGTGGGTTTTATTAATAGTATCTGTCCCCAAAATAACAGGCCAAGATGTAAGTGATTGAACTGCCTCTGGAAAGTTTTAATTGAACACTGTAAATGCAACCCTCTCAGATCAGTGCATGCACTATTTGTTTTTTTGGGGTTTTTTTATTTCTATATAGAGGTCTGCTGAACTCAGTGTCACTTTAAACAAGCTTATATAATCCCATTTAACCTATTTTATCCTATTGTCTTATCCTTATATAACCATGTTTGTATCTGTGTCTGGTGTTTTTTTTCTGGCTCATTATTCTGTACTTTCAGTCTGATAAAGTTGCATAAAAGTGGAGCTGCAGTTACTGATGTGGGGATGGGTTTTTTTCCCTGAATTTCTTATTACAAATCTTCTGGCTCTGCAGTTGACTTATTTGTGAATGTGTGTGAGTTGTTTCATGACCATAGTAGCAGATTTTCATACATGTGAATGCTGAATTATGATTATGAGCAGGAGGTGGTTTATTAGGTCAGTGGCTATTTTGGTAAGTCCAGAGGACCCATCCTGCAGCACTGCAGTATGGGTGGGGCAGTGGCAAAAAGGTGGGATACTCTGAGCGAAGGAGGGGGCGAGGAAGTGTTGGATGAAAACAAGGACTCGGCTGGTAGTTAGTAGGACCATGCTGTCTTGTTTTCCCTCTCAATGGCTCCTCACTGCTTAGCAACAACGAATCAGATCGTCCGCTCAGAGCCGCAGTCCGACCAATCAGGCTGCAGGAGCGTGGCGCCATAGAGTTTGGATTTTACCACGTGTGAGACGGTACAGGTTGGAGAGGGGAGAGAGAGAGTGATGGCAACGCTCTTAAATGTTCTCCATGTGTGTTTTTTTTTTTTTTTATGCCAGTACTAGACTTTTTTTTTCTTGTCTTTTTAACCACACCCTTTCCTCTGTGCTGTGGTGGTCTGCTGCAGTGACCCTACTGGATGAGAGGTTGGTTTTAAAGCAGACATCACATCGTCTGTCACCCACGACCTCAGCAGTTGCTATGACAGATATTTACTTAACAGCTTCAGAGGACAGTTATATAAACCTTCAAGTCTCATTAAGCTGTGTTAAAATGCTGTAATTCAGGCATTATTGATGTTTACTGCCTGCACTGTCAGTTTCCTTTGTGACTTCTGGCAGGTGGACTATGTCTCCCTTCCTTTACCTTAATCCCATCTTAATTCTAGGATATAAATTCAGCATTTATTTATAGACAAGCGTTCATGTTTGCCAAAGAAAATACAGTGTTGTGGCTGCATGCTGTGCTGCGGAGAATTTAAACAAACTGCCTCCGGGTCTTTATGCATTGCATTAAAGGATTACCTCAGTTAATAATAATGATAAGAATTTTAATATCTTTATTTATATAGAACCTCTAAAAGCAATTGCGTACACATTGCTTTGACCAACAAAACAAAAGCAGGATAATCTAACAGTAAAAAAAAAAGTCAAACAAAAAACCAAGATGGAATTAAAGTAGAGTTAACATAAAGTTCAAACTATGAAATGCAAAAATGGGAGTGAAAAACAAGGTGTATATGGAAATTCAGTATATTTACATTGGCATATTCATGTTTGCCAAAGACAAGATAGAGTTTCAGTTACATGCTGTGATGTGGAGAGTAAAACTAACTGCCCCAAGGTTTAAAAGGACTGCATTATTGGATTACCACAGTTAAATAATGTTGAACATGCAAATACTGTCTGCTATGTGTGGGCATATTTTTTACATTCATATCCTTGCCAGACATTGAAATTAAAATATGGACTTCATTTGAACTCAACTCTTGGTTAAAAAAAAAAAAAAGTCTAAAAGAGCAGTCTTTTGCTCTCCTCTGTCTGCCAGAATGTGCACGTTTGCACTTTCTGCCAGTGCAGTTGGCGGCGCTGGGTGCGGCCAGCTCAGTGCTGCATCCATAACTTTTTTCCCCACGTGCTCCCCACGCTCTCATATTTTTGTTCTCCCTCTCAGTGGTTGCGCGGCAGGCTGAGCGGCAGCTGTGCGGCAGCAGAACTCCACTTCCACTATGCAAACCAGGCTGCTCACTGTTGCATGGTTACAGGCATCCTCGCGCCGCCATTGGCTCCCGGATTGCGGAGCCGCTTGCGCATTGGCCGAGCCGGCAGAAAAACACTGCCACCATTGGCTGCGGGGAAGCTGCACCTTGCCGCGATTGGCCCAGCTCAGCAGCTCCTGCTCCTTAGAGACTTAGATTGTGTAAACATCCTGGTTGTTTCTTTCAATGGAGTGTGTTTACCAGCAGCTCCGTTTTGCCAGCGAGTGTGTGTGTATGTGTGTGTGTGTGTGTGTGTGTGTGTGTGTGTGTGTGCAGACTGAGCGTCTCTGAGGAGCGCAGAGTCTGGTGAGAGCGAGGCTAATTGGCTCCCTGCTCCGCCATACGCTTGGTGATTGAAGAAGCTCTCGGTACTGTTATGACACTTTGACAGCATCCAGGCAAGGACGCTAACAACCCTCAGTCTGCCGGCAGTCTCTCTACTACTCTCCCTCTCTTTCTTCCCCTTCTTCTTCTTCATTCTCCATTCCAACATCTTCTTTACTGTCTGTACCGTCTGCCTCTGTCACAGTCAGCAGAACAGCCCACAGGCTACATGTTATCCCTTTGGTGACGGGCAGAGCTGCAGCGTCTCGGGGCTGAGACATGGAAAATAAATTGCCTGGAGTTCTGAGTGATGCAGTCGGGCTGTTTGTTTTGTATTGTTCAGTTTAGTACTATTACTGTCCCCCCATTTCTCCCTTTACTACTTGTTTTCTCCATTACCATCACCATACCTAAGTTGTAGAGTTAAGTTCCCCCGCCCCCACCCCCTCCTCCATCCTTTATCTGAAGTACAAAGAGTCCACAAACCCCTTTGATCCCCCCCTCACAATGAAATTCTTCTATCTCTTCTTCACCCCCTTTCTATCTCTGAAGTTGAACTTGATGCTCTCGCTGACTTCGCCCTCTCCCACTTCTTCTACATTCACAACATGACTGGAAGGGGGGCGGGGCCAGCCGAGCAGAGGCCGCCAAAGTTTCCACCCTCTCACAGAGCCGACTGCTTAGCAACAACCAATCAGCCTAATATTTTTGGCAGGTTCTCACAGCCAATCGAGAGGGTGTAAGCAGGCTTTGGTGCTCTGTTTTTATTGGTGGCTGAGAGGAAAAACAATGTTTTTCTTAGTACTCCACACTTCAGTGATAGCGCCTAGGCTGATAATGCTTGGAGCAGATTTGGGGAGATAATCTTAGCTTTGATGGCGCTGAAAGACACATGGCTCATTACTGTTAAGCGATCCTATTTGCATTTTTATGCAAACTTCCAGCTCCACTAGAGTTAAAACAAGTGGCTTCTCCTGAACAGCAAGTGTAACCCAACCCCGAATGTGTCAGTGAGTGAAAGATAAGAAAAAGCTTCCTAATATTGATTTACACTCTCTGAAACAATCCATGTCGTAGTTGACTTAAGGCTTAAACATCCTTGAACACGCTCCTTCCCCTTCATCACTGAACAGCAGTCAATAGGTCAGATCAATAAGGAATTATAGCTCATCAGTAGCAATTCACCTGCATCGGCCTCACTGATAGTGAGGTTGTGTGTACACTGCACTTATTATTGTTTTTGATTTCCAGTTGGTTTTAGTGCTCATGTAAGTTTGTTTTAATTTATATTGAGAATTTTTAAAATTGTTTTTATGTACTGTTAGTTGAAGTTTTCAAGTATTGTGAAGAAAGTCTTGATTTATAGCAGCTGAAAAAGATGTGATGAGAAGCACGGCATCAAGTATGATTTACAAATCCACCGTATTTTAAGAAATCAGAAAAAGAAAAACATTTTTTTTCTGTCTAAACATCCCATATTGTGTGAAGCTATTATTCTTGTGAACTTCAATGGAAGTAGAAACAAAGCTCCTCTGCATTGTTGAGTTTTGTCTTGTTAAAAACTTTACTTCTGTATCGGTTGATCTTTTCAATGGTACTTTTAGTTTTATTCTTAGTTAACTCTAATAACCCTGGTGCACATCAGAAAGATGATGGATGATGGTGAGTCTATATTTTTTTCTCAGTCTGAGCCGGGAAACTAAAGTGTAGCACCGAGTCTTTTCTCAGCAGCTGCCGTCTAGTTGCCCTCCGGGGACTCGCTCACAGGCCCAAATACCCCAGTGGCCTGCAGAGGGACGCCGCTTTGATCCCAGCTGTGTGGACGCAAACCAGTGGGTGCTCAGAGACTCCGCAATGCCTCGCTGGTTAAATAAAGCTAAAAGCCCTGTTGACAGCATCTCCTCTAGACAGATACAAATCAATAGTCAGGAGGGGGGCCACCACCAGAGCTCAGGACATGACTGACAGCCAATGCGGCAGAAGCCATGAGAGTCAGGCAAAGGGTGGGGCAGGATGTCTTGATTCATTCACGTCAGCCCGGTTTTAGCCTGGAGTTACCAAACAAAAGAGAGAACAACTGTTAACAAATTGTGCTGCATGTGCAACTAAAGGGCAGCACAACTGCTTCAAACATTTCGCATCACAGATGATTTTTTTTTTTTTTTTTACAAGATTAATTGGAAGAAAAACCTCAGGAATTTGACAATACATCATCACAATTATTTCTAAATCTGTTCCCTGAAGTGAAGCATCCTGAATTGCCGGGCCGTAAGAAATCCACAGCTCATACATCTTCTAAGGGAAAAACCCTTTCACCCCCTACGTCTTATTTTTAGATACTATTTTTTTTTCTCTTCCAACAATCCTTGTGTGAAATATGTAGACAATATAGTCCACTTTATTTAAAAAAAAAAACTGTATTCACCAATATCTAGAAAATACACACAGAAATGTGTAATGACAAATAAAACCATTTTAGTTGTTTTTTTTTAACAGATTTTTTAGGGGCCAAAATAAGTAATTTGTGCCCAAAAAATATCCAACAGATTTGATATAAGCTTTGCAGAACTTGCACAGAGCAATAAGAATTTTTAGTTTAATCAAAATGATTGTTTTTGTAACAGCACTGATTCTCTAAACCATCATTTTTGGGCAGTTAATCCAATATTTGTGAACACAAATTTCTTGCCAATACAAGAGAGCTCAGAATAAGGCCAAGACCAATCAGAGATTTCACTCCACATCGAAGAAAACAACGCCTTCGTCAACTCCTCAGACATTTGAGGGTTCACATACAAATGAGCAGTTTTTAGCGTGAGAACCGTCAACCCCCCTCGGTGCTTCGACAGCCACTATTACCATCTGTTTCAGGGCTTCATCAATGGGCTGTTCCCATACAGCTCTGCCAGATGGGAAATGTTACTGTATCGTATCACAGGCTGAAAATTATTTCACTTAAAGAGAAATTATTATTATTATGCACGAGTCACGGCCAAGAGTATGACTCAAGTATTTATTGAGACAAACGAGGGTTTGACACTGCCCACAAATCTAAGCACAGCGCTTTACAGAAATATTAAATAAAAATGTATGCGTGATTACACAGAGGTAATTTTTCAGGACGTGCTCAAATGAAAATGTCCCAGCACTGAAGACAAATTCATGGCTGCTGAATAAACTCAGAACTGCAATAGTGAACTAGAATAGCACATATGATTCTTTGAAATGCTTACTGCATCCAACAACAACAACTCTACTTTCCTTTTCATCTCTCCACTGTCCTCATTTTCCTTTTTCCCATATCATGTAAACACTCTTCAGATGCCCAGGAAGGTCATATTTACCCAGTGCAATTGTAATATAACAACAGTAGCACTGTATTATAAAACTGCATTGAACTGTGTAAACCCAGACAAGCCCCATAGCTACCACATGCGGTATAAAGAGGATGTGATTGATGGATAAGTTAACAACAGCCCTGCCTTTTGGGTTTTGTTCATCATCACCACAAACATGACTGATGCTATGAGAAAGGAGGTGGATAAACAAAGACATAACATGCATGTTTTTTCTTGGAAATGAATTAAAACCAGACAGCCTAGACTGTTTACAACTACTAATACTCAGTGTGACAAATAATCAAACTATTACACACTATGGGACATTTGGTCTCACTGATCAAACATCATACAAAGGGCAAAATTACCATACACATACACAAATGATCTGATATCCTGGAAAGATGTTGACATACACAAAGTCTTATGTTTTTTTTCTCAGCATAAAAGCATATATCATACTCGCCAGCTTGATTTCTTCTGCAATGCTATTAAGGGGTTAAATGCTGTTAATGTGAGTATAAAAGAATGAATGATGACCATCACACATACGTTTTAATATTCATCTTCTGGGCCCGGTGCAGTCCACAGGAGGTGGATTGTCGTGGGACAGGTGTGGCGTTGACCGCTCTTGAAGGTCACCCTGCTTGACTAGAGAGTTAAAGACAACATCTGCACTACTTAACATTCACATTCTTCACTTTTTAATGGCTTGTCTTTTAAGCCAATGGGCTGAAAACCCCCACTGTGGAGGGAATAAGAGAATTTTTGTCTTGAACCTGGAAAACATGAGAAGGCTGGAGGACCGTAACCCCTGATGTTACAGGATGTACAGCTTGTCTCTGAAGACTGTAGTTGAAGTCTTTGTCTTCTCTCCACAGGTCTCTCGTGATCATCAGTACTCTTGATGGGCGGATCTCAGCTCTAGATCCTCACAACCAGGGCAGGAAGCAGTGGGACCTAGATGTTGGCTCAGGGTGTCTTGTGTCCTCCAGTCTCAGCAAACCGGAGGTAGGACAACACTTTCACCTTTTGCATTTATGTATTTCAACTCAGTCGCAACAATTACCCCCATGGATTGGGGCAGACATTGGTGTTTTTAGGCCATGTTTAGTTTTATTTTGGCATTGAGTGAGGGTAGTTCAGGAAAAAGCTGCAATTTGTACATCAAGAATATCATCAATGTAGAGCCATGGCAACGAGAAACATAGCTTCACATAAATTGACACAAATCCTTGCATACAAAATGAATAAACTTACCGTAAGTTAAATAAATGCATTAATATCTGTTTGAATAAACCCCAAACAATTATATTACAAACAGATTATGTATTAACCCTCAAGACCTAAATAGTATCAGTGACCAAAACCGTCTAAAATCACTGATCTGAAATGTTAATCTTATTAGTACATTGACATAATTAGGGTAAAATGCAGTTTGTCGTGTTTTCATGGTCGTCAGATATGACCCATGTGGATGTTCAGAGGCTCCGTTAGTGAACAAGGACACACTGTCATTTTCTGCAACATTGATTCACCAGAAAAATGCATGTCATTTGACAAACAGCAGTGGTTGGAGACACTTATTTTTACATTCCATTATGATATATTTTGCTTAAAAAGTCAGTTTTTGCTATTTAGATATAATAACCTGAGCTTTTGTGAACATCTACATGATCAATAAATTAAATATAGGTTAATATACGTGATTGTCGCTGAAAAATGCAGAGGATGAAATGGTGATAAAGCACTTTTCATTGGGAAGCAAAAATAGTTCTCGGCCTTTAAGGCATAAGTTACCAAAAAACAAGGTTTTTTTAGACCACTTTGCATATTAAGGATATAAAAAAAACATTTTCAATGACACAAAAGTCTCTATTTCAAGACTGTTGGCACCCCTGAATTTAAAGGCAAAGATTTACATTTACTTTCCTTCTGTGCTGAACAACCACTACCAACCAATTAAATATGCAGTATCAGTTTTACTCAAATGAGAAACTGCAAATCAGCCTGTGGTAAACATGGAAATAGTCAAAGAGGAGCCAATTACAGCCACTAGAACAAGTGAAACAGGAATGGCTCAACTGATTAATATCAAACAGTAGATCCAAGTCCATTTCCACTGCCTCGATTTGTCAGTGGGAGTCACAGGATGTGGGTTTTGTCTGAGGTTTTGCCTCAAAACAAAGCGTATTCCTCCTTGCTTCCCCTTTGTAGACAGTTGGACAGTAATTGAACCTGGTGCACTTTGAACAGTCAACTGAGGTTTGCCGTTGCTTACATTCATCTCATGTTTACAAACACAACGCACACCAGACATATTCTACACCCCCACAGAAATCTAAGAGTAGCGCTTTCGCCTGGAGGATTAGTGTCTTTGTTGACTGTGGTGGTTTACACATACGGGCACAGCAAGACCCTCGTCTTTACATGCATGCAGAAGCTTAAACCGCCCACACCGACATGCTGAAAGTGAAGTGTAGCCCACAGCCAGACCAGCACGGCGCTCTCCAGGATACATACCAGAGATGTGCTCATGGTTTACTTTGATGTGGACTCGCTCTGAGTGAGAGTTTGGCCTCGGGGAAAAAGCCTCTGATACTAACAAGGGTCTGGGTGGCTGCTCAGATCAGTTTAATGTTAGTCCAGTGGAGCTGGTGGGTTGCATTTGAGTATAAAGAACTCTCTGACTCCCTCACGGAATGCACTTGTGCTTTATTAGTCAGAGTTTACAATAAAGACCAGATCCAGTTCATGAGGATTTACACCATTTCTGACAGCCAGGGTTTGCTCTGGGTGTGCTGTGTTTACAGTTTTCAGCAGAAACATCACTAGACTGGTAGCAATCAGCCTGAAAACAGTAGTTGACTTGGATATTGAAGGGCAAGTGGCAGTAAGGTGCTAACACTCACTCTGACTCTCACATGAAACACAGCAACAGACCGCTTCACTAGTTCATTAAAGTCATACGTTAAGATTCTTATGTAGGTTTCTGAAACAAAGCACCTTTTTAAGGATGCTGACTACAGATAAGTGTTGAAGAACCTCTCATATTGACGCCTTAAGTGCTTTTCAAGTGTTACCCATTAGTTTTCATATTTTTGTTCCAGCTAAAAGCTACTGTAGCTACATTCACTGTTTAACAAACCTTCAATTAGAGCCAATCACTGGAGTTAGATGCTCAAATGGCTGTTTTGACTAAAAAAAAAAACACTTTAATTAAACATGAGACCTCAAGACCCAAGTTAGAAGAAGTGCTGTGTTAGAGATTCACAAAATCAGAATTCATGAACCAAGGTTTTTTTTTGTTTTTTTTTTTTTCCTGGTGGTCTTCTGAGGTTATAATGTGAAGACCCCCTTAAGGTTCCTCCAAGCGCTTATAGTTTATACACCATGGAGACTGTTTGAACACAGTGCAACGTCTCCGCTGTCTGCATTGGAATGTAAATTTAACCTTGAAAATATGGGTGTACCCAGTTTTAACCCCATTCCATCTTTTTCAGTAATTTTTTTTCCTTCAGCTGCCTCAATTAATCAAATTAAAAGCTGAATTTACTATTTAGCTGCATTTTAGTCTCAGTTTTACTTTAAAAGAAAAACACTGTAGTTTTCTTGTGCTCTTTCTTTAACTAATTAAAATAGTATTAGTTTATTGACGACAAAAATGACCATTTTATTTGAGATTACAGCATCAAACCAGACTTTTTGATCCTGTGTGCAAGTAAAACCGAATGTAATTGTCAGGATTTTGTGGAGAAATGATGTCTATGCTTACATGTACAATTTTTTTTTTTACTGTGAAAAAGACAATATTCCTAAAAGAATTATCCTATAAAAATTAATCACAATGTGAAACGTCGAACGACTGAAAAGGTCCACTGGTGATATTTGGTGTTATTTTGGATTTAATGACACAGTAAATGAGCAGTCAGTTTTTTTTTGTTTGTTTTTTTTTTTGAATTCTTATTCTATATTTTTAACAAAATAGTTGGGGGAAAACGTCAAACGAGTCTCAAAATGATCAATAATCTGTGTATTTCCCATAATAACCAAGCAACTACTGTCCGCTGTAAATGAAACGTGACTTTTTCACCAAATTGCACATCCTTAATGACAACTCCAAGAGTGTGAAAATGTCTAAAAAGAAGGTGTGTTTCTCTTTCCAAACCAAAATGTGGGGTTTTCTTTTGGCTGTGTATATACACCCCAATTTGCAAGCTCTTGTCTAGTTGGTTCACCTACAACACACAGACCAGACCATAAAGCCCAATAAAAACCCAACTGTCTGAGACGCATCATTTGAATGAACTGCACATATGTCCAAGAGCACTCATAAACCCGAATCACATCAGGCATCCCATATGTCACAGTCAGGAAATATGCCTGTTACATGACCCGCCTTACATTCAGAATATTGTCATATTCAGAATAATGGTGGGATATTTTGTGCGTATAAACATAGTCATTGTCTTCCTCCTGCTGACATCTGCGCTCACTCGGTGTCGAAGACTTCATGAGAAGTGTCAAAAAATTCCTAGACAGACACTTGTATGGCTGTGCTGTCGTCTCCAGTGTCAGTGGAAGCTGACTGTGTGTGTTCACCTGTTGGCTTTTATTTGGCTGACGGAGCGGAACGAGGAGAGATGCCTGTCAGCTCTGAACCCGGTGACTCTGTGAGTGACGTCACTTGTTATGATCCCCTGCTGTGTGTGTATTTTTCATGCTCATACACTTTATGTAAGTGTGTATCCAGGATTGGCCTCTCTGCCCTCAGTTACCCGGGATGCCTGTCTGCTGTGTGCATTTGTCACTTTTGTTTAAGTGGGGGGGTGGGCTGACGATATCTCGCCCACCATCCTCCTCACCCGCTGCCTCCTGAGCACTCTGCAACAGTTTCATTGGTGCTCGCCGGGTCCCTGAGACACCAGTCTGCTCAGTGATTAGAGGCTAAGGGGGGTCTGCTGCCGTGCCATTGGCTGGCCTCGGCACACCGGGGAGGAAGCAGCCAGTCACCTGCTGCAGCCTGTGGAGTGTTGTGGGGCTTTATTATTTCTTTTTTCAGAGAAATGAGGGACAGCACAGTCACAAACAGCATTGTCTGCAGAAAAAGAAGCCATCTCTTCAAAAAGCCACGAGGCGCTCAGGGGTGCTTGGTATGGCGTGGGGTGCAGTGGGGGGTTGCATGGAAGGAGTCAGTAGCGATGTGAAGTGACTCACACCGAGGGGGCGGGGTCAAAGGGATGCAGTTGGAGGGGGGGTGATTAGGGAGGTGAGGTAATGCCTCAGACCAGAGATGATGTCATTCTGCTAATAGACAATAATACACACATACTCACTCTGACACGCACAGCTGCCTACCTGCGCTGGCATGCAGCGCCGCTGAATGAGCAATGAGGGAATTTGATTGATCGCTGCACTATGAATAACGATCGATCTCCTCACAGTGACTAATGTGACAAGTAATAAGTCTCCCAGCGTGGCGATGGAAATGAAAAAGGCCATACAACCAGTATTTTTGTCACCAGATCAATCTTTCTCCTGGATGATCTGATTTTGTTATTTTGATTGTTTTCTTTTGGTTTTTGTTTGGGGGTTTTTTTGTCTTTATTTTCTTTTTTAACTCTCCCCATCTCACACACACACACACACACACACACACACACACACACACACAGACCTTGGAACCAAACTTTAATAACTTTTATGGCAACGAACAAACTGCTTAAAAACTATTGAGCATTGAAAAATGTCCTGACATTTGACACCAAATTAGAATATTTAGAGCTGCAGAGGTGCTTTTCTGATTTTAACTTTTCATTTGAAGTGTCACACCAGCCATAGTAAATTAAAGCAGAAGTCTGTGATCATCCAAAGAAAATCCCAAAACGGCAGCATCCCCTTCCTCTGAAGGTAGTCCTTTTTTTATTTTTTAAGATCAGTCTTTTCCTCTAGATCTCAGACAAAAAGTAATCTTATCCACTGGGGCTACATCTAACTATTGCTTAAGGCTAGGAGGCTTAGGTTTGTACCAATTCTTGGTTATCTCTCTTTTTTAGTGGCAATAAATAAGATTTTACACGTCTTTTTATGTAGAAACGTATTCACCTCTTATCACAACAAAATACAGGAGCTTAACATGACTGGGGATTTCAACTTTAAATAGGTTTATACATTTTATGTCGCGAGTGTAGAAACATGCAAATGAGCTGTAAAATAACACTAAAGACTTGTTTTCTACTTGTTAAAAATTGGTGGGAACTGGTATAAAAGCCAGGGTATCAATATTGAATGTGTATGTGTGTGTGTGTGTGTGTGTGTAAGTGTGTAACCCAGCTCTACACAAACATGGGCACACTCTGGTTCTCCCTCTCGGTGTTGTCATGTCGTCTGCTGCCGTTAAGTGGAGCAGTATCTTTGTGGGCCAACAGAGTCACATTAGCCGTGGGTGAACACTGACTGTGTTTTGACAGAATCGCTCGAGCATCTGCGGCAACACGCCCCCCCACCCCACCCCCTTTGAGCCCCCACCTGAGTCCCACTGAACCCGCCCAAACCACCACACTTCCCAAGGGTGAAACACAGCGACATGATTAATGATATCAAACAGCCATCAAGCCCTCCAGATGATGACAAAACTGCACTAAAACACATCCAGACCATAGTAAACATAATGACACAGACTCGACTGTACCAGACGTTTCAAGGCCAGTGGAGCAGCTGAAAACTTCCCGGCAGTTATATCCCAAAAAAACTGAATGAGTCTGAGTAATAGGGATTTTTTTTTTCAAGACATGAATGGAGCCCTTGAAACACTAATTGGCGAAATTGGAATTCCTTGATTAAAACACACGCAGGGATAAAGAACGCATTTATGCAACTTTAATCTTTAATCATTCCTTTTATTATTCCGCTAAAATCCAGATATCAAAGCCTGTTTTCGTGTTCTGCTTTCAGTAATTTCGAGCATGCTTTTGACGGTTAATTAACCAACACATTTGCAAGAAAACAAAGATCATCCGAAACTAACAGACGAGACAAAGAAATACAGAATGCAGCGTGGGGGTTGTCCTTGATCATATATTCATCCCCGGGTTCATCAAACGATAATTTGCTCAGATGTGTGGTTTCTGTACAATGAACAAACGCCTACCACATCCACATAATGTCTCTGCCCTCCAAACCTTTGGTCTGAAATAACCTTTTTAATCAGTGCCATAGGTTTCCATTTAAAATAAATATTTTTCTACAGCCTTGTACTATGTCATTTGGGGTCTTATGTGCATCACACCCACATTGGTCATTGAAGATGTTGTCAATGTTCTGCTATTTGCTTGAAATTAACACAGTTTATTTTGTTTTTTATTTATTTTGTGATTTACTTTTTATTGAAGAGTTTTTACAACAATAACACGTCAAATAAAAAAGAACAACCAAAAACAACCAAACAAACAACACAGACTGTCATCTCATGAAGAACTAAAGTCAAGACCAAGGAAACTAAACACATACCATGATACACGTATATAACCCTATTATACACATTCAGCAATAACCAAAAGAAAAATACATTAGTGTTTTTTCAAACTTTCATTTATATCTACCACAAAGTTTGACCATTCAGCCACAGTCTGGGCTTTGCTCTGTTAACTCTGGATGTTGAGTACTCTAAATTAGCCATGTCTTGCACATTTAGTAACCAGCATTTTACAGGATTGATCTCTTTGTTAAACCAAAACTAACCAAAATTAACACAGTTTAATTCACAAATAAGTCATAAAAATTGACATCAGTTTTTACTGTATGGCTGACGTGTCAAAAACTTTAATAAACAAACATGTTAAAAAAAAAAAAAATTGACATCAGTTGTATTAGAGATCTTTGATAACATCTCCATTCATGTTGCATGTATATTATGGGGTGTCCACAGATCCTTAAAAAATCTTTAATGGGATTTTCCTAAATTATCCTTAAAATTGATAATTAATCCTTAAATCTGACACTCAAAGGTCCTAAACAGTCCACAGACACAATAAAAGACACAATATTGCGCTATTTATTTTGGAAATCTGTGTGAATAATCAGTGAAATGTGTAATTAATGTTCCTGATTTTATCCTAACGGAGATGGGAATGAGTGTAGCCTCCAATAATCCTTCATGGATGGAGGGGGGTTCAGGTTTGAGCTTTAACAGACATTAGTGATGGAGAAATGTAATGTTAGCTGTAGTGAAACGTGGTTCAAGACAATAATTATGAGGCTGTTGGACTGTTATTGAGGTGAATTTAAGGTCAGAAAGTTAACCAAAGAAACCGTAAAAATGTCTTAAAGTCAGAAATTCAGCTTCGTCCAACCTGAAAATACCTGATAGTAAGTCAAAACATAGGTGAGATTTCAGACAAAACAAGAGGGATATGATCTGTGCACAAAGTCTTGACAAATGAATAATTTCTTGTTCGGTATCACATGTGCATTTTACCATTTCAAGCCAACATGTTAATATTTTAGCAGACATATCATGGCGTCTACTGGGAAAGTAACACCATGTTTCTTAGATAATGTATTGCAGCCAGTATAGCCTGTTCCTGAAGTAAGTTCTATAAAGGAAACTATTCAATATATATATAACTATTCTGTATATTTCATTTATATTATATGTTCTTGGAGTTTCTAAATTAAAATCAAAGACTGTATTTTTTGGAATGAACACAAATTATTCTTTTTTTCTAAATGTTTTTGTTCATTTCAGTTTTCTTTTTCTTTTAATCAGTTATTAAAGCAGAAAGAATAAGATATTTATACATTATTTAAAATGCTGATACATGAGGGAACTCCACTGGCCTTTAAAGTTAGCGTTCTTTAGGTGTGAATACCTTCAGAAGTCTCATCCCGGCCGTCTTATCACTTAAACCTGGTACACTCCTTGTTGATTTTTATATTGACAGGCTGTTTTATCATTCAAGACGAGTCAGTACATGTCAAAGAGAATCATCCAGCCGGCCACAAAAGCCTCTGCGGCCTCACCAGAACTACTCTGGACTGAAACCTAATGATTTTTAAGGCAGAGAAATGGTTAATAATTCACCCTATACCCCTACTACATTTATGAGTTACTCATGTGATGCCATTGAGGAGGTAGTAGTCTTAAAAAAAAACTTAAAAAAAAAGAAAAACTATGGAAAGTGAGTTCTAGTTTGACCAGCCTGACACCACTTGAACTTTAGCCTGTGTTTCCACTGCAGGAACTTTCCCCAGGAAGTAGAAACCTACAGAGGAACCCCTTTGCTCCACAGAAAGTTCAGGAACTCTAGGGGTGTTGTTTCTAGTGCTGAAGATCTGTGATTAGTCAGTCGTCAGAGCTGCGAATACAGTTTTTTTTTGTGCTTCAACACATTAGCATGGAGTTAAATCAGAAAGTATGTAACAGATGGAGTCCAGACTGTACTGAGCTTTTCTTCCTTTTTGTTTATTTTTTACAACCAACAACGTGCTTTGCTGTGACAATACAGTGATAATGCACATAAGGGAGAACAAAACAAAAAGAAATATGTTAAAGAGTATCATCAAGAATGCAGTGAGGGAGGAATTTCATTGATTTTTCTTGAGAAGCCCTTGTGCTGGAGTAGCTGTTATTCTGTGTTATTGTTCATTTGTGTGTCTTGTATGTGATGATTTTGTACGCTGCTACCTTGGCCAGGTCTTACTTACAAAAGAGATATATTATCTCAATGGGACTTCCTGTTTAAATAAAGGTAAATAAATGAATAAATGTTCTTGGATGATATAACATACTGACATTCACTCTATGTGTCAAGCACAGTATAAGAACAGACAAACAAAATGGACCTAGTGGCCAAACTGAAACAAAGATCTCTGTAAAGGGGATGTCCGCAATTTCATTGCACAACTGTTGTAATGACAAAAAAGTCTCTTCTATTTTATTCAAACATACGACCCGTGGGCCAAATCCGGCCCGTGGGACAAATTTATGAAATGCAAAAATTACACTGATGATATTAACAGTCAATCATTTTAGTTCAGAGGCCACATAAAGGCCTATTTTGGTCTCAAGTGGGTCGGACTAGTAAAATAGTATTATAACAACCTATGAATAATGACAACTCCAAAATTTTCTCTTTTTGTTTAGTGCAAAACTATTTACAAACTATCATTTCACAAAAAATATGAATAACCTGAACAAATCTGAATAACCTGAAATGTCTTAAGAGAAGTAAGTGCAATTTTAACAGAATTATTTCTGTTACTAAATATTTTGTGTATTTGTAGATCCACTGTGACCCATAAGTGGTAATGAACATGTGTGAATGATAAGCGGAGGCATAATATTATTAAAATTGCACTTACTCTTCTTAAGAACTTTCACATTGTTTATGGTTGTTGACATTTTTTAAAGGATACTTTGTACATTGTAAACATTTCATAATGTAATTTGATTTCTTTCACTGTTTTAATTTTACTGGTCTGGCCCATGTGAGCTCATATTGGCCTGAATGTGGTCCTGAACTAAAATGAGTTTGACAAGTTTAAGTAAGATTCTAAGTACTTTATTTAGTATTTTTCTAAGGATGCACTCCCCTGCACAAATTGCACACAATGCATTTTCACATTTTAGTTCGTCAGGGAGTTATAACTTTTTCAAATTTCCTGCAAAACTATTTCTCTCCTCCTCAAATCTCACAGCTGTTGATTTGGGAAGTTTATGCATCACATCACAGTTGATCTGATAATCTTTCACATGATTAATCTGTAGTAAAGACCAGCAGACCTTTAGTGAGAGAAAGGGCGGCAGGGGCAGTAGATCCACAGTAACTGACGGATCAGAAGCTCAGATTAAATCGTCTGGAGCCCGATGACTCATCCACAGCTCTGAGAAGTTCCCCCTCCGCTCTAAACCTCGTTCCACCCCCTCGGCCATGCCAGCGTGGTGTGATGTGATGGTCAGATTGTTAACCCCTCCTCCTTTCACTTGCTAAATTTATCCTCATCTCGTCTCCAACCCTGTGTTTCTGCAGAGATGACATCACCTCTGCTCTTGCCTCGGCTCTCCAGTAAATCACCCTGACACACATTTTTATCCACTACAGCTACTGCTCTTAATTACTTTAGAATCTCACAGGATTTGCAAACGAGGTGATTGACCTGCGCCGGTCAAGTTCCCGTGTTCTAGTGTTACGAGGAGCACAGGTTCAGTCGTATTATGACCTGAAGTGTCTGTCACCCACAGTTAGTACGGCCTCTTCTGTTCTGAAACTGAAATATGACTTGCATGGTGAGGATTTTATTATTCTTCATTCAGTCTTTTTTTTTTCATTCTTCATTTCATCGTGCAGTTATGGTTATGGCTTTTGTGAGTTTTACAGGAGTATAAGGAGTTTGTTTTATTTTAATGAAGTGACTAGTTTTTGCTTTTATTTACTAGAATATTTCAGGTATTGTGAGGAAACCCTTGATTTATAGAAGCTGAAAACAAGGTACAGTGAAGGAATGTGTACAATGTACAAAAGCAGTGTTTATTAAATGTCCCATTTTTTGGGAAACATATAATTTTATACAGATATCCATTAACACTGGAATGGTAATTCTTGCGTGGCATTGATTTTAGCTGTTTTTTTAAGCTGGTTTTCTGATTTACAGAGACTAAAATGGGTAGGATGTCACGGTGCATTACCTTTTAAACATGATTTACAGAGCTATTGTGTATCAGTCCCATGCCCCCAAGTCATTTAATACAGCAAATAAAAAAACAGAGACAAAGCTGCCTTTTTATTTTGCACATATCACATTGCTCTTTGTATGTTTCATTTAGTATTTGTTTATTTATTATATTTCAGCTTTAAAAACATTGTCCGATGCTGCTCTCGTCACTGAACAGATTTTTGAGAGGACTGAGTCATGACATGGACGTCCATAAATCGTTTGACAGTCTTCGTGTCATAATGACTGACGTGCCCGACCAAAACAATTGCCTTAACAGCTCCTGACAAGATAAAGCCGGTGCAGGTTAAATCGGGATTACACTCAACTTTTTTGCAATGATGTCATCCTCGCCAGCCCCCCCTGCAGCGAGCACCTAATAGCTAACGCACACATTATCCACGGTCGCACACTTTTGTAAAGATCCAGGTTAATTACTTAGGCTCTTAGTTGTGTAATGGTCCCGAGCCTGTGGATTGAGTCCAAGTGTGCGGGGGCTGAAGCTGCTGCTGTGTGGGCGGATATGTGTCAGCCGATGTGGGCAAGTGTTTTTGTGTTTCAACGATTGTCTGTCTGAGCTGCAATGGACTTACCAAACTGGAAAAAAGATATTCCAGGACGTTTACAGACCATTAAAAGGAATTGCATCAGACAGAAGTAATGGAAGTCAATCAGTTCTTTTATTATCTGTGTTGCTCAGGAATTAGTCACGGTGAAAGTCACACACAGTCTATACTCCGATTCCAGATTCCAGTACCTCGCATCAATCTGTTTTTTTTTTTGTTTTTTTTTCCTGAAATTAAAACCTTTGTCATACCCAACATTTACTTTTAACTCAAAACACACTGAGGTGGAGGCCTCTTTTATAATGTAGTAGAGTGAAAAATGAACAAAAAATAACAAAAGTCCTTAAAAGGTGTGAGGATTGTTGAACCCCCCTCAGTGACTGAATGTTCAGAGAACATCGAGGGACCAAACAACTTATTCTTCTGCTCTTAATCAGCCATTATTTCAACTTGATGATATGTGTATTCCTGCAGGCTTCTTTTACATTTAGCAGAGTAAAGAAATAAACAGAAGATCCAAGGCAACAGGAAACAGTGGTGATATAAATTAGGAGCATTTAAAGCAAGTGAGTCTAAACTAAAATAAGATCTACTGGAACTGAAATATGATGAAAATAAACATTTAAATAAATATTGTTCCATTAGAACTCGATTCTAAAGTTCACCATTTTTGCCTGCAGGTTTTTGGCAATAAGATGGTCATCCCTTCCCTGGACGGTGCCTTGTTCCAGTGGAACCGGGACAGGGAGAGTATGGAGGCAGTGCCTTTCAGCGTGGAGTCCCTGTTGGAGTCCTCGTACCGCATCGGAGACGACACGGTCCTGGTCGGGGGCAAATCCCTCACTACCTACGGCCTGGGGGCCTACAGCGGCAAGGTCAGTGGAGTCATTCTACTTAAAATGTGTTAATGAATTAAAAAAAAACTGATGAATGTAAGCGGAGAAAGGCCCTAATCTGCAAAGAAAAAGCAGTAAAATGCAGTAAATGAATAACCAAATTATCTGCCAGCAAAACGGGCACATTTCATGTACTGATATCTAGTCTCAAAGAAGTAGTACAGTCAGACTAAACACAAAAACACTGGTCTGGATGCAAAGGAAAAATCAGAAAACATGCTTAAATGTTGAAATTGCTTGTGCCAGTGTCTTGAAATGATGTTTAGGAAATATACACTATCTGGACAAAAGTTGAATTCAGGTCTTTATTTTCTAACAGTGGTCTGAGCTACAGAACAATAAATCTCATAGTATAGTTTATATTGTAATAAATATCATTACATTGCTTAGTTTTGTTTAAATTGTTATCTTTGCTTCCAAAATGCATATTTTGTCCATATACAAACTATATGGACAAAAATATTGGGACACATCATGTCTACAGCTGTAAGATGTCCTGTTGATGCTGATATGAGATATAAACATCAATATTTCCTTATACTTTAATGGGAGATTTTTCTTCCCAAGTGAGATGTGAAGAAAGTAGATGGTTAGTTGTGGTAGAGAATTATTATTTACAGTCAGAGCACAAAAAGTATTTTAAAAATGTAGAGGTAGAACATTTAAAATCATAGTCATGGACAAAAAAAAAGAATGTTGAGAGAAATTAAGTAAAATCCATCTCTGAGGCATTTTGGACGCAAAGTTAACAATTTAAACAAAACCAATGCAATGATATTTATCTCAATATTAAACTATATTATGTTATTTGTCATTATTGTTTTGTACCCCAGACCCCTGTTAGAAAAGAAACATCTGAATTCAACGTGTCCACATACTTTTGTCCATATAGTGGATCTTAAAACCAGCTAAATTTCCCCCTGTGTTGCCTCAGATTCGGTACATCTGCTCGGCGGGGGGGTGCACTCGATGGGGGGAGGAGGACATGGAGGCCGAAGACATGCTCCTGCTGCAGAGGACTCAGAAGACTGTGCGAGCCATCAGGCCTCGATCAGGGATGGAGAAGTGAGTTTGACTCCATCAGTCTGTCATTGTCAGTCAGCCGGAGCTGCATGTGGATGACTCCAATCAGAGTCTTTATTGACTTTCCAGTCACGGTTAATAAAGTCAGCGCCTCCTCAGCCAATATCAGTTAACATCAGTATCTGTACCTTCTCTGTCATTACATTTGACATCAGGTGGAACTTCAGCGTCGGAAACTTTGAGCTGAAGCTCGTTCCCGAGGCGCAGACGGGAATCAACTTCCTGGAAGGAGAAGTAGCACACAGCGATGGTTGGAAGGAGAGTCCAAAGGTCATCACTGAGGAACCAAAAGAGAGGGATCAGACGGAGAATCGGCAAAGTCAGAACCAGATTCTGGACCTGGTCATTAAAGTGTCTGTTCATGATTGGAAGGTGATGGCGTTCAGCACTGAGCCTGACGGACAGCTGGTCTGGGAGCGTCGGGTGAGATGTTATGACAAGATTAATAAGAATAAAGATTGTAATTAAGAGAATTTACAGACCAGTGGTTTTTAGCTCACTGTCTGATAGGCCATGAGCTGTTGTGAAGGTGCTGCGTTTTTTAAAATCTTTGATGAATTTTTGACATTAAATATTTGCCTTTACTTATAGTGGGCCATATTTCAATGGCTTATAACATGTAAATGGTCAGAGATATCAATATAGTTCCTATTGATCACTGATAGAAGTCATTTATGGACTTTGATTGAATTAGTTGAGTTCTCCTCCAGTGAAAGTACCACCCACTTCTACTGGGAGATTGATCTCCTGCATCAGGACCACAGGACTCTAACATAGAACAGAACCTGACAACATCGCAAATTTAACTTGTCATTGATTCTTGATAGAACATGACGGTGAGATACAGGGATACTGGTCCTATTGTACAGTTTATAAGTATGTGTTTTAAAGTAAAATTCAATAAGAGCCTTTACTGGTCAAAAAGCAAAAAAAAATTAGTCAGACCTCAAATGAATGAAACAACTTAAAATTCAACAAAAATCCAAGCAAACACTACGCAGTTGAAACTTTTATTTTCCTCAGCATTTACTTGTGTTTCTCTGTCTATATGTATTTAATTTGAAGACCACCTCAATAAACTAAACTAATGTTAAACTTTTAACTTCGGAAGACTTAAAAACATTGATGGAATAACTTTGAGTCGTCTTGGCGCGCTCTCCACCAGTCTCTCCCATCAATATTGGATGCTTTGTGCCTCTTCTGAAACAAAAGTAAGAGCCGCTCAGTTTTATTTGATGTCGTGTGACCATCTGTCTCCCTCTCGATTCTTCTCCAGATGTTTTTTTTTGCGGGTTGGGGGTTCAGGATGATTCAGAGTGGTTTCTCTTTGCCAGAGTTTGCAGTGACTTGTGCAAACTGCTTTAAAATGCTCAATAACACCTGATAGTGTCTGTGGAGATCAATGCGCTGCAGTATGTTAACTCCTTTGTATCGCCTGTCTCCTGTAGTTCTGTACACCCATTGCCTCAGCCTGGCTGGTGGGTGGGGGTAAAGTCACACCAATCAGCCTGTTTGACGACAGCAGCCAGGCAGAGACCGATGAGGAGGAGGAGGATGAAGATGGAGGCAAAAACAGAGGATCTTCAGATTCCAGTGTTTACCTCGGTAAGCTCACACATACACAGATCATGCACTCTAACCACTTCTACAGTTTTACCTGATGCACAAATCATGGTTATGACAGTTTCATTATTTGATTTTTGGTGAATGTTTTCAATTTGAGGTTAAAGTTGGTTTGCTTGTTAAGTGTAGTTCTACCTTTTATAAAGTTTAGTTTTTAGTAGTTTTAGTGTTACTTTTAGTAGTAGTATTAGATTTTTTTGTTTGTATAATATGCTGTTTGTGTCAAAGGTGATATTTGAAAAGCTTAAAATCTAAACCATGAAATCTAATAACAATTTGTATTTATATAGATATTTTAGTACATTTTTTTAATACAATACAGTTTCAATTAGTTGTGATTTTTTTTTTTATTCAGTTAATGAAAATATTTGATCACATCTAGTTTTTAATAAGAAATACAGTCTTGTAATGCTGTAAATACACAGTAAAAATCAGCTGCTGTTGCTTTGTCAGGGATGTTCCAGGGACAGCTCTACCTCCAGTCCTCAGTGAGGATCACAGAAAAGTTCCCCTCCAAAGCGATTGGCTTGGAGAAGGACATAATCCCACTCCCCACTGTGAAGTGGAAGCCCCTAATCCGTAAGTCCACAGCTCTCTGAACTCTCCGAGCGGGGACCCTGGTTGTTGTTAACATCCCTGTTGGTTAGAGTTCTATCTTTGTTCCTCTTAAAGCATAACCAGGGTGATTTTTTTACTCCGGCCTTATCGATCCGTCTTTCGACTGAAATCAAAGTCCTGATTGATCTTGTCCTTGACGCAGATTCCCCATCACGAACGCCTGCCCTCGTCGGCTCTGATGAATTCGACAAGTGTCTGAATAATGACAAGTATTCCCATGACGAGTACAGCAACGGCGCCCTGTCCATCCTTCAGTATCCATATGGTAGGACACCGACGCCTACAGTCGATTAATGAAAAGGACAAAGCAAATAAAACCCCACTGACTGTTTCTGCTCCTCTCTAGACAACGGCTACTACTTCCCATACAGCAAACGTTACCGGGAGAAACGAGACAGCGCCATCAGCCTGATAAACGGAAACGGGGCGGGGGTGGAGAACCGCAGGAACAAGGACCCCGTGCTCCTCCTGCCCTGGTGGAAGGAGATCATCGGCACCATCATCTTCTGCATCGCCGCCACCACCTACATTGTCCGCAAGTTCTTCCACCCTCCAGCGCCTGTGGCCTATGTGCGGGTAAGAACGAAGACTGTGGAATAGGCATCACACAGACTCAGACAGATGCGGCAGTGTTTCCACATAAGCACGTAGAAGGGTTTCTTATGAATGTATGTATTATCTAAAACAAGATGTTCAGATCCAGAATGAAGGTCAACCAATAGGGAATCCCAAAATCAATTAAAGCTGCAAGCAGCATTGGGTGGGACCTCTCACCCAGCGTTCCGCCTCCCGACGCCATCGACCCCTCAGCTCAGCTCACACCTCTACATCCCGGGCCCAGCCCCCTCCCTTTCGAGTCCCTCCTCCTTTCATCCTTCCAAAACACCAGCCCCCCTCTGCCGAAACCAGCATCACCTTTCAATGAGGCTTTTATTTTCAAAAACCCTACTCTGTGCGTGTGTGCGTGTGCGTGTGAGACAAAGTCAGTTTGAACGAACAGTTTGAATTGTACGAACAGCTGAGCATGAAAGTCTTTAAAGCATTTTTAATAAGACTTTCATATTGAAAAACCATCCTCTGTGTGTGTGTGTGTCTGCAAGAGACAAATTTTTAATGAATGAAAATTATAGAAACAGATGAGCGCTTAGTTATAAAAATGAAGAAAAGCCATTAATACTCATTATTAATACTCATTAGTGTTTGTAATAAGGCTTTTATTTTGAAAAACCATAGTGTGTGTGTGTGTGTCTGTGAGAAAGACAAATTTGTAATGAAATAAAATTGTACAAACAGTTGAGCGTTTGGTCATGAAAATGAAGAAAAGTGATTAATACTCATTATTTAG
>JAPQRQ010000016.1:28142028-28153782 GCA_037367365.1 Apogon talboti
TCCACGCCGGAGAAGTGTCCTTAAATAAAACTGGTGACTGGTGCCGCAGCTGAGTTCGACATGAGTCAGCCTCATTAGGAGGAAGATACAGATCAGGAATTAAGGCCTGAATCACATGTGCCCACTTGTTTCCATAGAAGACAGAGGCTTTCAACCCCCCAAACACCCTGAGTGTGTATGTTGTACAGAATAAAACAGAACTTCTTAATGAATGTGACGACAGCTGTTGTGATATGGAGTAACGTCGTAGACCTACAGTTATTGTCACGCACCGCAATTCATTGACATTTCTCAGTTTTAAAATTCAACCTAACATGTACAAGTGTCAGAAACAGACAGATGCTTATTTTTTAATGCTGTTTTAATCTCGAGAAACGGAGTTAATTAATTTGTTATGTCAAGATAAAGCTTTCTTGTGATAATGGGTTAGTTTATCTCATCCGGAGAAAACAAAAGATCGTTTCCTCTCATTACATAGGTTTATCAGAGAGCAGGAGTGCCGTGCCAGCGTGCACCTTGACAGCTGTAGCAACTGATTAAAGCTGAAAATATTGGATCAATACGCACTAATTACTGATAAACACATCAGGCTGTAATTCTGCCAAGGTAAAGGCAGAGGATGAGGGCTGCCTTTGTTACAGATAACATTCAGGTCAGTTGTTTTTTTTCCTCGTGATAAATTATCTCGTTATCTGTAGAAATGGTCCTTTTTGATTCCTCGTTATCATGTGAAAACAAGCTTTGATGCTTCGAGTTAACAAAATAATTAACTCTTGATCTTGAGATAATGGTGTTAAAAAATTAATTACAAGCAAAATCATTTTCCGCTTCCATAAACATGACCCAGTCACCGAAAGTGTTAATTACACAGAATCAAGGTTGTAGGGAGTAATACCTTTTTTTTTTTTTTTGTCTTCATGCTGAGATAAGAATCGGCGCTTTTTTTTGACATGGTGATGAGCAAAGTGTCTCGCCTCAGGTACCTGACAGACTTTGAGCCGGTGCAGTGCCTCGGCCGCGGGGGGTTCGGCGTTGTGTTTGAAGCCCGCAACAAAGTGGACGACTGCAACTACGCCATCAAAAGGATCCGTCTGCCCAACAGGTAACTCCACAGACCTCGCTGGAGGCCAGGTCTTTTCATCTCAGTTTCCTCTTCTCTTAATAGTTACATAAGCCACTAAGTTACTCATCTAAATAAGAGAAAATAGTGAAAAGACTCGGAGATTTGATGGCGCGTGTGTATATTTACACTGACAAGCATGAAAAATGAGTGTTCAGCTGCTACGGCTCTGCGTGTATTTTCATTTCACCCCCATTGTTGCTCATGCGTCACGCAGTGCATTGGAAAGTAGACGTTTAATTACTCCTCAATGAGCCCTTGGTGTATTTAGGCTGTTTATTTTAATGCCACAGTCAGTGTAATGGAACAGATCCTATTCATTATTTTCTAAGAACAAGTGGATTTATAGTAACATAAAACACAAAAAATGCTGTTTACTACCTAACTCTGGGTAACTGTTTGTTTACATGGTTGAAACTGTGTCCACATTGCTCTAATGTTGGTGTTATTTTGATCTTATACTTGTATTTCCCAGAATTCAGCACTTTATTTTAGCATGTCATTTTGAAGATTGGGATTGTCAACATGGGAAACCACCTTGAGCGGGCAACATTCAGCCCCCCCACTCCTTTTGTTGCAGCCTGTGTTGTTTTTTATTCCTGTTTTTATGTCTTTTTGTATTTGTATCTTATTTTGAAAGATTAATGAATTGCAAAATGAAGATTATTCCTTTAGAGCCACTTCTTACACAAGAAAAAAGTTTATAATACAGCCTGTTTGTTTGTTGTAGTATATTATATTATATGGCTTGAAAGTTTAAAAAAGATTCATTTTAATCAACCAATCAATCAAATTTTATTTACATAGCGACTCTTAATTCACAGACACCAACAGAATCCTCCAGGAGCAAACACTTGGTGACAGTGGAAGGAAAAACAGAAATAGGGGCAGACACATGGATGCACAGCAAACTGAACTAGAACTGTTCAAAACTGCAATTGCTGTTGCAAGTATAACTACCGGTAACTAGTACAAATATCCGTAACTGCTATCACTATTACTCCAGGAATAAGTATTTCTGCATAATGTTTTTGTCTTCAGTTTATGGAACTACAAAATAATCCAACTCTGCGTAACTGTTGATGTTGTTTACATCTGTGTCCACATTGCTCTAATGTCTCCGTTATTTTGATGTTATACTTCATATCCCAGAATTCAGCACTTTATTTAGCATGTAATGTTTAATATTGGGATTGTCAACCTGGGAAAACCACATTCAGTCCCCTTCACTCTCTTTATTGCACCCTATGAGGTTTTTCTTGTGTGTTTATGTCTTGTATATTTGTATTTTATTGTCTTAGATCTGGGCTCTTCTACAAAAACCCATTGTTCTCTGTGGACGAATAAAACTGAAGTATCATCACAAATTCTTTGACTTTGTGGTTCTGGCAGAGGAATAAGAAATAACACCTCATCTTTCTTGTATTTTTTTTTTTCTTCATCATGTAGGGAGCTTGCCCGTGAGAAGGTGATGCGAGAAGTGAAGGCTCTGGCCAAGCTGGAGCACCCGGGGATAATCCGCTACTTCAACGCCTGGCAGGAGAGCCCCCCCGAGGGCTGGCAGGAGGAGATGGACCAGAGGTGGTTGAAAGACGCCAGGTGAGCCGAGGCTTTAGACGCTTTATCCCGTGTAGCTCAACGGGCCAATCAGGGCCCCGATCTGTTGCTGAGGGAGAGCATCCGCGAAAGGAAAGAGAGAATAATGACATTTAAGACAGCGCAGGCTCTGTTACTCTGCATCACTCCACACACACAAAGGGTTTGTCAGAACAAAGTCAATTAGGCTGTCGACTGATAACCCTCATTCTTGTTCTTAGGGTTAAATTATATTACATTCCATTAGACTCGAACCTCTCTGAACTTTTCATTAATTAGCCATTTGTAGCTGTTTTTGTCTGCGTTATTCATGGTGTAGTTGTAGTCACTTTACAGAAAATTATGTCTTTCTTTCTTAGAAACAAGAAAATGCTGCTTATCGTCTAATGAATATTGTTCTTAAGTGCACAAAATTTATTTTATGATTTACTTAATGATCTTTACTGTACATCAGGGCTCTGCAGTAGATCAAATTAATTTGATGAGTTGAGATTTTGCGTCCTGAAAATGTTGACAAATTCCTGAATTGCAAGTTCAAAAGTTCAAGATGTGAC
Source organism: Apogon talboti (assembly GCA_037367365.1). Taxonomy (NCBI): domain Eukaryota; kingdom Metazoa; phylum Chordata; class Actinopteri; order Kurtiformes; family Apogonidae; genus Apogon; species Apogon talboti. The sequence goes on from JAPQRQ010000016.1 coordinate 28,145,299, forward strand.
TGGTTTGTTTCTTGTAGTGTATTAACTGTGAATGTGTTTCTCCAGTCATATATGGCTTAAAGTTTAGCAAAGGTTTATTTTAAGTAGGTATTTCTGCAACATGTTTTGTCTTGCGTTTATGACAGTAGAAAATAATCAGCTGAAATCATAAGTCATCCATAACATTGAAAAATACTGACATTTATTTTAATGGTCACATCATCTGGCTCTGCTGTATGTATTTAAGTTTATTTAGCTGTAGTTGAATTTTTAAAAAATTCTCTTTATTTGAAAGAGCAACATAAATACACTCGTATCAATTTCTGCAAAAGTGTTTACAAGATGCTTTTCCAGAGTTTTTACATATATTAACGTTTGTGTAACAAAACTATGAGAGGGGGCTTATTGTCCAGGCAGTACCTCAAAACTAAATGAATAAATAAATGAAAAATAAAAATACATCCAGGTCAAAAATAAAGAATTATGGATGAATGAATTCAGATCATGCTGGTTTTTTTATTTTAGTTTTATATTTTGGTGACCCGCAGATGGATAGACTGAACAGTGACAGTGCAGACAAAACTACGCATAGTTAAATTTACATCTTTGCATCTCTTCTAAAACGACTCTCTTTCTGTCCTTACAGCACCACTGACTGGCCAATGAGTTTTCTCGACCACATGGAGGCGCTGTCGGTCAAGGTTCCGGTGTCCAGCTCCATCTCTCCTGCCTGTGGTCCTGGTGGAGACGTCCTGGAGGCGTCTGTCGATGCTCGGGCCCTGCTGACCAGCAGCACAGGCGGCGTTCCGGGTTTCAGTGTCGACGACGGCGATCTGTCCTTCCACCCACTGCTGGGCCACGACAGCCTGATGTCGGAGCGGGACAGCCAGGCCGACCCTGACGCCTCAGACACCCCACACTCCTTTGAGCTCTGCCCTCCTCGCGGACCCAGCGACTGCACCTCGTCCTCCTTCGACATCGTGTTCGAGGACTCGGGATGCGACCGAGACGCCGACGCTGACACGGATTCGGCCTCGGGCGCAGTCAGTCCAAGCACGACGACAGAGAAGAACAGCTCGTCTTCCTCGCACACCAAGAGACAGGAAACTGCCCTGCCCTCTTCTTCACCTCCCCGCCCAACCTCACTCACCCTGGCACTTCCCACTACAACCCCAATCCAACGGACCCAGCCCTCCCCTAAGGTCAGTCAACCGCCATCCAATCAGATGTCAGAACAGTACAGATGTTTCAGACTCAGCTTTACTGTCATTCAATTATCAGACATGATCAGAACAAAACAGATGATATATGAATAGAACAAAAATCATAGATAGATAGATAGATAGATAGATAGTTTAAAAAAAGCCATTAAAAATCATTTGATTGTAGAAACATCAAAAAATATGTTGAACTGCAACATGAAATGCAGTTACATAGATATAATACAGTGATTGAACTGTACAATAAAATACAGGAATGTAGATAAAATTAGGATAATTAAACTTTAACATAAAATGCACTAGGTAAATAAATCAGTAAATAAATTGTAGCCATTAAACTGTATAATAAAATACATCAGGGTTGATTAATTATCATGAAAATATAGTCATGTAAAAACAATTACAAGTAGAGGTCAGGGTGTTGAAGACATATTTCTAAAGTGACATAAGAGATTGTTTTATTTAGTTTTAACACTCATGGTGTGTTTAGTCTGCATTTGACATTCAGATGTAACTCATGGAGCATGAAGCAGCATGTGTGGAAAATCTTGCCATCGTTGAGCGTAAAGCGTCCCGTTGTGTCTCCAGGTGTACCTGTACATCCAGATGCAGCTTTGTCGGAAGGAGAACCTGAAGGACTGGATGGCCCAGCGCTGTCTGCCTGAGCAGAGGGAGCACAACCAGTGTCTGGACATCTTCCTCCAGATCGCAGAGGCCGTCGACTTCCTGCACAGCAAAGGGCTCATGCACAGGGACCTGAAGGTAACACGTTACCGCCGTCGGCTTTAACATGACCCACAGGGAACGCAAACCTCCATGTCTAAGTTGGAAAATACACTATATGGACAAAAGTATATGGACACGATGAAACAGGGGGCTGGAAAACAAAACAATGAAGACAAATGTCATAATATAGTTTAATATTGGGATAAATATCATTACATTGGTTAGTTTGGTTTAAATTGTTATCTTTGTTTCTAAAATGCCTCACAGATGGTTTTGACTTAATTTCTCTAAACATCGATTGAGGTTTTTTTTTGTTTTTTTGTTAGTTTTTTTTCCATGACTCTGATTTTAAATGTTCTACTTGTAAATTTCTAAAATATTTTTCAAGCTCTGACTGTAAAGAATAATTTTCTACCACAACTAACCATCTATTTTCTTCACAACTCACTGAGGAAGAAAAATCTACCATTAAACTTTAAGGAAATATTGAGGTTTTTCCCTCAAATCATCATGAACAGGACATGTTACAGCTGTGGACATGATGTGTCCCAATATTTTTGTCCACATAGTTTATAATATTATATTTATATATATTTTTTTAACAATGTAAACAAAACTAACCAATGCAATGATATTTATCGTAATATAAAGCTATCTTATAACATTTATCATTATTGTTTTGTATCCCAGACCTGTTAGAAAAGAAACAGGGCCCTGAATTCAACATGTCCCAATACTTTTGTCCACATAGTGTTTGTCTGAATTTAGTGCTTAAAACTTCAACCTTATTTTTGTTTCCCATCCCTCCCTCAGCCCTCAAACATCTTCTTCACCATGGACGACGTGGTGAAGGTGGGAGACTTCGGACTGGTCACCGCCATGGACCAGGAGGAGGACGAGGACGAGTCCAGCACCCTGACGCCGGCGCCGCTCCTGACCCGGCACACGGGCCAGGTCGGAACCAAGCTCTACATGAGCCCGGAGCAGGTGGGTTCAAACATCGCAGTTACGACTTCCCTCCATGCAAATACAGCAGAGAGCGCTTACGCCGACCACAGCTCTAGTGAACAAACGTAGCACCGAGACAGAATCAATCCCATATAAATGCTGTTTAAATAATTCGCTGAAGTCGAAGCCGTCCTCTTTAAGTGGATCGATAGCATCACGTAATGCCTCTGTGAGCGAAGAGGCAGGAGAGCTGGCCTCGTGCCTGGGAGAGGACAGTTACAAAGTTTACATCTGCTGAAGAGAGTGATGTTCAGGAGAGAGAGAACACTGTGTTTTAGCAAAATGCATAATGATGTTCATGTCAGAGCTGCACTCCAAGCATCTGAGTGGGAGAAAAAAACAGTCAAAAGACCTCATTATTACATGTAAATATTAGTACTATGGAAAAAGACTCCAACACCAGACGTGAATCAGCGACTGAGACAGGTGTTAACCAACCTTCCTCTGGAAATAATGAAATTTATACTGAAGTCGGAAAAGATGTGGAAACCTTTTATCGATCAAACTTAAACTTACACTGATGATGAAGATGAAGGATGTTTACAGACCATGTAGTTACCATGCCTGTAAATATTTCTATTTTATTTATATGGTTTTTAATCTGTTTATTTATTTTTTCCTTTTTATCCATTTTGTCAAGATAATTTCTTAATTAAAAATTTAATATTTTATTTTACTGCGTGCAATGTACTTGTTGTAATAGATTACCTACTGTTTTTAATATCATTAGAGAGAAGATATTTAGATATTTTTGTGTCGTATTTGGAAAACTTAAATAAAAAGACATTGTGGGGAAAAAAGTATATATTAGACTGAAAAATGGAGACAAGTTAAATGTTCAGTTGTAATGATCGTGATGAGTCTGATATGGACAGATGTGATCACTGTCAGCACTTTTCATCACGTCAGTGTTTTTAACATAAATGCAACATGTAAGATTAATTTTGTGTGTTTGGTTTTTTTTATGTCCTCGCAGCTTTCTGGAAACTCGTACTCTCACAAAGTGGACATTTACTCTCTGGGCCTGATCCTGTTCGAGCTATTGTATCCATTCAGAACCCAGATGGAGAGAGTCAGGGTGAGTCAGGACACACACACACACACACATCCCAAATGTAATTCTACTGCTGTTTTCAGTACATCTCTATATTTCTGTTAGCTCTAGTACAGGATTCCCACGGGGTCTTCAAAAGTCTTAAATTTAACCTGTAGAAACCTGTAGGAACCCTATAGTAGTTACCATCTACATCTATGCAAAACGGCATTTTCCCACCATGCACCATGATCATGGAATAATCTTCAAAAAACTCCTAAACTACAGACATTCATCTCTGTTAATGATTTGAAGAGTATCACGGAGAATGCAGTGAAGGAGGAATGTCACTGCTTATCCTGAGGCCATTATGGATAAATGATTGTTATTCTGCATCGTGTGTATATTTTATATAGTTTTAACTTTGTCTGGCTGCTACCTTGACCAGGTCTCCCATTGCAAAAGAGATTTCTAATCCCAATGGGACTTCCTGGTTAAATAAAGGTAAATAAAAATAAATAATAAGGCTTGATCTGGCAGTAGTTTACTCTCACTTCTAAACTACCAGGATAGTGTACATACAGCTCTGGGAGAAAAGAAAAGTAAAATAAATGACTGACATTCAGGGTTGGTACGGGTGCTTGAAATCCTTGAAAATGCTTAAATTTCAATGTTGTGTTTTCAAGGTCCGAAAAGTGCTTGAATTTTCGTTGAAGTGCTTGGAAGTGCTTTTAATTCAAACTCTGTGATGTAATTTATTCATTTATTTATAGAATTAACTCTGCCAGGTTAGATGTCTAGCCAAAGCTACTTACACAGAGATGATACATTTAGAAAAATAGAACTTGATGTCAAAATAAGAAAATTAGCGGTCGACTCCAGGGACATCTGTATCTTAATCTTTGTCTTAGTGTGAGTGTGTCTGAGGACCGACAAGTGGTTTCCTTTTTTTTTTTTTTTTGGGATAAAACTTTTTGTTCTCCTTTAATTTCTAAACTTTTTGCTATTATGAAACATCATTTTAGATGTTTATATCATAATACAGTGTACATCATTGATAAAAAAAAGAAAAAAATAATCATGTGTATATGTATTCCTGTAGATATATATTTTTCCCCAGCGATAAGGTGCTGTGCTGGAAAAATGTGAAAATGACCCTTAAAAGTGCTTGAATTTGACCTTGAAACCTGGTCATTATTTCCCATATGAAGATACAAATTTTTCAGGTCGGGACATCCAGAGCGGTCTCTTATGTTTTTCCCCAGAAGCTCACATCCTCGTTTATTACGCCCTAAAATAACACATAAAATAAACAACACAAATAAGACATGATATATGTAATGTCTGTGCGTTACAAATCGGCCACTGAGCCCTGTAATAAAATAAAACCTGCAGAGACAAGGCTAATGTAAGCATCACAAGAAACATAAAGAGGGAGAAGGAAGATTAATGCCTCTGTGTCTGAAAAGGGATGTTTTTTAACAGCGAGAAGCCGCTTTAAGTTCCACTCATGCTTTCCTACACTGGCAGGTCGCTGATGTAAAAGGACGATAAGTCATTTTTGGTTTGCTTTAGAATCACTGCTGCTGGGATGAGACTTTACACACAGGCACTTCGTCTTCATGTCGCTTCTTTTATTTGGTTAATTATTCTTTTATGCCTGCTATCTCTGTTGGGGGAAACCGTAACGCACTATTGTCATTGAAATCATCACGTCAGGTTAAATAATAGTTTTTCCTCAAAGTATCGGCGCAGAGTTGGAGTTGTTTCTTCGCCGGCAGGAGCTCTTTGTCTGTGGAACAAAGGGCCTGATTAGCTTTTAGCACAGCTCCGCTCACAGGTGTTTACATCTCTCCCTCCAGACGCTGACAGAGGTGAGAGCGCTGCGCTTCCCAGAGGTTTTCTCCAAAAACAACGTCCAGGAGGTGAGTGACTGTCTGCTGCCATCTAGTGGTCCAAACCTCAAACTGCACCTGAGCCCAGAAAACCAGACTGGAGCCTCATTCTTAAGCTAAATCAGTGGTTCTGTCTTTTTCTCCAGTCCCCCTCAACCCCAACAACATTGTAACAGTGGTGCAATTCTCACTTGTATTGAAAGAAACATCAATATTGTAACAATACTTTTTGTTTTTCCTTGAATAATTTGTTGTCCAAATTAAAAATATCTTAGATTTTTGCTTGAACAATACAAATAAACTCAACCAGACTGCCTCCTGAGACAATATTGTCCAAAAAAAATAGTAAATGTGCAATTATCTAACAACTATGACAATAAAGCAAAATTTTTTAGAACAACAAACAAATTTTGGTGACATTTGGTGATATTTTAACAATATCAGTGGCTGCAATCAGTCCATTTACATTGCACATCTCAGAACATTAAACTGTGCAAAAACAGAAACATTGCACGTTTCTTGTCCAGTCCAATCCTTGTCCGTTCTCCAAACCTAAACTCTGTGTCTAGTCTAGTGACAGATCACCATGGCAATAGATTTGTTTGTTGTACGTCCCTAAAATGAGTCCAGGGTGCTCCAACGCTAAAGCATTAGTTCCACCTGCTACATGTTCTAACCTGAAGAAAAAAGAAAACACCCAGGAGTGAACCCCTGCCCCCCCCCGTAAGCCTCCACGCCCCCCCCTAGGGACCCGCCCCACAGTTTGAGAAACACTGCGCTAAATGCTCCCTCTGAGGGTTTGTTCTGGCTGTTTGAGACTTAAACATCCCATCCATGCATCACGATGAGTCAGACCCATGAGCTGATCCAATTAGAGGTTTAATCACCGCTTAATTAGCAGAGTTAAAGCCGCAGTTTTAGTGCTACTATTGTCTACCACAGTCACATCGTGAAATAACTATTCATGTGTGCAAACGTGTGTTAAAAGACACATTAATGACAACAAAAACCCTATTTTAGTAATGCAGTTAACATATTAATAAGTACATATAATGTTATGAAACCTTGAAGCAGTTAATATTTACAAACCGATATCTGAAGGTAATTCTAAGTCAGATTTCTATAAAAAATCACAGATGATTTAACCTAATCCAAAGCTCTATTAGAACACGTTTCCATATGTTTTTAATAATGAAACCCTCTGTGCTATATATAGAGCCAGTGTCATGTTGGTTACATTACCCTGCCTACCTGACTGTTTATTCTTGTAATGAGATTAACATAATCCCACAGCATAATCAGGATTCCCCCACAGTGGAAATACCCTCGCTCTTTTATCCCAGTATCCCACTCTGACTAGTTGTGTGGCGTTCTATTTTAAGAGGCCCGTTGTGTTGTGTATGTACTGTACGTGTTTGTAACAGAGTATGTGGGTGGTTTGGATGTTTTATTCTAATTTATTGTTAAAAATGATGGTTTGTTTCAGTGGTGGAAGAAGTACTAACATGTACAAGCACGAAAACTGTACATTAGTTAAAATGTCAAGTATTATGAGCAAGATTTAAGTCATTATTAGGGATGGGAATCGAGAGCCGGTTCTGTAAAGAATCAGTTCAGTAGCTCAGTTCCTTGGAATCATTCGTGTGTTTGCTTATCGATCCCACTCACCAGTTCGGCGACATCATCACATCAAATTTCCATCCTTGGTTCAGAAGCTTCTACAGTCTGGTTGTATTTCACCAGTACACACGACCCTAGGGCCGTTTACAACAGTTACAGAGCTTCCATTACCACAAAGGGTTAAATACCCCCAACATGTAGAAACATTTAACCAGCATCCAATTAAACTGCACCAGTGAAACGCCTATGATTGGCTGCTTAGCGAAGGGCTCTGTCGCAGCCGCTAACATTACACTCCTCTGGGTTCTATTGATACTGTTAATGTTAGCGCCATTTCACTGTGTCAACCTGCTTTACTATTGTTTATGAATAATCTCCATGACGACGACAAGGCTGCAGCAAGTAGATCTAACACTCCTTTAACTTGCCTTTTATAAACCTTAAAGGATTTTTGAATTAAATGCAAAATGTTAGTGCAGAGCTGCTTTATCCTCTGGAGGGGAACAGGGGTGCTGGAGCCTATCCCAGCTGCCTGTGGGCGAAGGCGGGGTACACCCTGGATGTGTCACCAGCTCATCACAGTTTGACCTTGAAAAATGTGTTCGAACCCTGCATTTGTACTGTGGTTCCTTCCCTAATCCAATCAATAAGAGAATCAATAATGGAACCAGGGTCGTTAAATTCCCATCCCTACTTACTGTGCAGTGCAGTCAGTGTTTTACTCTGTCGATGTTACCGCTGTGCATGTCTGAGCTTTGTTGTTTTGTGTTTTGTGTCTGTGTGTAGTTGAGTATGGTGCACAGTATGCTGTCCTGGAGCCCCGCCGAGCGCCCGGAGGCGGCTGACATCACAGGGAACGCCCTCTTCCAGGAGCTGGAACTGGAGCTGCCTTGCCGACTGGCCATGAGGCAGCGCTCCCGCACCTACAGCGCCTCCTCCATGGGCCGGCCCGCACGCCAAACATCCACTACCTGAAGACCCTGCAACGCAATACGACCCCTCC
>JAPQRQ010000016.1:28178075-28192440 GCA_037367365.1 Apogon talboti
GTATCGTAACTGGTATGTTATATACCTAATAAATCAAGAAAATACCTGGAAAGACGGAAAGAAAAAATTATTGATTTTGAAATTATGAGCAATTTAAAAAAGTTGGGGTGTCGAAACACCCCAGGTGACTAACGTAGGGTTAACCACATGCTTGACCAATTTTTGCGACCCCCCACTCCTACTCTAACTGTTTGTTACAATATGCAGGTAGCTATTGAAAAATGTAGGTGTTGCTGTGTAATAAAGTGAAAATGTGCTCCATTACTTAAGGTGGACTAACTGTGATCGACCCGGCCTGGAGGTCACGCTCGCGTCTACCTCGTCACGGCTTTTATGCCCCTCAGGGGTGTGGACCCGTGACCTTCCTGTTCCCGGAGGGTCGTCTCTAATGACCGGGCCATCCTGCGTTCCACCGCCTTCATTACGCGCTAATGACACATTTATATGCCGCCTTAAGACCTCAGCTCCGTCTTGGCCAAAGGTTAACAGTGTCACATGCATCATATGCATCAAAATGACACGAATACTTTAAAAAGGGTGAGATGTGATGTGTGGCTCTGCGGCATCGGTCAAAACGACAGCTGGGGCGGAATAACGGCGTCTTTGTCAGATATCTCCGCTCAGTCCTCACTTACATTAGACTCATATTTTGCCGCTCACAAGCCCTCTTGTCTAATCAAACCTCGGGGCTGACGTCGTCTCCGGTTCATCTGCTTCACTGAGGACAACGAGGCGCCACTTCTCTGCTCTCGTAAATAAAATGCAGAGGAATAAAAAGTGGCTATTCAGAACGTTTAATACTAAATAGGACTTTGTTTTCCACTTGTATTTTTTTCATGATTTCATTTTGCAAATCTAACCAAATTTAGACCTCTGGCAGTTTTTAGAAACCCATGAATGTTATAAATCAAACTGTTTTTAACCCCAACCCTAACTGTGCGTCTGCTGCCCTTAGGCTAAGAGTTCATTCATTTCAACTGGTAATTTATAAAAAGATACAAATTTTAACAGTGAAGCTAGTGTGTATTGAAGATATGGAACGTAATATTTGTAATCAAAATCTTTAAAATGTATTAATCTCATGGGGAAATTCTATGTTACAGTTGTTCTCTTCAGGTATAATAGAATATAAGAACAGTAATTTATACAATATATAGTAGACAATATATTATCAATAAAATTTTTTTTAAGAAATACACATAAATAAATGTGCTAAATTTGTTGTGTTTTTAAAATGATGTGGTTATAATGTGGAATTCAACAGTCTGATGGCCACAGGCAGGAATGATTAGTGTTAATTATGTTTTCATTAGTGTGTAATCACCTGAAAAGAGGAATTTTGTTTTCATTATCTTTTAGAAATTAATTATTGATATTCACAGGGGGGTTTGGTTGTATCCATGGAGTCTGCCATGTTTGTACGATTGCTCAGAACATGAACTATGTCGTCTTTGTTTCTACACTATTGCCCATAAAGTTGAAATAATTTATTTTCTGACACATTGCTCTTTTTATTCCTATTTATTCACATCAGTCATGACCTTTGACCCGGTGTAGTGATTACATACTGAGTCCCAGTTACACTTTAACTATCAAGAATAAATCACATTGTCACGATCATTTCATGAGAAGAGGCACAAATGTTTTATTCCATCTTTATGGGTAACATTGTGTTTTATTGCGGGTGGAGCTTAAGGTTAAGGTGTAAAACACTGCTGCTCTTTTACGCTTCATCATCCTGGATATACAGTAGGTCTGGGGCCATCCACTGTTGTTCTCCCATGGGGGTAACAGTTCTCTGGGTTGTTTTGTAGCTCTTTAAATGGATCATAATTGTCTTGGGCGGCGCTGAGAGCTGGAGATAAGTTGTTGTAGTCGAATATATGCACGAGGAAATGCGCTGTGGTAATGGAGTGACTGAATCCTGACAAATAAAAAGTCACGTGTGTTTTTGTTTTCAGTGTGTAGTTGCAGGTTGGTGGTTCACAAAGTTACCAACATTCCTGCTACTGTACAACTGAAATAGTTGCTCTGGTTCCAACAGAGTAGTGTGAGAGTGTCGGAGCATAGATGTAAAGTAGTTATTATTCCTTTTACCCTCATATTCTTACTAGAATTATTTTTGTGTTGACTTCCAACTTACTGTTTCTGTACATCTAATCTTTCCCAAGTGATTTATCACCATTTATTGTAATATTATATTATCCTTTGCTTATTTTTTTCCAGTAAAAATCAGGTATTTTGTGTCACATGATCAGTAAATTAATAATAATAATAATAATAATAATAATAATGCATTAGATTTTCTATAGTGCTTTTCAAGTCACCCAAAGCGCTTAGAAACATGTTCATAAAAGCTAAATATTACATTCAGAGAAAAAGGGAAGAAAAAAGCAAAATAGATCAATAACTGAACATAAGTGTAATATAACCACTGTCATTTGGTTTTACTGGTGAATTAATATTTGCCTCTGAATGTCCATATTGGTCACATAAACTGTATTTTACCAGGATTAACATACATGTATTGATAGGGTAAGTGGATCAGTAGATGCTTTTGTCATAAGTGGCTGCTGAGGTCTTTAAGGTAAAACTAAAAAGCCTATAGGAGGGTGTTTCTTGGTTTTGTGCATCCTGTTCTTTGGATGCTACAGGTCACCTGCAGGCTTTATGAGAAAATAAAATAAATGAATAAAAAGAGAATAACCTCTCACTGTTAGAGAGGACCGATTTCAGCAAGTTTTTGTTTTTTTTAGAATTTGCAATCCTATTCTTGCGGTTCTCCTTTATGGTTCCACTGTCACCACTGAAGTCTGATCAGTGTTGTATATAGTACTAGAAATCACAGTTGAGTGGAAGTACAGGTAGTGTACCAAAAAATGAAATCACCAGCTGAAATGCTACTCAGGTTAAAGTCTGTAAGTATCTAGTATTTACTGTACTTAAGTATATCAAGTATATCAAGTAATCTACAATTAAATGTACTCAAGCAAAAGTACAAGTAAATGTTAATAACAACCAAAAGCAGTCAGAGTGTTGAATATTACGCTGCTGCTCGCATCAACAGATCGCCAACAGGTTGAGTGTGGACTGTTGTTTGCACATGCACGTTATGCGATTAGGCCCAATGACAAATCAGCTTCCTGACTTTGTTACAGTCACCGGTAATCTCAGCGGTAAAAACACCAAATTTCCTTTAGTTTAGTTTTTTTGTAATGAGTAACGATACTGTGCATTAATAATGTATGGGAGTAGAAGTACGCCAGTGAGTTAGGACATGTAGTAAAGTAAACAGAATAAAAAATACCCAGTGAAGTACAAATTCTCCCAAAACATACTTGAGTACAGTATTAGTACTTCGTTACTGTACGACACAGAGTCTGATAGAGCGACCACATCAGTGCAAAGGCTGAACCCAAGCACACTTTAACCTACTGATTATTTGTGACAAGACTTGAAGGTGCTTGAGCTTTTCCCCATGGGACAGGTTCTCCCATCTCAGGTGGGTCTTGAAATAAAAGAGCCGTGGCTTCACATTTGCAGGCGCTGATCTGCAGATTTATAAAAGCTGAATTTGGGAGTTTTTTGCTGCACGTTTTCTCCTGCTCATGATGAGCCAGGGTGTGTGTAACTGCAGCAGAAAATGCCAGTAAGTGTTAGTTGTAGGTGGTAAATGATTCTCCTCTGCCAGTTGGTTAATTATCTACCTTTCATGTTTTTCGTCCTCTTTATACTGCTCATGTAGTGAAAGTGGGCGGTGCATTTTGCAGCGAGCCAATTTCGACGGTGAAACGGTAACTTTCCTGCCGTGTGCACAGCTCTAGTGGGAACAGACCTTAATAAGTGCGATTGGTGCGTGGGATTTAGTGGACAAATTGATACTGCAGGACGCACAACAACACAAGTTATGAGGTTGTAAAGTCTCCATTTGGAAGCTGTAATTCAGAAAGTAGGTCAGTTACCCAGAGGTAGTTATCTAACATCTTATCAGTATCCTGCACAATCTATAATCCTCCGAAATAAAATGCAATAAAATGTCAAATTAAAGCTTTACTGGTGAGTATAAGTGCTGGTAAATAATGTTTAAAATGAGCCACAATCAGGTGGGTTGGATGTAGGATTTTTTTGACAAACAGAATACAAAAGGTTAAAGTAAACAGTGTTTTATTAGATCCATTATGGTGTTATAGGTGCACCTCAGGGCTGGGTGTTCAGTCCGCTTTACTTTATATTATTTGCCCAAACGTGCCAAAGTAAACACAAGAACAGGATCCTGTTGAAATGTGTTGATGATTCTGTCATGTCTAGAGCCGTCACAGTAAGAACGTTGGCGATGGTCGTTAACTGTCATTGACGTTATTATAGTCTGTTCTGTTGATTTTGTGCCACCACAGTAGAAGTGTAGTAATTTCATTTACTATATACACCTTATATAGTAAGTAAATCTGACAGTTTGGAAACCTGTCAGATTAACTGTACAAAAATTGAATGACAAATATAATCTTAACTACAGTATATCTTCATTACAAATATTCAACAACGGTACAATATTCAGGGTTTTCCCTTCTAATTCCAGGGTAATTCCTGGGTTTTCCCATGACTCGGAGCCTGTCAGAACTCCAGGGTGTCTTCTCTACATTTGTGACAGATTTAGGCACATGTAGCCACAAAAAAAATACTGTTTTTCATTAAAAATCATACATAACCTGGCAAACAAAGCCCCGCTGCAGTATTTCACTGGATGGTCTTTAGCTTTGATTATAGGATGCATTCACTGTGACATCATTTATGCCCCTTAATGCTCATGGAATGCCACAATGACATTAATTTTTGTCCAAATCTTGTATTGATGACAGAGAGTTGGACCGCTGTGTAAGGTCTTCTCCACACATCCCAAAGACCCTCAGTGTGGTTCAGACCTGGAACCTCCGGCGGCCAGTCCATGTGTAAAAATAATGTCTCGTCACTCATTCATAATCTGATGCTGATGAGTACTGATATTGTCCAATATTTATGAAAATGATGGTTGTTTCAGAAATGAGAAGCTACTATTAATCACTGCAGTAATTATCCAATGGATGGATCTGACCTATTTGCTTAGTTAAATCCAAGTAGGAAGTTTTTCTAGCCAGGCAGTGTGTAATTTCACATAATTTTGGACCAGTAATTCCATATCTCTGTTTATCAGATGATAAATGAACAACATCCAAAGAGCTGATTGTACTTTTTGGCTTACATGAAGTCCAGACAAGCCTGGATGCTGTAACTAAGGCTTTTAATATAAGGGAAAACCCTGCATTGTAAGGTTTAGCTGCAGGACCCAAGACATTTTTTGGCCAAACCTAAGCCAAATGAATGAATGAACAATGTGGAGAGCATCAAATCTAGCTCTAACTTATTGGTCACCAGTGCAATTCAACAAGTTTTTGGATGTTTTGGATGCTTTTCCAAGTATATGTACACATGTTTGACAATAAAGGTCCTGGGTAAAGGTAAATTGATGCAAACAGCAGCTACAACATCTGAAAACCAATGGAAAATTAGGTTTAAATTCTGATTATTTAGAATTACCATGTTTTTTTTTTCTCTCAAATAATTGTAATATGATAATTATGCTTTTCTAAATCTATGTACTTTATTGTGGAAGGAACCGCAGATGCTACAAAAATACACTTTTCAATAAAAATAAGCAAAACAGCAGCTACAATATCTGAAAACCAATGGAGAACACTAATAGCAAAACAACTGAGATGATGCCATTAAAAGGGTGACAGTCAGGCTGGAAAAACAATGAGGGAATAATAACAAAATGTTAATTCTGCAAGTGTCATCCAATTGTTTTTGTAGAGATGAATGGAGACTGTTGACAGCATGATTATTTAGAATTATTATGCTTGTTTCACAATAATTGCAATATGATGATTATATAGTAACCGTGACTTGACACTGTTGCTGTGAACTGAACATTTAACCCATGTGGATAATATAATCATTGTCCTTTTGTGTCTGTGTGTTTGTTTGTTTTTTTTCCCCTCCAGGCCTAACACCATACTTCGATTGCGTTTCAACCACTTCGCCACCGAGTGCAGCTGGGATCATCTGTACGTCTACGATGGAGACTCCATCTACGCCCCCCTCCTGGCTGCGTTCAGGTACAACTACGACTGCAGCGCCAAACAGTGTCACCGTGATTTACAGGGAAACTGGATTGAACTGTTTATTCATTAAGCTTTAACACTAACGTTAGTGTTGCATTCAATAACAGCCTGACCTATGAGTAAATATCTATACCGGTAGAAAACATTCCAGTTTGTTTGTGTTTTTGTGTCGGTCTTCCAGTGGTCTGATTGTCCCTGAACGTTACGGGAATGAGACGGTTCCAGAGGTGGTGTCTCAGTCCGGTTACGCGCTGCTGCATTTCTTCAGCGACGCCGCCTACAACCTGACGGGCTTCAACATTTCCTACAGGTGAGAAGAAACGACGTGTGCATGTTTATGGTTGAGCTCATTTGAACAACTTTATAACGATGGTGGTTTAATGTACAGGAATGCACTATATACTATAAGACCACCATGTGTTTGTAGCATCACTGTCTTGAATGTGCATGAATGTTAAACTTATCATGAACATTAAGAACCAATATATTATCACCAAAATGTACTTGTAGGTAAAGTATGTAACATGATGTGTATCTTCTAAATCAGTGATTCTCAACTGGTGGGTCAAACCTGTTGTCAGTGGGGCGCGGGCCATTGTCTGGGCAAAAAATAATGTTAAGAAACCAATCCTGTGCTTTATTTTTTTATGGAGCTGAGCCCTGTCCATCCACAGTCTCTAACAGTAGGTGGCGGTAATGCACTGTAATGCTAATTAACACCAGATATTTCACAGCATAAAAGAAGACCCAAAAGTTTCTATTCATACAGTATCACGCCGAAACTCAGGTATGACATCGACTCCATCAGATATGGTTTTTACCTACATTGGACAAAAACCTCTAATTCTTGAGTAAGCGGCTCAGTGTACTTTTAAAATTTAACTGAGTGCACTTTTTAGTTTTTGGTTGAAATGTACCTACTTCAGTGTTAAAGGGAATCTATCCCTCTTTATCATCACCACCTGCTGGTCAGTTTGGTTCATCGTTAAACTTATCTTCTGTGTTTCATACTGTGATATTCTGTATTATTGCGTGTTCAAAACACACCATCTTTTCATTAAATACATTTGAGAAGTTTAACTGTTATCAGTCTGGGTGGGGGCTTGTCACTGAGGGGTGACAGTGGGTCCTGAAGCCAGACCAGTTGAGAACCACTGTTCTAAATCATCACTTCCGAGCCTCAGTCAGTATGTAATTTTATATTTACCTGCAGAGATCCCGCCCTCTACCTGTACTTTCTGTTTTCCTCCTTGACGGGATGTTTTCTGTGCATTAATCTCCATGCATCTTCATCCAATAACATCGTTGTGCCGTATTTTGGGATGGAACAACATAAAAACAAAACAACTTAGGTCACCTCTTTTAGCTCTATATCACCTCTAGGACATTCCCATTGAGTTTTGCAAAGGTACAGGTGTTTACAATACAATCACTGCGACAGAATAATGGAATGACATTCTATTTCTTTGTTTCATGGCTGATTTTGTTGCTATCGGCAGTCGCTCTCTTAATAGACTTTCATGCTCGCTTGACCACTGTTATCTCCCTCATTTGCAGAGTAGAGAGGAGGATTTTCCCTCTGTATGTTTAAGGTTGAACTCATTTAAACTACTTTTTACACTGTTGGTAGTTAAGTCTACATTGATGCATCGCATTGTATAAGATCATCATGAGATTATAGTATCGCCATCCTGCGAAAACCTTGTATCTCTAAAAAGTAAACATTTAATGAACTCAGAAAAACAGACCTAATCTGGAAGTTGTTAAAGAGTATATTTAGCTTTAGAGGAAAAACAATTTTGTCAGCATATAAAAGACAGATCGATCCTTCTGTTTGTCTCATATTGGAAAATCAACACATTTGGAGATACGTGGTTTTCACTGAACAGGAAGAGCATGAAAAGCTTAAATCTGGGAAAAAACTAAAGTGTTCAGACAAATATAGTAAAGTAAAAAGTTTTACACTCCATTTTAGCCGTGGCGTGTTATTTCTAGTTAAAGATTCAGGCCGTCCACTGTTGTTTGTGGGATAAATTTAAGGGGAAAGAAAGTCCAAAAGCTTTATTTCTAGGAAATGAGAAAAAATAATGGCCTCGAACAGGATTAAGTATGGTCTCTGTAAATGTTGGTTCTTCAAAATAATGTAAGAGGCAAAAACACAGTCACGCTCTGTTGTTCTAGAGATAGGACGACAGCTTCCACATCTCTGTGGCCTCTAAATCCTGTGCAGCTGAGTGTGCAGTGCTGTCGGGGTTTACACATGGGTTTGTGATAGTGTCAGTCCGTTAATAAGTGTATCTGCTAAATGCCTCCACGCCGTGTCCTGAGCTCAGAGCTTCGGTGCACATCAGTTCTGGTTTACTGGCTGCTGAGGGTTTTTTTTATTTTATTTTATTTTATTTTATTATTTTTTTTCCGGCAGACAGCCCACTTCACAGCCTTCCTTGGGACATGATGACGCATAACAAACCTATCACTTTCTGCATGATTCAGCCTCTGCATTGGCACGGCTGGTTGACAGCATTTTATCAAAGGGATCATGGAGAGACGCTGCGGTGGTGTCGTTTCACCGCTGTCTACTGTCCACGCTCTGGTTTTGTAATGCTTAGTGAAGGCAGCTGGAAAATATTCAGTCATTTATCACTGAATGACAGAAGTGATGAGCAAGACTCCACCTTTGAGCCTTCAGTGTTGGTCTCTTTTGTCTCATCATACTCTAAAAAGTCCACAAAAACACCAGATTATATAATGCTCTAATCTGCAAAACTTTTTTCCATGCATTAGTTTATTAGAAGCATCTTATGTGTAAACTGCATAGAAGTTATGAAGAGACAAAACAGAAGGTCAGTGACTGTCATTTTTCTGCCATTGTGAGGCTTCCTCATTCATTCATTCATTCATTTGTCACATTTACATTTGTATATAGACAAGTTTGTAACAGATCGTTTCCACAGACCAATGCATTTAAAAGCCTCAGATGACTGTTAATGCCCTAAATATACATGTATATAAAACTCAACATCACACAGGATATGAAAACTGTACAAAATACAAACACAATCATGGCAGTAAAACATTAATTTCCCGCTGTTTTATACCAGTTTTAATTCAACACAAGTCGGATGTTTCTAATAGTTTGTTCTGCTTCTTGTCATGGGGTCAGAGGTCACATTAAATAGTGACTTTAACCTTTACAACCCCTTTAGTTCACTTTGTGTGTGTTTTACGGCTGCGAACATATTTCCTGTATTTTCTAGTTGTATCTGAAGAAAAGAGAATGAGAAATTAATATGTATGATCATTTGAAGCCTGAAAACTGTATATTTAATAAATTGCTTTAATTCTTAAGATTACTCAGAGGAGGAAAGAATCAACAACATATTGATATCTAAGAAACTAGAGAGTTGTGTCTTCTTCTCTTTAAAATCTTAAAAGGAGAATCTTTTGACTTGTGGATCAAGACGTCACCTGGAGCTCGAGGAAACGCGTTTCTTCCGATACGTTAATCGCCACTGAAAATATAAAATAATCCCGCTAGAAAATTGTCAGTCATTTTCTCTGAGCTCGCGGCTGCCACAAAAAGGAAAAGTTTTCCTAAAAAACAAAACAAAAAAAACACACACAAAGCGGAGCCTTCCAAACATCTGCAAAGGGCACAATGCACCGCTGCGTTTCTGCCTGCTTTTCGGCACCGTCGCCATGGCGATGGGATTGAAGTCGGGCTGAGAAACACACAGGCAGATGAAAGCCAAGCGGCCCCGGGCGCCCGGTCGTTTGGTGTCTGAGAGAGGTGGAGGAGCCGGCACATCAAACCATCCGACCACTCAAGGAACATGAAAGAACGACGAGGGCCCTTTGTGTCGACTGCCGCGCTCCCAAACATGTTTACCACCTCACTTTACTCTCAGCTGTGATGGATGATAATATGTTTGCTCGAGTTTACTGCAAACTTTTGAGGCTGGTTGTGCGTCGTGTTGAATGTGCATCACAAACACTTCCTGTGTGTATCTGCACTTGAATCCGACACCTCTTTATGTATTTTATGTTTTCGGAGTTCTTAATTGCAGTCTTTCCCACTTTTCTGCCTCATTATATTTAACCATCATCCTTAAGCTCCCAACACTTTATCACGATAATAGTCAAAAGTCAACATTACAGCTGAAAACGGCGAATTTTATCCTAGTTTTGATGTCCTCCGCATTGATTTAGGAGTAATTTGGCCGAGCTGAGGCTCAGAATGCCTTTCTGATGGTGGGGATGATACCAATTCACATTTTATGGTTGTTATGGTGAACCACTCATGAACTGGAGCAGGGGTGTCACAGTCATTTTAGTTCAGGGGCCACATTCAAGTGAACCAAACCAGTTAAATATGAGCAAATTAACATATAAATTACTTTCTCATTACTTTAGTGTAAGAATTAGAAGTGCAATTTTAACATTTACCTCAGTTTGCCTCAGTTTTCTCATTTACACATGTACGTAACAAATAACAGGTGTGCAAAAACTCAAAACATTTAGTAACAGGCCTAACACTGGTAAAGTTCCACATTATTATTCTCAAGAAATTACAGGTTGTTCATTTATCTTTTAACAAAAAATGTGAATAATCTAGTCTGTAAATGTAAAAATTTTCATGTAATTTTACTTTTCACACTAAAACAAAGAAAAATATGGAGTTGTGATCGTTTATAGATTATTATACTATTATTTTACTGATCCGACCCATTTGAGATCAAATTTGGCTAAAATGAGACACCCTTAACTGTTAATCATAGTCAAAATACCAGAATACTTTATTATTAATCCTAATCAGAAATTATTGGGTGTTACAGTTGCTCCATTGAAGTATAATAGCAGGAAAGAAATTATCAATACAACAAAATAAATAAATAAAATATATATAAACACTCAATTAGACACAATTAGAACAGGAATTTGTACTAGACAATTATTATCAATATGATTAAAGAAATATACATAAATAAGTGTGCAGATATATAGTTGTGTGTCATTATAATTCTGAGGTTATGAGGTGGACACAGACAGGAATGATTTCCTGTGTGGTTCAGTGGTGCGTTTGGGTGGTATTAGTCTCTCACTGAATGTGCTCCTGTGACTTCATATTTTCAGTGTCATTTTTGTACCTTAAATTCAGTCTGTGGGCCAGATTGGAGCCCGTGGAGGGTCAGTTTAAGTCACGCCTCTTCTCAAACTTACCCTAAAATGAAAACGTAGGGGGAAATAACAGTTCAAAAGGTTCCACCTAGATAATTTTTACCCTCAGTTTCGTGCTAATTTCCACATTTATCAATTATTTATTTTGACTTAGATGTTGAGCTCAATAGTTGTCTGGTTTCTAGTAAAAAAATACATTAATTTCAGGTGTGTGTAAGGGCCTGTGTCCACTGGAAACACCGTCCATCTTGTTGCTATAGTTACAAAGTCCCTTCCACATTGTTTCTTTTATTCATTACTGGCTGCTGTGAGTTATAAGTTGTGAAATATTACTATTGTTTAAGTAGTTTTAAGATTTTTTTCAGGTGAGAATGCGAGTGTCTAAACTTGAAATCTGTGGTTAATTTCTAACGATAGCTCAGGTGTGAAAATATGATCAGAGATTTGGTGTCGTTAGTTGTAGTCGTTGTGTATAAATGTTCTGATTGCACAGTAAAGTTTCCAAAACCTAATGGGTGTGAAGACTCAATTCCCTCATCAGTTCACGTTAATTTTTTCAGTTTTAGATCATTTAATAACCGGGTTGTCAGTGAATCTCTTCTCTATCATTGGTGATCAGCAGATCAATGTCATAAGCCCCGCCTCTTGTTGTTTCTAATTGGTTGGTGAGCTAGAAGTGACATTGATGAACGTGACTATATTCTTAAAATCTCTTCAAGTCACAGCAGAAAAAAAACACCGTACTCCATGGGCGTTTTTGCTCCGAGGAAGCTGAACTACATAGAATTTGTGTGGAGTTAATTGTAAAACTACTCAACTAGGTGTTAGTAGAGTAGAACTGGTTGGTCATGTGACCGAATTTGAGATGTTTTAGTCTGAAGCTGCATCACTGCGACGTATGTTAACGTTCTGATCACACAGTAAAGTTTATAAAGTGTAATGGATGTTGAGGATGTTTATTAGATCATCATAATCCTTCAGGTTTAGATCATTGACAGTAGGGCTCATAAGATGATCACCATAAGTCCCGCCTCTTCTTGATTCTGATTGGTTGATGAGATGGAAGTGTCATTGGTGAGTGCCATGCCGTTCTTAAAGTTGTACACTTTTCATGCCATGAGTGTTTTTGCACTGAGAACGCTGAACTATGTAGGATTTGTGTTGAAAATAGATGCAGTCATCACAAAAACCGCTGCCTCTGGATACAGGCTCTAATGTGTTTACAGTGTCAAACATTTTTCAGGGAGCGGTGGAAATAAAAGCAGCGACTGACTTTTTTTCTGCTCAAACTGTGGTTATTATATGGCCTCTAAAAACTCACTGTTGGTTGTTTATATCTTTTCTGAACTATTCCACATGTACATATGCGGGTTAAGCTTTTTAACAGATTAATGCATTCACTTTATCAAGAAATATATAACATGTTCTCAGCTTTTTTTTGGGATTTCTTGTCATCCAAGGTCATAAACTCAATAAATACACAACATATACCTATTTTAGTTTATGAATGAGTTTGTATCTTTTCCCAACATAATTTTTTTTTTTGTCAATAAGATAATTTTTTTTTCACTGCTTGTTTTAGTTTTAGTCTAAGTCATTAACTATAATAACCCTGTCATAGTCATGCTATTGATGAGACATTTTCCCAGTGTTGGTCCATATATTTCACTTCCAGGCCTTCAGTGGTGTCTTAATCTACATTTTAATATCAATACTATACCATCAATACTGTACAAAAAACACACTATAACAGGGTGTTGTGTTACAGACAGGTATCTTGCATAGTAAAAAATTAATGCCATTACAAAAGAAAGAAACTAAATCATCAATATTTGCTGAATAAAATGACAAAAATACACAAGTGTCCATCAAATATATTACACTTATCAATTATATTCACAATATGTATATAATAATAGATGAGTAATCTATAATATTCTACTCCTGTCAGCCATTGTGGGTTGAAAACAGATAATAAATCTAAACCAATATATTTGATCTTATTCAAGTCTCCACAGATGTGTTTGTAGCCGAGTTTATTCTAACTAGTCGCTCTGTGACTGTCCAATCAGATGACATGAAAATACCCACATTATTATACACCTGCTATATTCCCCCTGTGTGGCCAACATGAAATGTGATTGGTTAAATCAACAGGTTCATTCCATTTATTTTTTGCTCCAGATGCTGAACTGTTGATTCTGACCCTCAAGGCAGATTTATTTTACCTGGCAACACATGATGGTGAAATCTGATTGGACAAATGCTTTAACACGCACTGAAACCAAGAGAAAAGCTACAAAATAAAGAGAATAGAATATTGGAAAAATGTACTACATCTTCATGGAACAAATGTAAACATCCTTCCATAGTCCTAACAGAAACAGGTGCATTTTTTCCATTTGTGATGAAAATATTTAAGTGTACCATATGTTTCAGTAGAGAAGTCACCATCATGCAAACATTTTAATGCTGCCATTTTTAATATATTAGACTTTTAATAATAATGCATTTCTGAAAAATATCAAACCTGACCTAAGATCAGATGTACTAGATTGGATCTGTGTATCCACCACGTGGCGGCTAAGATTTAATTAAAAACACACCCTGTTTAGATAGAGCACTCATTTTTGAAGGGTACTAAAGAGACAAACACAAAATTAGTAAAAGGCGTACGGATAAAACAGTGTTACATAACACACACTCCACCCACAGCCCCAGACCTCAGCTACTGTACAAGAAAAATGAGTTACAGACACACAGATAACTCACCAGTTACATCAGCATGAAGGACATTAAAGCAGAAATACACACTTAAAATGTGTGGCAAATAAAACACAAACAAGTTGATTTGAAATAAATTACACAAAGAGATACTAAATCTATTGCATTTTGCATTTTATGTATGTGTGTATACATTTGTATTTATATGTATGTATGTACACACACATATCTATCTATCTGTCTATTTGTATCTGTGTGTGTGTGTGTGTGTGTGTGTGTGTGTGTGTGTGTGTGTGTGTATATAT
>JAPQRQ010000016.1:28192540-28204859 GCA_037367365.1 Apogon talboti
TGTGTGTGTGTGTGTGTGTGTGTGTGTGTGTGTGTGTGTGTGTGTGTGTGTGTGTGTGTGTGTGTGTGTGCTCTGTGGTTTGAGCTGCAGACTGTTTGTAATGCACAGATTGCATCACAGCGTGTGAATGTGTCTGCTTTGCCAATGTGGGCTCTAAAGACAAATCTGAAATCAAATCTGAGTCGACGCGTAATAGAATTGATGTGCGTCTCACAACTGAGGATGATGTTGCAGTTTAGGCTGTCGGACACATGGTTAATAAAAAGTTTCTCCTCTGACTGTAGACGGAAGAGGAATGGGTGAATAATACATGCCTGACTCTGACTTTCACAAGGGGGAAAAACATCACTGTTGTTGTTTAAGTGATGAAGTGAAGTTTGGAGTAAAAACCTGTGAAGTGCATGAGTTATTCTTATAATATTTAATTTATATAAACAGAAATCCTCCTCATTCATCACCTCTGTGTCATCATGTATCATCTGCTATAGTAAATAGTTCAGATCCTTCTATTGAACGTTTACTGCAGTGATTAACACGTTTGTGTTTTTAACTCACCGTCCAACAGGCCATTGTTATGTTTGTTAGCAATTTCTCTGAACATCATCTTTTCGGACACTACTGGTCACTTCATTAAAAGTTTTTTTTATATAGCTTCCTTGGGACAATGTCTACAAAGTTTATTTACAGTTTTGAGAAATTTTGATCTTTGAATTTTTGCTTTTTTTATAATGGTCCATATTTTGATGGTTTATAAGAGATATCAATACAGTTCTTATTGATCACTGATAGAAGTCATATATGGACTTTGATTGAATTAGTTGAGTTCTCCTCCAGTGAAAGTACCACCCACTTCTACTGGAAGATTGATCTCCTGCATCAACACCACAGGACTCTAACATGGAACAGAACCTGACAACCTCACAAATTCAACTTATTGATTCTGGATAGAACATGACAGTGAGATACAGGGACATTGGAACTATTTATAGTATATTATATTATTATTATGGGTGACACGGTGGTGCAGTGGGTAGCACTCGTGCCTCACAGCAAGAAGGTCCTGGGTTGGATCCCAACACCGGTCTGTGTGGAGTTTGCATGTTCTCCCCGTGTCTGTGTGGGTTTTCTCCGGGTACTCCACCATCCAAAGACATTCAACACTGACAGTGTTGTTTGTGTCTGTGTCAGCCCTGAGATAAACTGGCGACTCGCCGTCTCATCCAGGGTGTACCCCGCCTTGGCCCTTAAGTAGTTGGGATAGGCTCTAGTGACCCTAGTGAGGATAAAGCGGGTTCAGAAGATGAATGAATGAATGAGTATTATTATTATTATTATTATAGCTCTAACTGATGCAGTGAGTAGCTTCCCATTTCTTAAACAACCATCAGTTTGTTAGAACATAAAGACTGGACTGTGTTTAAAGGTCATGTGGTCTGATAAGTCCAGATTGACCCTGTTCCAGAGCGATGGGTCCTGCAGAATCTGCTGTTTTCTCTTAGCAGCAGCAGTTGTTGTTTTGATTCTACATGATTTTTTCTGGTTTTGCAGATATTTGCTGATTTGAGCTTCATAAATCTAACAGGTTGGCCTTGGTTTACATCATAGTCATTGGATGTTTGGAATATGGACTCTTCTGTGTTCAGATTTAGTATCTTAAAGACATCTTTGTTTGACAATTTAATTATGTAGTTAATTATTAAGTGTCACAAACACGTCAGTACATGCTGCACATTAATCAAACTTAGTGGGAGTTTCAAAAACCACTTTTATATAATGCAGTTTTTATGACACTGTTTATGTCTTTGGTATTTTTATTTGTATATGATTATGTATTTTTATTCTTGTTCTTACTTTCTGGCCCTCAATTCACTGATTTTCCTTCAAAATTGTAACATTTCCATGACATGTCAATAGGCAATTACTCGTTAAGTTGTTTGTGTTTCCTGAAAAATCGGAAAAACTGACTTAGGCAATTATTATAACGGCAATTATTTTAGGAAGGTGATGGTATTGTTTCTATTGTGTACCTATCATTTAAAGCACTTTGTTATCTTATTTAAATGTGAAAGTTGTGCAGGACTCTGGTCCCAGATGACAGGTCAAATTTCACAAGAAATGCATTAAAACAAGACAACGATACTAGAGGTTTTCACACTTTAAATGTAAATATGCAATGATTTTTAATAAGCAGGTTAAAAAAGACAATTCTTTATCATAGAAAAAAAAAATCTGAAAAAAATCCTTACGTCTGTGTCGGCTGCATCGGATAAAGGCCCAGGTGGATTAAGATGTGGACACTGTTGATTATTGGTGTGATATTCATCCCTGCTGAGGGTTTAATCGGCTGAAATGTCACATATTAAATCAATAAGCAAAGGTGTGCATAACTTTTACAATTGTTTTAGAGTTTCGCTGCCATAAAAACAGCACCAAAATTTTTCTGTTTGATACCATCTGTACGTTCCTCCACAGTAAAGGTTAACCATGTCCACTCTTGAACTCAAAGAACTAAAATGCCAGACTCGTATTATCCACAGACATTATTCTGTCTGACCTCCAGGCTGTTTTCAAGCCTCGCAGATGAGAAGAAATGTTCTGGAATAAAAACGGGTTTCTTATTAAAACTCAAGGGCGCTTGGAAGGTTATGGAATGAAGGTTTGTGAAATGCTGTGTGAATGTTTAAACTTCATTACTAGCTCTGATTAGAATGATAATTTATCATCACCACAGGATAATTGTGCCTCTTAAAGTCGCTTTTATTCTGCTTTATTTCCTTTTGCTGGTGTAAAGTTAATAATGATCCAAAGTCATTTACTGTCTGACTTGAATTTTCTGATTAAATTATAGTTTTGGATCGAGTTCAGCCACTTTCTGCACTTGTTCATAGTGTTTATATATGTTTTTTATTGCAATAAAATCATCAGTTGTTGTACAGTAAGTCATCTTCCTAACAGAATGTTAACCAATGGACATTTTCCTTTTGTTAATGTTATTTACATGACTTAAAACACGTAATTTCTATATAATCACCATTTTAGACTTTAAAAAAAGACTTAAATATGTTTTCTTAAGGTCGGATTATGAAGGTAACATTGCTTCTGTCAATCTGCATTAACTTCAGTTACATTTTCAGTTCTTTTCAAAGAATTTTTTTGGGTAAAAATTGTATCGGTCATGCTGTAATGAAGATATGTCTGAGTTGTTTCAGATCATTCTCCTGATTCACTAAAAACTTGGTACTAAATTGCATGACTTGGAAGGTTTCATTCAGAGAAACCACATTTCCAAGGCTAAATGCTGATGTTTGACAGAAATGCACTATGTGGACAAAAGTATGTGGACACGTTGAATTCAGGTGTTTCTTTTCTACCAGAGGTCTGGGATACAAAACAATAATGACAAATTTCATAATATAGTTTTATATTGGGATAAATATCATTACATCTGTTAGTTTGATTTAAATTGTTATCTTTGCTTCCAAAATGCCTCAGAGATGGTTTTGACTTAATTTCTCTCAATATTGATGTTTATATACTATGTGGACAAAAATATTGGGACACATCATGTAAGATGTCCTGTTCATGCTGATTTCAGATAAAAACATCAACATTTCTTTAAAGTTTAATGGGAGATTTTTCATCCTAAGTAAGATGTGAAGAAAGTAAATGGTTAAATGTAGAAGAGTATTTATTGTCAGAGAACGAAATATATGTTAGAAATTTAGAGGTAGAACATTTAAAATCATAGTCATGGATAAAAAAAAATCAATGTTGAGAGAAATTAAGTCAAAACCATCTCTGAGGCATTTTGGAAACAAAGTTAACAATTTAAACCAAACTAACCAATGCAATGATATTTATCCCAATATAAAACTATATTATGTCATTTGTCATTATTGTTTTGTATCTCAGACCCCTGTTAGAAAAGAAACACCTGAATTCAACGTGTCCACATACTTTTGTCCATGTAGTGGACTTCATTGTCATTAAATGGTTCAGATAAATACTAATACTTAAGGTCAGGACTGTAATATAGTGTGTCCCAACTGTGATTTTACACCACTTTTCATCCATTAATGTCTTAAAAAGTCTTGTTTTAACTTTGACCTTCACTCATAAATCATCTTCTTCTTCAGGGGAAGATCTATATGTACGGAGGAAAGATCGACTCCACTGGAAACGTGTCCAGCCAGCTGTGGGTTTTCCACATCCAGAACCAGACCTGGGTCCTCCTGAGCCCGCGAGCCAAGGACCAGTACGCGGTGGTGGGACACTCTGCCCACATCGTGCCCCCTCTCCAGGACGGGGCCGGTCCGGTCATGCTGGTTCTGTTCGGTCACTGTCCTCTGTACGGGTACATCAGCCAGGTCCAGGAATACAACATTGGTGAGTTCTACACACAGGAGGTGACGCTTTAGGGTTCTATCTAGACAGAGCATCTGAGCATGTGTGGTATCCTGCTACGACGGCGTGAACAGTGTTTCAGGTCCTCAGTGCGTTTCGTCCTCGTCTCTGCAGTTATGAACACCTGGAGCCTGGTGTCAACAGAGGGCGCTCTGGTCCAGGGCGGATATGGACACAGCAGCGTGTTCGACCCCGGTACCAGAGCCATCTACATCCACGGAGGATACAAGGCGTTCAGTGCCAACAAGTACGGCCTGGCTGGAGACCTGTACAAGTTGGATGTGGACAAGAGGAAGTGGTGAGCGTTGGCTTTGGCTTCTTTTTAAACTCTGATATAAAAGTAACTCATAGTGACTCCCTCGACCTCATGTTAAAACATCCTCATAGTCTTATCTTTTGTTTTCTTGTCTTTTCTAGTCTTATCTTTCCCGTATTATTGCGTGTATAAGTCAGACCTCATTTACAGTTATACAGCTGCACATGAGTGGAACTCTATTCCAGTGGCAATCAGACAATGTATCTAAAAAAGACTGGTACATTAATAATTGAAGCTGCAAACATTAGAATTTATTAAATAATATTAATAACATAATAATAATATTATTATTATTATTGTTGTTGTTGTTGTTGTTGTTAGTAGTAGTAATAATAAAGACAATATAACAATAATTATAATAACATTATTATATTGTTGTTATTATTGTTAGTGCTAATAATAATAATAATAATAAAAACGAGCATCTACAACCATTGTTGATTGTCAAACTGTGTATCCTTGGTCAAATCACGTCTGACAAGTATATTAGATCCTTGAGATTCTTAAAGATGATTAGATTTGTGGGTCACAAATATGAGGGCGTAGGCGTCGAGGAAAGACAATGTAGGCCAATGAGGTGAGTTTTCAGTGTGTCTTCATGCAAAGTGGAGGATGGAGTGACTCACGCTCAGCTAAGGTGGATTAAGACCGACATTCCTCTAAAAATACCTGGAAATGAAACGAGTACAAAGTAAATCTATTGCGTCTGACAACGTCACTCGATGATATTTCTATTTCTATTTATTACGATATCCCTCTTTCATAAACTCAGTACCACCATTAGTATAAGATCATTGCACTTGCTTTGAGCCATTTTGTTTTTGAATATGTGTCACCTTATGAACTGTACCTTTTCTTCCTTTTAGCAGTTATAAAACTGTAGTATCTGTTTTTATATTCTTACAGTTAATGACTACTCTTTTTAAATACATATTATCTTAAATACTGTAAATAATACTCTCTTTTAGCACTATTATGACTCGTTATGTATCTTTGTAACTAGTTTCTTTCTTCCTTCCTTTCCTACTGTCTTATCTGCCTGTTATGCTGCCTCTTGCCCAGGTTGTCATTATGAATGAAAACTGGCTCTCAGTTGACGACCTACCTGGGTACATAAAGGTTAAATACGTAAATAAAAATATTTCAATGTGTGGTTTTCTAGGACGATCCTGCGAGACAGCGGTTTCTTCAGGTACCTCCACACGGCGGTGATCGTGAGCGGCACGATGCTGGTGTTTGGAGGAAACACCCACAACGACACGTCCATGAGCCACGGCGCTAAGTGCTTCTCCTCTGACTTCCTGGCCTACAGTCTGGGTGAGTTTCACATCCACCACAGCGGTAGCCGTGTCTCCTGCAGTGAGCGGTCCAGCATTCCTCAGGTTTTCCTGCTGAGCCTGCACATACGTACAGTATTCCACACCGGCGCTGCACTGCTTTGCATTCGTGCAGCCACTCAGCCACACCTGGGAGCTGCTCAGTACAACCACTATGCTTTGTTGTTGGACTCTGAGCAGCTCATTTGGACTGACATGAGGTCAAATGTCCCCCTCGCTGTGCACAGGGAGTAAACCACAGCCTGTTTTCATACATAAAACTGATAGTCTGCATCGAGCTCTGCAGCGGGTACTGGGGTTATATATTCACACAGGTGTACAGCCTTGTGAGATTTAACCTGTATAGAAAGAGGTGATACCTTGGGGGTTTATGGCTAACTTTACAGATGTTTTTGTGGCAGGACAGACTAATATTTTTATTCAGAGGTGATACAGTAGTGATTATTAGTTCGTCAGGACTGAGTAGATAAGATAACATAACATAACATAACATAATATTGTGTAACGTAACGTAACGTAGCATAGCATAACATAACGTAACATAACATAACATTGCATAGCATAACATTGCATAACATAATGTAATGTAACATAATATAACATAATATTGCATAACATAAAAGAGTGGATAAATATGGATATTTCTATAAATTTAAAACATTATTTACAATATAGTCACACAGACACATGCACATATCATATTTAGGATAATCTTTCACAAAAATGTGGTTTTTGGACATTTTCAGTTACAACAGCGGGGTTTTCCCTTCTATTATAAGGCACATCCGCAGCATCAAAAACAAATAAATATCAAATAAATTTTCTTTGTTTTCCTAGATTTAATGGTTCTTGTTGTGAGTCCACAGCGGCCAAGTTTTGTCTTTAAACTTATTAGGTGTTTTTTATGTGGTGTGGCATTTCCGCATTGTTCAAAGAAACAGTAATACAAATGGAGGCAAGGTAACTTAATTTAGAAAAAAAGAAAAAAAATATCTTTGTTTGATTTCAGCTCCACTGTGGTGGTGAACAGAGGAAAAACCTTCCAGTCAGAATCAGAATATTGGCAAACACAGAACAAGGAAAAAACAAAGTGCAAACTTCACAGAACAAAGAGAAAATGAGGTGCAAAAACTCTCCCATGCATACAATAGTGTAATATAATACACACACTATGACTCCAAGTGACTAAATTAACAAGTGAATAATTAACTGTTAATAAAGTGCAGGAGTTGTTTGAAGATTAGGGTTGTTCTATGGTTGTTTTATTGAGTCCAGAAATGTCCAGAGAGAAGAGAATAATTACAGTTTTATTGCAGATGTACTTGAACATGTGCATCAGTAACAGCAGATGCATACTTCTATGTCCACATCTTTTGAGTTTGCACCTTTAACCCTTAAGTTACTGCTTCATTATGCAACTTATGCGTCATTTATTCATATATGTATAAAAAAGATGTCAGGGTCCACATCCTCCCAATAAGATCTGAAGTGGATCAGACCACTAAGATAGTAACTAAAACAGAGAGAAAAGTTTGGAGTTCACATAATTTCTACATTATTATGAGAGAGTAGATCATCCCTGCAGCTCCTGTGGGATTCATTCATTCATTTCATTTATTTCGAGCAAGTGAGTAATTTTTCCAACACAAATGACCTGCATGCAATAGTATCTGATAACGCAAATACATTCAACAGAATACATGCAGGTACAATATTTCCTGTTAACTTTCATTATAATAATAATAATTACATACCAACAATGGTAAGAAAACTACAATGCTACTAATGGTAAAGAACATCACATACCAGTAATGGTGAAAAACAACACCATAAAGGTACAGGAACAAAGCGTTGTAGTCGAAGCAGTAAACGACTGAAACTCTTAATGTCTGTTCTGATGTTTATTGTTACTGCTGTAGTGCCCTTAAGCAGGACGCTGAACCTTCACTTTGGAAAGCAGAGGTGAAAAGTTCAGACTACTCCCTGAGGTTTATCTAAAGGAGGCGGGAAAGTGTGTTTAATGTCTAAAATATTTTAATATCTGAGTTAAATATGAAGATCAGACGTTGCCGGTTGTTCTGTTTTTAAACTTGTAATTATAACCCTAATCAAAGGTCTGTGTGAAGTCCTAACAGAACTTAGCACAGCTTTGTCAGAACCGTTAACCGCCTGTGACCGTTGTTTTAAATGGAGTTTTTTTTTTTTTTTCCCGCTGTCATAAGCTGCTCATTAATGGGAGGCTTCAGTCTTGTCTGAATGGGAGGCAAAATTCCCTGCAGGCCCTGAAGTGGCCCCAGGGCTTTCTGTTTTTCTGTGTCATTACAAAGATGATTGACAGTCAGTGAAATTACATTCTCAGGGGCACACACATCCCCTTCCTGTGCCAAAACGCTTTGTTCATGAGAACTGCATGTTGGGACAGAACACTCCTCAACAAACAGCTTTTTTTTGTTTGTTTGTTTTTTTTTTTTTATTTCTATCAGCAAATTTGGAGCAGTGTTAAGGTGATGGTTAGCGCTGCTGCAGCACATGTACAGGCGACTCATTAATATAACTCCTAGAGTGGCATCCTGTTTATTTATTTATGGTACCACATACTGTACCGTTAGCTGATGACATAATGAGCAGGGATGTACACTACATGGACAAAAGTATTGGGACACGTTGAACTCAAGTGTTTCTTTTCTAATAGGGGTCTGAGATACAAAACAATAACAACAAATGTCATAATATAGTTTTATATTGTGATAAATGTCATTGCATTGGTTAGTTTAGTTTAAATTGTTAGCTTGTTTGTTTGGATGGTTTGTGAATATAAACATTTTCATAATTTAATGTTATTTTTTTGCACTGCTTGTCATTATCTATAGGTTATTATGCTATTGTTTTACCGGTCCGGTCCACTTGAGGTTAAAGTTGGCTGAATGTGGAACCTGAAAGAAAATGAGTTTGATGCCCCTGCAGTAGACCATAGACCTAATGACTGGTTTGGTTGATGAATGTGCACCTTTACGATGTGTTGGCGTCAGCAAAATTTGACTCGGATATATTATATTTCCTTTCACAACTAGGGTGACTGAGTTTAAGGGAAAGTAACGGCTCAAAAACTAAACAATGATGGTTTTTAGTTTTATTGATGTATTTATTCAGTAATTATTGCTTTGACTGAGATGTTAGATGCAAAGTGTCACAGATTTTTGTCCCCTTCCAAGAGTATGTTTACTTGGACACTAATATTCTAATATTATTCATAAAATGGCAGTGTTCTGATATTCACAGATGTGTCATGTAGATGTGGTTTACATGTTCTAAATCAGGCCTTTTTTCAAATGGAACACCTCCTTATTAAGACATGTCAGATATGATGGTATTATTCTGGTTTTATGAGGATTATTTGGACAATGAATCTACCTGCATGTGAAGAGGAATATTAATGGAGTGATCATTTTTATTCATGTAGAAAACTTTGATCATTTATTTATGAGGAAAGGAATTTTGTATTTTTCCGAATAAGTGCAAAAACCCTATTAGTGAATGTTACATGATTTTATCAGGTTTTATCAGCTGATCAATGATCTGTCATCTATTATCTGCTCCGAACTATTATAATTCTGTCAGTTTTTAATGATCCACTGTCGTTTTAGCTCTGTTAGATTTACAGTGATGGAAGATTTTGACAGTATTGTCTGATGTCTCCCTTTACTTTGCGACTCGATACAGCGTTATTATGCTTTGACCTCCGTCTCTTCCCTGCCACTCATCATCCTGTTATTTTTTAAAAATCAGACAGTCAAAAAAAAAAAAAAAAGCACAGCAGGTCGTTTCCTCACCCCCCCACCCCACCCCGCTGTAGCAGCCAGCTGCAGGGTCGCTGTCAGCTGCAGCAGCACCTCCGTAATTGTCTGGTAATTACAGTTGAGATGGGCCACGCAAAGAGGACTAATTGCCCCTCCTTAACAAACTGAACTCAATTAGAGCACAGAATTTAAAGGCCGTCCGCTGCCCTGACATTGGTGGATGCGTTGTAATAAATCCCTGCTCTGAAGGGCCAGAGCTCGTCTCACCTGCAACTCCCGGACCGGCCACCAGAGGGCACTGTCTGCCTGCCAATGAGCAGCTCCTGCAGATGTCACTATCTCCTCTGGGAAAACCATGATGACTTGCACTGCATTGTAGCGAGTGAAGGTGATGTACTGCAGTGATTGCTCAGTGTTCCTGCAGCTTTGACTTTCAGACTCAAACACCAGCTCCTTTTTGTTTTCACTTTTGTTGTTACAGACTCTGCACTGTCTTCGTAATCGCCAGGACTCCATCTAAGGCAGGGGTGTCGAACTCATTTTAGTTCAGGGGCCAGATACTGTACAGCCCGATATGATCTGAAGTGGAAAAATAATAACATAATAATATATAGATAATGTAAATTCTAAACCTTTTATGTTTTAGAGTGAAAAAAGTAAAATTATATTAGATAAATGTTCATATCAACAAACTATACTTTAAAAAAATGTGAATAACACAAACAACCATCTATGAAATTAAATTTGTTGAGAAAAATAAGTGCAATTTTTACAATATTCTGCCTCAGCTTGTCATTTGCATGTGTTCATTACAACTTACAGATCACAGCGGATCTTCAACTAACAAAACATTTAGTAACAGGTAGAATATTGTTAAAATTGCACTTAATTCTCTTAAGGCATTTCAGGTTGTTCATGTTTGTTCAGGTTATTTACATTTTTTTGTGAAAGGATAGTTTGTAAATGTAAACAAGTTCATGTAATTTTACTGTTTGAAATATTTGGAGTTGTCATTATTTATAGGTTATTATGATAGTATTTTACTGGTGTGATCCATTTGACATTGAACTGGGCTGAATTTGGCTCCTGAACTAAAATGATTGAGAATAAGTGAAATTTTTTGCATTTACAAATTCATCCCACGGGGCGGATCGGACCCTTTGGCGGGCCGGCTTTGGCCCCCGGGCTGTATGTTTGACACCTGTAAGTTAAAACCAACGTTCATGCATGTATTTTATTTCATTCAGAGGAATCTGGAGATTTAGAGCGGCCTGAATTTGTTTGAAGCATCTTAAAAAAGTTCCATTGTTTCATGTTGTGAAAACCTGATGCGCATTCAAATTGAATCCCCTGAACATTTTAATGCAAATAACGACAAATATGATCAGCAGCAAGAAAACAAGGTCAAGTCACATGACAAACCATAACTTCTAGGATGAGTTCAATACAGAGAATAAATGACCCTAAAGGACGGAGAGCTTCATGAAATGGTTAAGTATGGTAGGAGCAGCTGTAGATGATGATGTCTCTGCAGCTTCATCATGACCACACTGGATGGATTCTCATCTCTTTTAATATTGTATTTTTAATTTACCCTCCACTTGGATATCGAGGTGAAGCCTGCTAAGATAACAGCCATTTTAGTGTCATTGATTACAAAATTACTTTACTGTCTTAAAAACTGCAACTTTCTTGACTTGTAAAATTAGAAATGTAGAAATTAAAAACTTTAGAAACGCCACAGTTTCCTTTTCGGCTCCACCTGGCCTCTTCCTGCCCTTCATCACCACCGACCGATGCTTCACGCTATTCTGTTGCTATATTTAATTTTACTGCTCCACAAAAGACGACTGGTGGGTCCAACCAACTGAAACATTTGGGAGGGAGGAATTCCCTCAGATGGTAAAACCCATCGAATCTACTGTGTGCTGTCAGATGACTGGAGAGTGAATGCAAGAAGAAGATCAGATAAGTGGCAAAATTATTTTTCCCATCCAACCGGCCCAAACTCCAGATTGACATGAGCTGGCCCATCGGGAATCCTCCCCAATCTCCCAGTTATCCACTCCGGGCCTGCATGGAGGTGTAGTTCAGTTGTAAACTTGTGTTGGTTGTGTTTGTGGAAGTGTATTCTTTACATAATGTGGATTTATCTGTAACGTCGCTCCGTCTCCCAGAGGGATTGGTGCTGACCTCCATCTACTGCAGGTCATACACTGATTTATACACCTGGGTTAGATGATTCAGGTGCAGCGTCATCACACAAGCACTCTAATAGACACTCTATTTTAACAATCTTTACGTTTTCACTATGCACGCACATGCACATGAACCAAGCAATCACAAGCAATGCCAAAATATCCACTGCTTCAAATCAAGTTACAAACATATGGTGTGGTCACAGTACAGGGAGGGTGGGGCTTATTGTTAAATATTGGGTTAATACTTCCTTGTTCTTTCTTACC
>JAPQRQ010000016.1:28220225-28241918 GCA_037367365.1 Apogon talboti
TCCATGGTAACTACGGAGCCTCTGAACGTCCAAATGGGTCATATCTGATGACCATGAAAAGATGACAAACTGTATTTAACACCAATTATTTACATGTATTCATAGAATTACTTTAATAGTTATAAATATTTTACATTAGCAGATGTTTTCGGTTGCAAGCAACTTTTTAGGACTTATTTAGGTCACACTAAATACGACCACATGGGTTTATAGAAGCTGTTTTTTCTTTGAAACTTTAGTTTTTCCTGCTGTTCATACTTCACCTAGGTCAGATTGGATCTAAATACAGAGACAAATGCATATGTGAGGACATTAGAACTATAATAAACGACTTTTACACAGTTCTGTATATTATTCCCTCCTGTGGTCTATTTCTGTGGGTTTCCAGGTCTCTTTTATCCCTAATCATTTGTTTCTTTTTACTGTTTTACTCTCCTGCAGCCCATTGTGACCTTACCCTGTGGAAGGCGCTGTACTAATTAAACATGCTTTACTCATTTACTTACACGAGCACGTCTTTAGGAGCTGAACTGAATGTCTCCTGTTTCCCTGAGCAGAGTTTAAGGTGCTGTGGGTGTTGCTCTCCTTTAATTAACAGCCATTTCTTTTTTTAACAGCACAACTTTAATATCATTGTTATTTAGTACCTCAACATTTCACTGAGTTGGTTGTGCAAAAATTAATTAGTAGCGAATTAGATGAATTTATTTCACATTTTTGCTTCTTTAAGCTTCTAAAACACCAGCATTTTACTGTGTTTTTAAGAAATACAGGTCAGGAATAATTACAGTTATTAGTAGTAACTTAATAAAAGAACATTGTGAGATAACATCATTGTGATAAAAAGTGAAAAAAATAATCATGAGTTTATGTATTCCTGTAGATATGTATTTTACCCCAGCGATAAGGTGCTGTGCTGAACAAATTCGAATATAACACATAGAACTGCTTGAAAAGTGCTTGAATTTGACCTTGAAAAATGTGTACGAACCCTGTATACGCATTCAGTCATATTCATTAAGTCCAGTTGGAATACTCAAACCAGTGAATTTCACACTTCAGTGGTTATGTATTGATCAAAATTCAGATTTATTAGATATTATTAGACATAAAAAAAATAACAGTAACATTAAATTCCAAAAATATTCACATTAACAAACTATCCTTTGACAATAAAACGCGAAAAACCTGAACAAATATGAACAGCCTAAAAAAGGAAGTGTGATTTTTTTGCACTGAAACAAATAGAAAAATTTGGAGTTGTCATTATTCATAGGCTATTATGCTATTATGTTATTTTAGATTAGATTAGATAGAACTTTACTGATTCTTTGGGCAGAGCTCGAATATACACACAAGAATTACCACGAGGGAAAAAAAGCAATACAATAACTATAAAAAGTAGTAATGAAAAACTGCAACTGCACATTGGAAAGTACTAGTAGAAACAAGTGGTAAAGTAGTAGTAGTAATAATCATATAATAATAATAATAATAATAATAATAATAATAATGAGCTTGTTTTGTTATAATAAATAATATCATGGTATGCACAGTATGTATATGTACAGTATATATATTGTACTGGTCTGGCCCAGTTGAGCTCATATTGGGCTGAATGTGGCCCTGAAAGAAAATGAGTTTGACAGAGCAAATACAGCAAGTCAGTTGTTCTTGTTATTTTTATCACAGTTGCACAAAATCTTCTGATCCACTGAGGGAAGAAGTTTTATTGCCAGAGTTTCCCGTGCGAGAACACGCTCTTGTGTGACTTTGAAACTGTACTGATAGAGCTGTTGTTCTTCTTCTTTTGTAATCCACTCCACACTCCTCCACACCTACGCCGCCGGCCCGATCACTTCACACAGACACTCTCCTCATCGACTACCAGTTCACCTTCAGCCTGTCGCAGGAGGATGACCGCTACTACGCCGCCATCAACTTCGTGGCCACACCTGAGGAGGTACGTGTCTCTGACGCCCCGCTGTCACCACAGCTGTCTCCTTTATTAGGATTAACGTCTGGAAAGTCGGCGCCAGATGAGGATGATTCTTATTTTTCACACCTCACGGAGACACTAGGAAGTTGTACAGTATCTTCGTCTCTTCAGTGATGATGATGATGATGATGGCCTCAGATACCCTGTAGCAATAACAATACGTGACTTTTTATTAAATTGAGATCGATCACAAAGAAAAATCATTTTACACGTATAGACCTCTACATAATAAATGCCAAATCATCAAGTGCATACTAATGCTTTACATATTTAAAAATCTTCAAAAGTAGAATTAAAATGTTAATGAATAGTGTTAATGGGTCTAGTTGCATTGTTGGGTCTATTATGACTCTACTTTGTTTGGTTAATAGTCCTTTTCCAAGCCTTTTACAGGTTTATAATTAAAAAAACACAATACTAATATAGAAAATGTGATTAAAATACAATAAAGCATGTGTTACAGGGTTTTTCCTGCCTCAGAATGAGGCGGTATCATCTTGTGCACCATGTTTTCAACTGGGTCAAGCTGACTACAAAGAGTGTATTTTAGTTTTATTTGAGTTCTAATGATTATCTGATCTGGGCAGGATTTAAGTAAAGTAATACTTAGTAAATACATAATGTACTAAATACGTACTAAGTAAATGAGATTCAGACATCGTTAAATATATGTAATAGATATACAAATTTTATTAGCCACATTGAGGAAAAAAAATTGATATTTAGGCAAATTAACAAACATTTGCTTGCTCAAGCCTCTTAAAGTGGTTCTATGTAGTGTTGATATTCCAAAGTCTCACCAGCAGGGGGAGGTATCGTACCAGAAAACACTCAGGACCAAAACCACCAACGAATCAACCCT
Source organism: Apogon talboti (assembly GCA_037367365.1). Lineage (NCBI taxonomy): Eukaryota > Metazoa > Chordata > Actinopteri > Kurtiformes > Apogonidae > Apogon > Apogon talboti. The sequence continues at coordinate 28,223,087 of JAPQRQ010000016.1, forward strand.
ATGTATCCACAGACTGTATGAGTCACTGAATAAAGTATAAAGCTCATTGTTTCCACACATCTGTATTATGGTATCATCAAGTTTTCTTCTTCAAACTAAAACTCATAGACGCTTATTTGAACAGTCGCTCGAAAAAACACTGTCTTACAATCTTCACATCAGCTGATAGTTTACATTATAGCTCTGTTAGCTCTGTTTTTAGACTGAAAACAGCCATAGTAAAACCACTGTTTTCTGTACAGTTTGTGTTGTCAGTAGCTGATCTAAAGATCTGTTTGGAATCCAACAAACAAGGTCAGAACTGTCACGGTTTAGTCTGAACCGTGGATCAACAAACGGTGACTTAGCAAAGATAAGAACATCCAATAATAACTTCATACCTTCATAAACCTCAGAATTTAACTCACCCGTGTAGAAGAAACACTGACATTTCAGCATCAAACTCCATTCTTTTCATTTACAGCTGAGTCCAGTGGAAACAACATCATACATCTATTTTTATCATTTCTTTTCTTTGACTGTAAAAGTTGTTTCTTATTGGTTCTCATCCCATCTGATCACTTTCTGATGCTTTAGTCAAAGGCTCTGTGGTGTTAGTTATCCTCCCCATGGGAGACCAGCAGAGTGACTCACTGCACATCGAATCACAGTAACATACATTCAATTCATATCACTGCAAAACAATCCAACGACATGTTTAGCATAATGTCTGAACTCTTTATTTAAACCACTTTAGTAGAAATATGACATTTAACCTCTTTAATCATCAGATATAACTCTTTTGCTCATCTTACCTGATGAATATTTAACTTTTAGTTCAATAACTCAATTTCTTAACATTTTTTTTGTCTAAATGAGAAGTTAAGAGCAAACATAGTCATCACAATCATTTATAATGAAACTAACCAGGTTTAAGAGTCTGTTAAAGTGTGTTTGTGCGTCTGATGAGCAGACCCAGGTGTGATGTAGGAACATAAACTCCACTCATCACACATTCGCTCACACAGATGTTTTCCCAACAAACGCAGCCTTGTCCGGTCCTGTTTATCTGTCAGCAGCATCTGGAGCAGAAAGTGAAGAATAAAGATCTGATTAAATATTCCAGATGGTATTTCTCCCCTGACAAAGCTTCCACCAAATGCTAACAAAAGCACGACTGGGATCCCTTTGTCAGGCAGAGGTGTGCGAAAATCTGTTTTTAACAGCATAAGAAGGTCCCGTTTAATAGCATTACACTGTTGTAAATGGATGTATAGGCACTTTAAATTCACCTTACAGCAAATTAAACCAAAGCTGCTGAGTGAAAACCTTCTGGGAGCTGATGTCATTTCTATATGCTGTAAAGTTTCCTGATTAGCAGGATTTTATCTGTTGTTTACTGGGCTAAAGGCCAAGACATTCACCAAGGGATTAACCAAAAACTGAGGGCTTTTAAGAATCGATACGTAAATATTAAAGGATATTTACACTTTGGGCTTGTTATTGTGTTGTGATGTCTATTTAAAATGAACTATAGTCCTGTGGGTTTCTGTAAAACAGGGTTATTTTCTCTCCCTCCTCAGCCAAATCGGGATCTAGACATGTTCATAAACGCCTCAAAGAACTTCAACCTGAACATTACCTGGGCCACCAGCTTCACAGGTAAGAAACTCTAAACTGAAACATCCCATTTGAAATCTTTATGGAGGATGTGGTACTATTCTCTCTAGACCTAGACTGTTAATTCAGTAAATTACTATTTCTACTTTACTTTCTTGAAATTCCACCTAGAAATGGGTCTTTAAAAGCAGCTGATTTCAACTTAACCTATGGAACAGACTTGAACCTGTAACTCTGAAGTTAAAATCTATGAGCAACAAGAGTACAAGAAAAATATTCTAAAACTGTTGGTCTGTGTTTGGAAGTTCTACACCATATGTTCTGCTGTGTCACGGACAAGTTTGTTTCTTATTCTGTCATTTTCTTCTTTCTTCATTCCTTTGTTACTTTCCCATTTGGATTTTTTTCCCTCCATCCCTTCACCAACCTCTTTCTCTCTTTTCTGATCTTTACCTTTGTCAATGCTTTGTGTATTCTTATTTTCTTATTTTCCGTTTCATTTCTTTTTCTGACGTTTAGCGGGAACCCAGACCGGGGAGGAGATCCCCATCGTCTCCCGAAGCAACATCAAGGAGTTCAAAGACAGCTTTTCCAACGAGAACTTCGATTTCCGCAACAGCCCGAACATAACGTTCTTCGTCTACGTCAGCAACTTCACGTGGCCCATTAAGATTCAGGTAACCTTCACTCAAATAACACCTAATATACCTCTAGTTCATTGTTTTTTTTGTGTTGTGTGTCACATTTTACTGTAGTGTTGATTAAAAATAGTGTGTCTGGCCTAATACTCATATAGTCCTATTACTTTATATGCAGATGAGCCTGTTCTATTTGTTGACAATCACTTTAGATACGACCAAGACGTCTTAGCACAATTAATGAAGTCTGAAATCAATGACGTAGAGGTTTTGAGTTTCTGACTGTAGGAAGACAAAATAAATAATGGACACAGTGGATGATACATGACAAGATGAGAAAGCTGATAAAACTCGATAAATTCAGTAAACGCAAGCAACGTTGTAGGAAAAAATCTTACTCATACCATTCCAGTAGTTTACTTAGCGTAGCTTTACAGACCGGCTGAGTTCTTTTTTAATTCAACACATATTGTTACAATGTTATTTTTGTCATGGTGGCATTACACATGTTCAACTGGTCTCCATTGTTAATTTCATTAGGTCACAAATTATACTCTTTAACTGCAGAGTTATGCATCATTTATAGGCAACTTTGCATGAACATTAAGTGTAAACCCATGCATATTTCCTCTCTGTATCCTGTAGAAGAATCTGCATGCTACAGGCAGGAAATACACCTGAAAGCAAAACAAACAAACACGGAAGAGACTGAACGGAATCTGAGAAATAGAATAAACACTCGGATCGGCTGAGACAAAACGAAAAGGTTGCAGAGATGTGGTTCAGATCCGAACATCAGACTGAAAAACCATGAACATCTTTTACGGCTTAGAAATATGTTGGGAGAAATCAGGACGTGAGACTTGGCTGATCCCACACACCTCGACTCGGCTCCATGTGCATATAAATAAACTCCTCATAAATCGTCTTATTGCCCACATACACTGCCCGGCCAAAAAAAAGAGCGATATTTGACTGCATCACCTTTGGTTTTAATTACAGGAGACATTCACTGTCACATCTTTTTTCCACATAATGCTTATGTAGTGTCACAATAAGGTTCGTAATACTTTTTCCATTTGTAGTTGCATTAATTTTTGATTATCGATGATGTAGAATCGGAGCGCCGCTTCAAGTCTTCATCACATGGTGTCTAATCCATGTGTGTAAATGACGTCTCATTCTCCCTGAACCATTCTGTCACAAACCTGATGATCCTGATCAATCCTGGTGTTGTCCAGTATTTAAGACATTAAAGACATGAGAGGACACTTACTGCATCAGTTAGAGTTAACCCTTTATCGGGCACTCATAGAAATACTCTGAAACTCAGAAGTTCAACCGTAGCGTGTTATTGGAGGACATAAGAAGACTTTATTCATAGACCAATAAAGGGTTAAATAACCTGTTCCAGCTGAGACATTATTAACCACTGCAGTACTTACCCATGGAAGGATCCGAACTGTTTGCTTAGTTAAATCCAGGCAGTTACTTTTTTTTTGTCCAGGCTGTTTATTGAACTCTAACTGATGCAGTAACTGTCCTCTCATGTCTCTAACATCATCAAGATTGGACAACGCCAGGATTGATCAGGATCATCAGGTTTGTGACAGAATGGTTCAGGGAGAATGAGATGTCTTTTTGACACATGGATTAGACACCATGTGATGAAGCCTTGATGCGGCGGTCCGATTCTCCATTATCGATAATCAAAAATTAATGCAACTATGGATGGAAAAACTATTATGAACCTTATTGTGACACTACATAAGCATTATGTGGAAAAAAGATGTGACAGTGAATGTCTCCTGTAATTAAAACCAAAGGTGATGCAGTCAAGTATTGCATGTCTGAGTTTTTTTTTGGCCGGGCAGTGTATTTCGGAGGATAGTACAGAAAATAGGCAGTTTCTACTGTAACACATCATCAACCCACTTGTGTATACTCTACTGTGGACGGTGAAACTGCTAAATGGAAGTACTGGCAGTCACCAGTGAAATGCGGTGAGTGGAGAAAAACAGTTTCCTGCTGTCGGTGGGCAGCAGAGTCCAGTGTTGATGTGGCTCCGTGGCAGTGGCAGTGAATGGGGCTCTGTGTTTGCCTCCCCCGATCGCCACCGTGTGTGTTTATGCAGCGAAGCGACAACCGCAGCTGCACTCGGTGAACCACTGCCATGTGGACAACTGGTGGGGAGCAAACTGTCCCCGAACAGTCCTCCTGCTGTAGCAGAGACCCCATTTACACCTGGTATTAGAACAGGATGTGGGTCTGGGAAGGGGAGGAAAATGCAAGGTGTAAATGCGTCGGGATTGGTGGATGGGTTGTCTGGTTGACGCTGTGGAGTCGCAAACACAACCCGTACAGCGATATCACATCTGTATAAAAGAATTCTGGGCTCTTTGGGACTCCATTATCATTCCCATCTGACCTCTGACCTGCAAATACAGAACCTTTGCAGATCCATAAAAAGTTTTAAAGCTCATTTTAGTTCAGGTTCCACATTCAGCCCAATACGATGTGGGTCAGACAAGTAAAATAATAACAGTGAAAAAGTAAGATTACATTATGAAAGTGTTTACATCTACAAAGTTTTATTAAAAATCTGAATAGCATGAACAGATTGAATGACTAAAGAAAAATAAGTGCAATTTTAACAATATTATGTCACAGTTTATCATTTACACATGTACAATACAACTAACTGAACACAGTGGATCTACAAATATACAAAATATTTAATAACAGGCAGAATATTGGTAAAATTGCACTTATTTCTCTTAAGACATTTCAGGTTCATATTTGTTCAGGTGATTCACATTTATTGTAAAAGGATAGCTTGTAAATGTAAACATCTTCATGTAATTTTCCTTTTTTTTTTTTTTTTTTTGGCCCTAGAATAAAGAGGAAAATGTGCGGTTTGACATTCTTGATTGTTAATATCGTCAGTGTAATTTTTTCATTTCACACATTCATCCCACGGACCCTATTGGACCCTTTGACGGGCCTGGTTTGGGCCTGCGGGCTGTATGTTTGACACCTGTGTCTTAAAGTGTGTGACACAACTTGACAGTCAGATAAACTCCTTCTAAACGTCACAATGATGATAATAATAATAATAATAATAATAGGTTTTATTTGTATGTGCCTGTCAAAAAACTCAAGGACACTGTACATCAGTTAATAAAACAATGGATAAAAACAAACATAAAAGAGAAAAAGGCACTGTAGGATGTGCAGTACAGAGCAACTGTCATTTTTGACATCATTCTTAATGACAGTGAGTGAAACGGAAACATACAGAGGCATAATAAAGGCATTGTCTGTTTCTAACATTCACAGAAACACATGAGAATCATATAGATTCCATATTTCACACAAATTAAGTCTCATTAGAATTGTTTTTACTGTTACAAACTTAAATTTTTTATGCCTTTTTAACTATTTGTTTATATTTTTAACTTCAAGATGATGATAGATGGATGGATGGATAGATAGACAACAATGATTAACATAAATTAAACAAGTAAATATAAATTAACTGTTTATACATCTAAATGGACTTTTACTGGAATGTCATGTGCCGTCAATAAGAATAGTAGCACAGTGGATAAAGGTTACCATTTATATGAATATTTTTCCAAAGTAAACTTATAGAATCCTACAGGAATAAAATATATTATAAAACAAAACTTATCCACCATGCTGCCAAAGGTCAAAGGTGTCACAGGATTTAGTCTACTGTGCCATCAGGTCACTTACTTCCTGTTTACATTTTACTTGATGCCTTGAAAAATGTCTTAAAATGTCACAGATTCAGCTTCATCAAACCTGCAGATACCCTGAAATAACACTGAGCTTTTACTTTCAATGCATCCATACTCACATCAGAGGTTAGCGAACCTGATGACGGTAAGAAGATTCACATCTCTGGAGCTGTCGAGAAATGAGACGTTTAAGACGTAAAACCAGACGCTTCCTACAGAAACGGACGCATTTATGAAGACACTTGAAAACAAATGGAAGGTGGGTTGTCAGTGCATCTGGCTGCATTGACGACGGAAACGTCTAAAGGTCATAAAGCTAAAGATAATAAGAAAAGAAAGCAATCAAGACTAACTTTAGCTGGATGAGATGCTGTCTGATAGATACTAACACTGACCCGAATACATCTGAGTAAAACTTTTAGCACAAACGGCATCAAAGGCGGACCTCAATGAGGAGAATATGAACACATTAAAAACATCAAGTGTAAATCCAAAAGCAAGACTGGACTGTTAATTTTCTGGAAAATATGGATCAAGATAATATTTTTAATACCATGTGTAAAAGTTGTCTTAATGTGGCTGTTTTGTGCATGTGAATGCTGTACTTTGAGGATGATAAAAGACGAGTGGGAACAGAAACTTTATAAAACATTAAATACATAAAACTGCCCATATCCAATAATAAGTCATATAGTGACCTTAAAATAATGAACTAAGTCATAATTTTCAATTTAAAAAAAGAAAAAGCTGAACTAAATATGACTTTTCAATTTTTTTATTTTAAAAAAAACCAGAGCATTATGACATAGGCCATTATTTTAAGAAGGTCACAATATGTCTGTGTCTCACCAGTCATTCATATCAGATAACAATACATATATCACAATGAAATGTAAATAATTATTTAAAAAATTAGTAACTGCGAAATTCCCAAAGAAGCTCCAGGAGGTATGGTGCTACTGTTTTATTAGATATTGGACAAAAAAAAAATTAACTGATAATTGCAGAAATGTAGGATCCGTTAATTAGCCAGGGCCCATCCAAAACACAAATCAATGCACAGCCCTACTTAATGAATTATATCGTTACCTTCTTACAATAATGACCTAAGTCATAATTTTCAAATTTTTGAAAAAACTGAACCAAATATGAGTATATGATAAATTTCTGTTTTAAGAAAAAACTGGAAAAACACAAGCTAAGCCATTAGTTTAAGAAAGTAATGATATGTCTGTGTACCACCAGTCATCCATATCAGATAACAGTACATATATCAAAATGGAGTGTAAATAATGTATAAAAAGATGAAATTCCGAATGCAGCTTCGCCAGGGATTGGGCTGCAGTTTTATTAGATATTGGCAAAAATAATTAACTGATAACTGCAGAAATGCTTAATGTAGGATCCAGCAATTAGCCACGTCTCGTCCAAACACATATCATTGATACACAGCCTTACATAATGAATCATATCGTAACCTTCTTAAGCACCAGTTATTCTTATCCGATAACAATACATATATCATAATGGAGTGTAAATAGTGAATTAAAAAATTTATTATATAGTGAGAAATTCCCAATGCAGCTTCACCAGGGATGGGGCTGCAGTTTTATTAGCTATTGGCTAAAATAATGAACGGTAATGTTTTTAGAAAAAACTGAAAATTATGACTTACTCTGTTATTTTAAGAAGGTGATGATATGTCTGGGAACCACCAGTCATTCATTACAGATAACAGTACATACATCACAATGGAGTTTAAATAATGTATAAAAAAATGTGTCATATAGTGTGAACCTTCCAGTGCAGCTGCAGCAGGGATGGGGCTGCACTTTTATTAGATACTGGCTCAAATAATGAACTGACAATTATTTTAGAAATGCCCAATGTAGGATCCAGCAATTAGCCAGGGCCCTTCCAAAACATATATCATGCATGCAGAGCCCTACTTTGGAGGAAAGTAAACTCTGACTTGTGCAGTAACTAGTAACATGTTATGCCACATGTTACTGAGTTTGATGCAGAGGATGGATGCACCGCTGACATTTGGCCAGTGCTGCTTCTTCTTCTTCTGGGACTCTGAGTCTAGCTTTTTGTGCCTCCCTGAGCTCTTTTGGAAAAGATTTGACTGGTTCCCTCATGTAAGCTCCATCCCTCTGCCCTCCTACTCCTGAAAAGGGGAAAAAAAAAAAATCCTCCCCTCCTTCCTCCATCTTCCATGTCCCTGCCTTGTGAGGGCTTTTCGGTCTTGTCAGCCTCAGGAGGTGTTGAGTGCAGCTCCACAACAGAACACGGAGCTTAGCGGAGGCCGGGCCCTCTCCGCCTCCTCCGGTCCACCTCACCTGCTGCCTCGCTGGGTGGGATCATGTAGAAGATCTCCCCTGCCCTTAAGCAGGCAGCTTCACTAGCGTGTATTTTTCTTCCTCACGCTCATGGAGCTTTACCTTCGCCGGCGAGGTAACATTTTCCACTTTTCCTTTTCCTGCCACCGCTCTTTGTCTCCAAATTGTTTCTTAACGTTACATCTTAATAACAGCCCTTCACTTTTTTTATTTATTTTTTTTTCTTTTCTCGCCTAATCTTTCTCGCCTTTAGCGGTGTGTTGAAGAGTGGCATTACGATGTGTGTGCGTAATCGTAGGCGGTCGGGCCTCCAGTGTTGGCAGGCAGAGATTGGAGTGTTGGAAAACGGTTCATGAACAGCAGCCGAGAAAGAGCAAGGGCAAAGTGGAATGTTAAGATGAAACACATGCTGCATTCAGAGTGGGCTCGGTGCAAGCTAAGCTCTCTCTCTCTCTCTCCCAGCTTTAGTGTACATCCATACAGACCCCTCTCTCTGTTTCTGGCTCTCGCCACCTTAAGGTTGCCTCTGTTTGCTTTTCATGAACAGCACACATGCCGTTTGCATAAGTTTGTTTTTTTGTCCAAATATATATATATATTTTTTATTGAGCAATGATTTTACATACAGAATCAGTTAAACATTCAGGGCCCATTTTTCGTAGTTACACAATTGTTCATACAGTGTAGGAGACGTTTAAGTTTGAATATAGTTTGAAGCGCACGAGTTATGTTTGTTTGAAAATTAAAAAACAAAATACCACAATATACAGTAGGTCGAACAACAATAGACTAATACAACTCAGAACTCTTGAACAGTTAGTTGAACCCCCCCCCCACATCAGTGGGGACCTCTTGCTCTTCCACTTATATTTTGTGTGTTTAGGTATGTATTACAGCGGCAGATCCATAAAAAATGGAGGGGGGGTGCAGGGTTGGAACCCCAGAGGGGGGTCAAGGGGGTGAAGCAAAGCAAAAAATATGCTCCTGATCACATAAAACTGTATTTTTTTTATTATCATACACTAATAAAATGAATAGAATTTAAGGTTGGATTCAGTTATGGCCTTGAATTCCATTATATTTCAAATAGTCTAAAATTAGAAACAACAGGATACAGTAGAGGCATAGGCCTATGTTTGACAAATGTGTGTGATTCACTCCGTCACTGTGTTCAAACATTTTTAATATTCAGTCCATGCTGTTCTATAGTTCCAACTGTATAATAATACATTCCATACCTTCTGTGGCTGCCCGTTTGTTTTTCATGCAGACCTAAATGCTGCTTTAATAGACAGTTGTCTCTTCATGATTAGACTTCAGTCTAGTTTAGATTTAACTTCCTTTACCGTATAGACCCTCGCCTCTTTGAAAAATTTCACCGTTTCTGGACATTGTCCTCTTCAAATCTCAACACTGCCCCCGGTGGTACTGCTCCGTGTTCTTCGTTTGGGTTCTCATCCGCAAGCTCTCGTAGAATGGATAGAAATACAGACGGAATGAACGCAGAGGACAGACAGAACGCTTTAATGTAGAGCATGAATGGACCTTTAGGGAGAGCAAAATGAACAAACCATTGACTCATGTGGCTTATTTCTTTTATGGAACAAAGTACCTGATAAATACCTGACAAAGTTTTTGGCAAATTAAACACACATAGACCAAAAAAAAAAAGACAGTGAAAATAGTCTTTCCTTTTGCCAAGTGATGTAGTTCTTTGTTGACATCTTGCAGAATAGTTGATCTAAACAGCTACAAGCATCTACTGATCTAAAATCACAGATCAGTAGAACTTCTGAACCACTAACCCTATCAGTACATGTTAATAGTGGAGGGTTTTCAGCTTCACATCTGTCTTACTTGGACGTTCAGAGGCTTCGTAGTAAACATCAAAACTCTGTAGTCTTCTGAAGCATTGATTCACCAGTAAAACCCATGGACTTTGACAAACAACAAAGGTTGTAGACGCTGGTTTTTGTCTTCGGTTAATGATATATTTTGCTGAAAAAGTCACTTTTTCTTTAGTTTCTTCAACAGATGTATCTTTTCTCCCTTTGTGGCTTCATCAGTCACCTGCCTTGTGTCTTTCATTTGCAGCCTGTCCTCCTACACTTTTTGACTTCACTGATGTTCAGTGTATTTTCTTCTACACCTGGATGAAGCAGAACATTCTCTTGCCTCACCCACGGTAGACTCGCCTGCTAGAAAATTAACTCATAGATCCTTTTCTCTCTTTTCATTTTTTGTTTTGATATAATAATCTTTGTGATAATCTACATGATCAGTAAATGAAGTATGGGAAAATATCAAAAATACTGATTTTCACAGAAAAATGCAAAATGTAGAGATAAAATAATTTGTCAGTTGCCACAAAAAAATTCTAAAACCTTCCAGTATCCAAGTGAGCATATTATGCACTTCATGTTATAAAAGGTTGTAATATTTTTCGCAATTTGTTTTAGGTCAGAATTCAAAAGTTGTTCATTTTTGCCTGATTTTTAATATTCTAACCCAGCCACTAAAATCAGCACATTGTAAACAATAGGAAACTACTACACTAGCATGCGTCTCCCAAGTGAGTAAAAAATGCACATGGACACATTTCAGCATTTAACATCTAACCTAGTGCAAAAAATGATAACGCATATTAACCAATGTATGTATACCAGGCTGCAAAAACCAAAAAAATAAGTAATAATCCAATTTTTATGTAATTTCTGGTTTTTTTGTGTGTTTTTTTCATCAACATATATGGTTTTATATATATTCCAAACATATATTACAAGCACATATAATAAAAACATGTATGAAAAGCATTTAAAGGGTCAAACATATGACAGTTACTGAGTATTTGGTAGTTTTGTTTATGGCTCAAGTGAAATGAAATTTTAAAAAAAGTTAAAAACACACTAATAAAAACATTTTGACATTACTGTGGTGCTGTGTAGATTATGAAAAGGACGCTGGTGGGTTAACCCTTATGTGGAACTAGTATTCGGTGATGTTTTCTCTCCTCGGGGCTGTTGTCGGCTGTCGATGAGTGCGTTTTAATTGAATCCAGAAGCGAGGATATTGCTCCGGCGTCTTCTCGTGTTGCCATTCTGGCGGCGCTACGATCGCACAGATACTTCCCATTTCTGCAGCATCACTGCCGGAGTGTTTGTGCGCCGTTCTCTCTCGGCCTGTTTAAGGGTCACTGCTTCCCATCGTGACATTTACAGCCCCTCGGTTTCTCTCTCATTAATCTCAGCGTGACTCCTTTTCATTTTCGACTTCCGCCTCGGTCCTGTCCATCTCTTGGCGGCGCTCACCCACGTTGCGCTCACAGAGGAGATCAAAATTCACAACTAAACGGCAGCTTCCAGAGCCAATCCATCAGGTAACACTGATGAAACTTGACCGTGTGTGGAGTATGTTATCGCAGCTAAACCAGTTACCAGAACATTTTTTCCACATGCAGCAACATTGTCTGGTATTTACCTTTTCATATTTTGTAAAAAAGAAAACCTAAATGGTTGAGGGGCCACATACAGCCCGATATGATAATAACATGATAGAATAATAACATAATAAACCATAAAATAATGTCCAAACTTGTCTTTTTTTTAGAGTGAAAAAAGTAAAATTACATTATGAAAATGTTTACATCTACAAACTATCCTTTAAAAAATGTGAACAAGCTTAAATTTATTAAGAAAAATAATAATTTTATCAATATTCTGCCTCAGTTTATCATTTACACATGTTCATTACAACTTACAGATCACAGTGGATCTACAAATACATAAAACATTTAGTAACAGGCAGAATATTGATAAAACTGCACTTATTTCTCTTAAGACATTTCAGGCTGTTCATATTTGTTCAGGTTATTCATGTTTTGTGAAAGGATAGTTTGTAAATGTAAATATTTTCATGTAATTTCACTTTTTACACCAAAACGAAGTGGAAAATTTGCATCATATATACGTTATTATGCTGTTTATGCTGTTATTTTACTTCAGATTGATTTATTCTGTATGTGGCCCCTGAACTAAAATGATTTTAACATTTTTAATTGTCAATGTTTTCAGTGTAATTGAATTTTTGCATTTCACAGACTCATCCCACGGGTCGAACTGGACCCTTGGATGTTTATGTCTCAAATCATCATGAACAGGACATCTGACAGCTGTAGCCATGATGTGTCCCAATACTTTTGTCCATATATTTTATAAACAACAATTTTTCCTTAGAGTTTAATGGGAGATTTTTCTTCCTCAGTGAGATGTGAAGAAAGTAGATGATGTTTAAATGCGGTAGAAAATTGTTATTTACAGAAAAATATTTTAGAAATTTAAAGGTACAACAGTTAAAATCATAGTCATGCATAAAAAAAAAACCAACGTTGAGAGAAATTAAGTCAGAATCATCTCTGAGGCATTTTGGAAACAAAGATAACAATTTAAACCAAACTAACTAATGGAATATTGCAATGCAATACGATATTTATCCCAATATAAAACTATATTATGACATTTGTCATTATTGTTTTGTATCCCAGACCTCTGTTAGAAAAGAAACACTTGAATTCAACGTGTCCACATACTTTTGTCCATAGTATACACTTTAATATAACATAGCACTTTTTATGTGGCGTAGCAATCTTTACATATTAAGATTAATGACAATATAGATAATAAAGACAATACAGTGATCTATCTATCAAATCCTCCTGCACACATGAAGACTATGCATATTGAAAGCAAAAAAAAACAGATGGAAACACATGACTTGAAATCCCCGTCATGTCAGTTTGTCCCAGTCAGAGTGAATTTACAGTGAGTTCCTCCGTTGCAGTAAGAGCTCCTCCCACCCGCTGTTTCCCTTTTTCCTAATAGATCAGTATTTAATGATGTTTGTAATGAAAGGTAAATCCCAGACTAATTACACTAAAGAGCTGTGATCTCCTGTTCTGTGCCTTAGTGAACATGTCATGATATGGTAGAGATTAGAGCAGCCTCTGACTGAACACCCCGCTGTGGAGGAGCGGCAGCTGTAGCTATCAGCTGGCTGCTTCGCCCGGCGCATCGGCGTGGACTCGTGTCGTGTTTATCTGGGCCACGCATGGCTGCCTGATGGCTGCGTCTTGATACTAATCACGAGGGGTTAGCAAACAGAGCGCTTTGCCTTGCTGCCACAGTGGGTTCGTCTGGAAATCAATCAGCAGTGATTCATTCAGATGGAGACTGAGAGAATAATTGGGATTAAACAGTAATGTAAGACATGAAACGTATACCAAAACATCACTAATTTAACCCTTAAAGACCCAAACCACCAGCAGCAGCCAAAAGCAGCAACTGATATAAAATGTTAAACACCTGTTGATCCTCTAATTCTATCAATACATGTAAATAATTGGTGTAAAATACAGTTTGTCATCTTTTCATGGTCATCAGATATGACCCATTTGGTCGTTCAGAGGCTCCGTAGTTACCATGGAAACACCATCATCTTCTACAACGTTGATTCACCAGTAAAACCCATGGAGTTGGATCAATGACAGTGGTTGTAGAGGCTTCTTTTTATGTTCAGTTAATATGTTTTGCTGAAAAAGTCACTTTTTCTTCAATTTCTCTGTTTTGATATAATAAGCTTTGAATTTGCTCTGAGCTTTTATGAATTCAACATGTCCCAATATTTTTGTCCATATAGTGTATGTCTAAATGTGTTGACTTGTAACATTTGTGATAATCTGAGATATGAAATCACCTCCTTCTAGAGTTAATAAACTCATAAAACTCACTTTTCATTGTTAAAAAAATATCTAAATAGCAAGATTAGATTAGATTAGATGGAACTTTATTGATCCTTTGGCAGATCACTCAGGAAATTGAGGTTTTAATAGCAGCACAACACATGTACACATAAGAAATACCACAAAAAAATAGCAAAACAATAACAAGTAGTGAAAAATTGCAATTGGACATTGGAAACTACTAGTAGAAACAAGTAGCAAAGTAGTAATAATATAATAGTAGTAATAATAAATAATAATAAATGGCTAATTATGTCATAATATAATCCTATAATATGCACAATATGTATAGGGTGTATAGAGTTTAATAATCAGGGTAAAAGTTATTATAAAGTGATAACAGTAATAGTAGTCATAACAATGATATAGAAATAATATAAGTATGTAAATAATAATAATTGTGTAATTTAAAGACTTTTCCTGAAGAAATGGAAATGATCTGCGTTAAGGCGAATATAAGGCGCCGTTTTTGGGACTGGTACCAAACGTCTGAGATGCATAAACCCCACACACACTCTGCTCGTCTGTATTAAAATTCCGTTGTCCTCCGTCCTTTCCTTTCATTTGGAACCTGTTGAGCGGCCCCCCTCCCCTCCAATGATAACGACACTTCCCTTCAATATTCCAATACAGTTCAAGCGGCTGTCAGAAACCATTAAAGGCAGAATCTTTTCAGTCTTAATGCCTGGCGGCAGGCTGACAGGCCCTGCTGGGAGATCTTTTGTGGCCCCTCAAGAGTCACCCTCTGCTGGGCACATAACGAGAACGTCACCGGGGCCTCCCGCCGCCGCCGCCGTCGCCGTCAGCCTGACTGTCTGTGACAAAGCACCACACACGGCTGACACTCCAGATTAGCTGCTACAATAACACTTATCGCACATCTTTCGCAGCGTGACGGCTTGCTTATACTCAAAAATAGAGTTATGCAGCGATGATGATGCTGTAGCACCTTTCACGGCTGTTTTCCAGTCGGCTTCGCCCTTGAGTGAGACTGTTAAAAAAAAAGTACATTAACAGAGAAACATATGGATCACAAAGTCTACACCTGACAGATTATTTTAGCATTGAGCCTGTTTACATGACCATAACAATCAGATAACTAATAATTATGCACCTTGTTTATTATTTTTACCTTCCTTTATTACCTGTATATATCTTTATATGTTGAACATATTTCTGTAGTATAGAGTTAGCTTTTTGTGTATTTTAGTAGTATTTAGTAGTATTTGTATATTTAGTATTTTATCTTTGTAGGTTTTGTATATTGCCAATATTTCTCAGTGTTTTTTTTGTGTGATATTTATATAGTCTTTTGGCAATTGAAGTGTTTGCTGTGAAACAAAAACAGAGCTGCTAAACAGATTTTCATTATTGCTGTAACAGGAAC
Source organism: Apogon talboti (assembly GCA_037367365.1). Lineage (NCBI taxonomy): Eukaryota > Metazoa > Chordata > Actinopteri > Kurtiformes > Apogonidae > Apogon > Apogon talboti. The sequence continues at coordinate 28,238,611 of JAPQRQ010000016.1, forward strand.
AAGATCTGATATACTCTTTTCAATTCTATTCTATTGTATTGTGTTCTGTTGTGTTCTATTCTGTTCTATTCTGTTCTGTTCTAGTCTATTCTGTTCTGTTGTGTTCTATTCTATTCTATTCTATTCTATTCTATTCTATTTGTTTCTATTTGTTTCTATTCTATTTTGTTCCATTTTATTATATTCTATTCTATTTCATCCTATTCTATTCTGTTCTGTTACATATGACACATTTACATGCATGTCAGGATTATGATGATTGAAAAAACCCTGGTGCATATGTACGTAGTGACGGTAGAATCACACCTCCTGTTATTGTCTTCCTCCCACCTTTGACTACGTCACTTCTGTTTTCTTCAATTTAAATGTTTTTACACAAACACAGACGCAGAAGAACGAAATAAATCAGATTAACCCGTATACATGCACACGGACATCTGCATATTGGGTTGAAATCCAGGTGTGTTAATCAGATTTCTCATAATCAGATTACTGCTGGTATCTAATAAAACAGATCAGATGGTCCCCTGAATAATCTGATAACTCATGTATGTAAACGGGCTTGGTGCTGTCATCCAACGTTTCTTTAATCCTTTCCTTTTTTGCCCTTTTATTCCCATGGCCTAGCTCAAAAAAGTGAAATATTCCTTCAGAGTTCCCCACCTAATTGCAGATGCCTAATTGGCTTCTTGGAAACTCAACCCTCCAGTGCTTTGGGCGGTGAATAGAAGACTTACTTCCTCTTTTAATCATGTCTGTGATGTAACGTTGAACACCGAGCAAGTAGGAGGAAAGAAAGTAAAGTATCTTAAGATGTTTATGATTGTAATATGAAAAGCAACATAGAAAAAACACAGGCTGTGGTCTGTGTATTTAGGCCCTGTAGTCATTAAGGTTTGTGCTGCAGATGTAGATTTGATCAACAGCTACATTTTAGATCATTTATCAAATAGAAATTGCACTGGTCTGAGCTTCACTTATTTTCTTTCCGTCTTGTCTAAAATCTTTATTTTACTTTATTTGATTGTGTAGCGGCTCATTGGAGACAAAGTAGTTCAGGGCTCGTGGTTTAGATCAGGGGTGTCAAACATACGGCACGTGGGCCAAAAGCGGCCGCCAAAGGGTCCAGTCCGGTCCAAAGGACGGATTTGCAAAGTGCAAAAATTAAACTGAAGATATTAACAATCCAATCCAATCCACTTTATTTATATAGCACATTTAAACAATGAGAACATTTCCAAAGTGCTGCACATAGAATCGTAAAAACAATAAAACGAATATTCTTTATTTAGCTCTACCAGTTCTCATTAAAATAACGAAAAACAGTCAAACCAAATAAAAGAAAAAACACTAACAACAACAAATAAGCACATAAAACTAAAACAATGCTATAAATAGAACAATAAAATCAAATAGTAAAAAGTAATAAAATAAAAGACACAGAGAACCACACAACAACAACAGATGTCAAACTCATTGTAGTTCAGGTTCAGACAGACCAACTGGGTCGAACCAGTGAAACTGTCATAATCACCTAGAAATAATGAAAACTCCAAATTTTTTTACGTAAAAAAGTAAAATGGCTTGAAAATATTTACATTTTCAAGCTATCCTTTCACAAAAATGTGAACAAATATGAACAACCTGGACTGTCTTAAGAGAAGTGAGTGGGATTTGAACACTATTCTGTCTGTTTCTAAATGTTTTGTGCCTTCGTAGACCCACCGTCATCTGTGAGCTGGGAAGCTGAGGCATAATATTGTTAAAATTGCTCTTCTTTTCACTTATATTCATCTTTGTTCTAGTTAATCACATTTTTTAAAGGATAAATTGTAGATGTAAACATTTTCATAACTTTTTTCACTCTGAAACATAGATCATAATTTGGAGTTGTCATTATTAATTGGCTATTATATGATTATTTTAGGGGTCTGACCTGATCATATTAGGCTGAATGTGGCCCCTGAATTAAAATGAGTTGGACAGCCCTGCTCTAGATAGATATTTTTGAGACTTCTGCCCAGCCCTCACAACCCATATCCTGACTATGATTAATTTGCAGTGTTTTTTTTTTTTTGTTTGTTTTTTTAATTCACTGAAGACTAATGCTGCAGTTGCAAAGAACAGGGTTGAAATCCACACCTACATAAATGTTAAATGCAGGTAGATATTCTGTTTTGGGAGTTAATCTGCCTCACTGGTGGGAAAATGTTTCAGCCAGGATATTGCTGCTAGCTACTTTTTAAGGCTAATTAAGTAGCTGTTATGTGGTGATATTTACAAGGATAAACCAGACTTTAAAATGAAAACTCAGCTGATTAAAAGAGAAGGAAGTGTTCAGTGAGAAGAGAGTCAAAGAGGGTTAGATATGATGTGTGGTGCAACAAGGTTATTTATTATAAAATGTGTGTTTTTTCCTAGAGTTACTTAACATTTATCAGTGAAACGAGAGGGGAAAAAAGTGTGAATGTGAACATATGCGCCCTCATCCTGCAGCCCGTGGCTTTATATTTTGAGCCACTTGTGCTAAATGTGTGCATTTGTAGTCATGTCACATATTCAGATAGGTCTGTCACCCTGCAGTGTCCTTCTGGAATATGGGCTACAAGTTCTCTAGGATGTTAGTTATTTTAATGAATCACACTCAGCGATGGTGCATTTGCAAAAATGGCGTTGGAAAACATGTTTTTTTGGTGGAACGTGCATATTAGTGTTCTGTGGTATTAAAATGACTAAATTGGTCTAAACTAGCTCTTTTTTAGCATGACTTTGCAGCTCAGAGGATGTGGATCATTCACTTTTTTCAACCGTTTTCTTCTACCATCACATATTAGACTTTTTAAAGCCTGAAAATAGAAAAAAGAGTAAATTGTGTGATTTGAATTACACTATACTGACAGGTTATTATGTAAGTTTTACGAAATTTAATGAGTCAAAACAATGGCTTCTTTGCAAAAATAGTCTTAAGAAAGAAGTAGTTTTGGTGGAACATGCACACCAGGACACGTGCTGTGGTATTAAAAGGACTGAATTTGCAAAAGGGTAAAACTTTGACCATTTTAGTGCATCTGTGCAGTTCAGAAGTTGCTATTTTTCCATTTTGCTGCGACTGAAATCCTCTTGTTCCAGTAAAATTCATCCTGTGAGCCAGACTACTACTACTACTACTACTACTATTACTAGTCTGGCTCACACTAAATGTTGGTGCATTTGCAAAAACTGTGCTAGGAAAGTACCGTATTTTCCGGACTATAAGTCGCACTTTTTTTCATAGTTTGGTTGGTCCTGCGACTTATACTCAGGTGCGA
>JAPQRQ010000016.1:28253331-28266135 GCA_037367365.1 Apogon talboti
AATGTGGATGTTGACAGGTGTCTGGATCAGCACTGATGTTGGTCTAATGTTCTAAAATACATGTTCCTTTCACCTTATGTGTGTTTTTCATTTGCTTTTTTATATATATACTTGAATTTATTTCTTTTTTTGCCACTTATGGGTAAAGAACCAAATATGGTAACTTCATTGACCTTGATTTTCTACATAACAAAACATTTTGAAAATTTTCACAAAAGTAATAAAGTTTCGATATGTCCTCCAATAACACACTAAGGTTGAAATGTTGAATGTCAGAGTGTTTCTATGAGTGAACTATAAAGGTTAACCTTTTAGGTGCCAGAGTTTTGTTTTGTTTTTAAAAAAAATATTATTAAGATTTCAAAAAGCTGTACCTTGGAAGTGTTTCGAGAAGAAGGCATACATACTGTAAATGAGAAAAATATTGGGTATGACCCAAAGTTTATGATGGGAGTAAATGAACTCATCTATTTTGCATATTGCGACGTTACAGGGTGGCAGCCATATTGGTTTGCATAACTTTTGGTAAAATCGAACTTTGAACATGCAAGTTTTCTTTGTTTTTTAAAAATTTTTAATCATCTTTTCCTTAAAGTAAATGACCTTAAACATTAGTAGAAACTAAAATGCAGTAAGTTTTAGTAGCTTTATAGCCGAATCTTTCCTTATCTACCCAAAGTAAACCTAAATAAACTTTACTTACTTACTAAACCAGCTCAGGACCACACCATTTCTTCTTCACTTTGAATTGAAACATGCCCTGAAATGGTGCTAGGATTGAATGGACACATGTCCGCCATCTATCGGTGGGAGGTGGTAACAAGATCTGCCAACTATGGTCTGTTTCCTTCAGTTATATTGTTTGTTGCAGTATTGTGACTTTGGTGCTTTAAGGGTTAATTACCACGTCAGCCTTTTATCGTGACCAAACCCTCTGCTGTTTCGGTTCTCCCTCTGGCAGCATTTGTTAAGACCACGTTAGACCATGTTGCTGCCGTCTCCTCGTGCCTTCGAGCTTCAACCCATTTCCCATCCAGCTGCGTTCTCTTACCGATCCTCGGGCTTCCCTCCGTCTGTCGCCAGCTTCACAACTGCACCTGTTGACAATATTTGCTCGTGCCCTCATCGCTCTGTAAACAGCCAACAGGAGGTCAGCGCTGATAGTTATCGGAGCCTCATTTGGGTAACGCGAACCATCCGCCGTTGACTTTCAGATGTAGAAACAAGCTAATAGTTGCAGCCTGCTACATCAGAAGCCCATTAAACTGTATGATTTGAAAGGATGCGATCCCAACTGCAGCCTCTCCCCTTGGAATTTTTATTTTGCCGTTGGCTATGTGTACTTGATCTGGGTAAATGCATCCATCATTGCAGATAAATGGAGTTTATTGGAATTTCATGGCTCAGAGAGTATTAATAAATGTTAATGAAGTGTGGCAGAAGTTAATGATTGCCTGCACAGCGTTTCTATGATCTCACCACCTGTGTATGTGGGAACCAGTGTGTGTGTCGTCATACTGTCCCACTTCCACATTAAATACCATCTCTTAGCAGATTTTTAGTGGAAATGAACATCCCTTCCTTTAAAACATTTGGCCGTCTTACCTCTACCTGTTATTAGACAGTTTTTCTACATTTACCTGCAGAAGGAGACGAGCTTCTCACTTCTCACCTTTAAGTATGTTTACTGAGGACTTAGTTGTTTCAGTTCATTCATTGTAAAACTTCAAATGATCCAGTTTTTTGAGCCATTTTCAGCTCATTGCATGTATTTTTATTCGTGCCACCAACCATGTGGTGCTCCTTAGTTTTTAGCCTAGCAGCCATGAACTTTTATAAAGGCACTGTGTCCGGCGGCAGCGTCTTTGTGAGCAATTTCTTCAAACATCTTCTCTGACAAAACTACTGGTCAGAATCGTTTAGCTTCCTTGGGACAATGTCTACAGAGTTTGTCACACTTTTGAGAAATTTAGATTTTTTATTTTTTTTACAAATTTTTGAAAATTTAAAAAATTGCCTTTACTTATAATGGTCCATATGTTGATGCTTATAACATGGAAATGGTTACATATATCAATATAGTTACTACTGAGTACTGATAGGAAGTCATATATGGACTTTCATTTGGGTATATGACCTTTGACCTTGAGTGACCTTGAAGGGTCAAGACAGATACAACAAAACAAACATTATGTACAGTCAGGTCTATAAGTGTTTGGACAGTGACGTTTAGGATTAGTGTTTCAGGAGTTATTAAACATTTTGGATCTTTGACTGTTCATGTAAAATGATGGTAAAATGGTTATCAGATATGACCCATTTGGACGTTCAGAGGCTCCATAGTTACTGTGGAAACACCATCATCTTCTATAACACTGATTCACCAGTAAAACCAATGGAGTTGGATCAATGACAGTGGACGGAGACACTTGTTTTTATGTTCAGTTAATGATATTTTGCTGAAAAAGTCACATTTTCTTCAGTTTTCTCTGTTTTGGTATAATAATCGTTGAATTTACTCTGAACATTAATGAACGTCGACATGATGTACGATGAATTAAATACATGAAAATACCAGATTTTCACAAAAAAAATGGAAAATGCATTAGTTAATGTTAGAATAAATTGTGATGAATCACTAAAGAAAGGTTAAATGTAGAGGAAAATTCATTTGGAAGTAGTCACAACAGTAGTTCTACGTTGTAAAGGGTTAACCCTGTAACCTCATGTTGTGTTTTGTGTCTTTGTGTGTCTTTGTGTGCGCAGGTCTGGCCGTGGCGAGCGCGCTGGTCGACGTCTCTCAGCAGATGTGCGTGGGTTATAAGGAAAAGTCTGGAGGCCTGAGGAACCGCAAACAGCAGCCCACCGCACAGCCGTCCACCTGTATCTGACCACACCCCCTCAACACCCCGCCACCCGACGCCCTCCCATCAGCCCCCTCCCACCTCGGCCCCCTCCGTTCCGCCGGCTTTGCTCTGGCAGGGAGCGGTGCATGCTGGGATGTAGGACTGGGACAGTTTTCGGGGAGGGGCTAAGGCGTCTAGGCGGACTGAAGCCTCGGCGGGCGTCCCCTCCTCCTACGGGAACTCTTTAAACTGAGTGACAGATGCCGGACATGTGGAGGGGGAGGAGCAGGGGAGGGAGGTGGCTTCAACCATCCTCTCAAAAACAGCAACAAAAAAACATTTTACATTTGTCCGACACCGCCTCGCTAGAGTCGAGGTGGCCACGGCTTGCTGCTAGAAGAGATCCTCGTCTCATAGTTTTTGGAAAATCCAGAGACTTTGCAACCCTATGTCTATGTTCACATTTTACTTAAGTTATTGCTCTTTGTTTTGTATTGTTTTACTTTGAAGGCAACTGAACATGTTGAGCTGCACATGCAAACACACAAGAAAAAACAACTCAGACTTCCCAGAGCCAACTTTCCAAGCCCTTGTACCCATTTGTAGCCCTTTGTCGCCTGCTGTTGTGTTCACAGCTCACGCACTGAGGGCCGGTGTCACTGGAGTCCTGTACAGTTTGGCCTCGGAGCAAGCTAACAGCATGTTCAGTCTTCCTTTAATGAGGATCCACTGTCGGAGGCTGAGTGTGGCGCCAAGGCCGGTCTGAAGAGCCTGACATTTCCAATAGGCCTTTGTGCCTCTTCCGTCTGCAGCCTCGTCTCCCTCTCGGCCTCTGCGTCCATCTGCCTGCTGAGCTTTCCCAGCAACCTCTCTGGCAGCGGCGTGAAAACCCAACCACTGCAGCATTTCATCTGAGCCGGCTGGACTTGGGCCTGGACCTGGACCTGGACCTGGATCGCCGATTGAAACATTTCCAGCTAATTACCCCTCCAGTTGCGGTGAACGCCAGCGGTTCTGCACACACACCGAGGAACCCCGACCGCTAGCAGAAAAACAGTCGGCTCGGCGAGAAGAGCCTCCGGTGTTTAACGATTGTCCCTTTGGCAGCAGTTTGCCTCGGGCTCGTGTGAAACAGGCCTCCTATAGATCGCCTGATTGACTTGAGTGACTGGGCCGATGTGCGCGAGGAAAGCCAGGCCAGCGGTTCAGCATCCTTTCTGATCGTTGCTTCGCAAATCCATGGCCACTAATTGCTGCTCTCTTGTCCCCAAATGCAACACAGTGTCAGACCCCCCCACCCACCTACACACACCCCCACCCATGCAGTTCAGCGGTGATCGTTCAGCGCCCCTGACCGATCTACAGCTGTCCAATTAGCCGCTGCAGCAGTGACGTTTGAGCTTGTATTGATGCAGCTACAGCGAGGTGCTAATGGCAACCTTTAAACGGTACTGGGCCAACAGCTTCCAGCATAAAGCGTAACTGAATGAGTCACAGAGCAAGTGTCAGCGTTTCCTTGTTAGAAGAAACTTTTAAATGGATCACATCTCATAGCCAACCTGGGCTATTGATTTTTAAAATGACAGAAAAGGAAATTTCTTCCCTTAAAATTGCCTCTTAAAATGATCTTGCTGTTGGGTAACTTGGGCTGTTTTTGTGCTTTATGTCTGAGGTCTTTTTTTTTTATTATTTTCCTTTCCTATTGTATTTGCTTTCCACAGTCCTTATCAGAAATCACTGGCCCATTCTTCCCCCTGCCCCAGAAGCATTGCTGCTTTTTGTCAGAAGTGGAGAATGAAGGATAACACAGAGCAAGACACAAAAAAAAGAACAACTCAGGCTGCTAGTTCAAAACACTGCTTTGAAATGTCACAGGTAATTTTCTGTTTTTTTAAGGGCATCAGGGTGTCGGATCTGTGTTTCTCCTTCAGCGCTGAATATCAGAGCAGGCTTGTGTTTGGGCTCATCGGTCATTTTTGCAGAATAGACGTTAGATACTGCAACAGCTTCAGGTTCTAGTATGCAAGGATGTGGGAAACACCAACGACATGCGCACAAGATTATTTCCCTCCCAGCCTCAGAGAAGTACAGTCATCAAGCAATTTATGAAGTTGCACTATGCCCTAAAGAGCTCTCACGTGTGTTCAGCATACTAGAACTGTTAGCGTCTGGTTAAAGGGCACACTTTTAACACTAAGAAAAGGTCAGAGCAGAAAGCATGAACAAAGTTGACATTCTATAATTACAGAGAACTGCATGTGCTCACAACTCCATTCAGCGACCCCGAACATCAAGTCGGCTGCGGTCACACCAGCACCGACCAATCAGAGCTCTTCAGCGTCACTTTAAATCATCGCTTTTTAAAATTTTAATATCCACCAGAGCATCCGTTCAGTCGTCGGGGCTCATTTCTGTCTTTTACTTCTGTCACCTGAGAGATGTTACGGCAGGGGTGTCAAACATACGGCCCGTGGACCAAAACTGGGCTGCCAAAGGGTCCAGTTTGGCCCCTGGGATGAGTTTGTGAAATGTCAAAATTTAATTATACTGATAACATTAACAATCAAAGATGTTAAAATCATTTTAGTTCAGGGGCCACATACAGACCAATTCAATCTCAAGTAAAGTAATGGCATAATAACCTATAAATGATGACAACTCCAAAATTTTCCTCTTTATTTTACTGTAAAAAAAAAGTAAAACTACATAAAAATGTTTATATGTACAAACTGTCCTTTCACAAAAATATGAATAATCTGAACAAATATGAACAACCGGCAATGTCTTAAGAGAAATAAGTGTAATTTTAACAATATTCTGCCTGTTACTAAATATTTAGTGTATTTGTAGATCCACTGTGATCTGTTAGTTATAATTAACATGTGTAAATGATAACTGAGGCAGAATATTGTTGCACTTACTTTTCTTAAGAAATTTCAGGTTGGTTCCGGTTTTTTAACCCATATAGACCCAAACACACACCATCGAAGAAAAAGCATCTACTGATCTAAACTATTTAATACCTGTTGATGCACTAATCCTATCAATACATGTACATTTTTGGTGTAAAATGCAGTTTGTCATTTTTTCATGGTCATCAAATATGACCCATTTGGACAATCAGAGGCTTCATAGTTACCATGGAAACGCAGTCGTTTTCTACAAAATTGATTAACCCGTAAAAACCATGGAGTTGGATCAATGACAGTGGATGGACACACTTGTTTATAATCACTTAATAATAGATTTTGCTGAAAAAGTCACTTTTTCTTCAGTTTTCTCTGTGTTTGATATAATAATCCTCAACTTTAATCTGAGCTTTTACCAAAATTTACATGATCAATAAATGAAATACAGGAAAATACATGATTTTTATTGAAAAAATGCAAAGTACAGAATGTAATATTTAAATAAATGATGATAAATCACTTAAGAAAAGTTAAATACACAGAAAAATTCATTTGGAAACTGACATAAAAGTAGCACTGGGTCTTTATGGGTTAAAGGATAGTTTGTAGATGTAAACATTTTCATAATATAGAAAAGTTTGGACATTATGTATAGGTTATTGTGTTATTATTTTACTGGGCTGTATGTGGCCCCTGAAGTAAAATGAGTTTGACCCTCCTGCTGTACAGTGAGGAGAAACCATCAGGTGTCTGAGAAAATCTGGTTAAAAGACACATACCTCCCATAAAAAAGTCATGGCTTCCATAAAACATTTTATTCAGTCTGTGACAAAAGTGAGAAGGACAAGGTCGAGGTGGTAACATTTTTGATTTAGTTTTTCTGCCTCACACCTGTCACTTTTTCCTCAGGTGTACAGACGTGTCTTGACTTATTTCTGTCTATACTAACATTGTATTTGTCAGGTAAACAGTTTTTTTTTCGGTGTTTTGTAATTCTAAAAACCTTGAGACACTGGCGACACACAGCAGTAACATTTTAGAATCCACAGCCTTCTTTACTGGTTACAATAACATTAACATCAAACTTTTAGGACTTTAACTTCGTAACATTCACCAGGTGACCTTTGACCTCTTTTAGGATCAGGGTTACATTTGAGCCATAGTTATATATCGTGTAAATGAACCTGGGTACCTGGGAAAGCTGATCTTTTTTCATGAGTTTTTCCCTTCCATTTACATGAAAACTCCAGTTTAGGTGAATGAAAATGACTCCGGCCAAAGTACAGGAGGAAACAGAGATTTAAGGCAAGAACGTCACAGTATCCAGGAAAAAAAATTCACCAAAGTCACGTGTGTGACCTTTGTTCCCCATGATAGTGCTCTTTTCTGAAAATGATGTGTGTATGATGTTATTATTGAAAACAGAGGTGGGGAAGTATGTGTGTATAAATACCCAGATATGTGTGGACATGGCCTTAAACTGATGAGGTTTAGATGGTGTTTGAAGGGTCGTCCACAGGGACAGTGGAGTGTTTTTATTGGATGGCTGTTTCATCCACACAGAGCTGGCATTTTAGGAGACAAAACACAATAATTTAAATCAACACACTCTTGCATTTCTATGTTTTCAACCCATTTGCATCTTTTCTGAAATAACACCATAGCCCCCACCTCTTTCTTAACCTACATATGCCAACCCCCCAACAACAGCAACAACGGCGGATGAGTTTACATCGCACAAGTTTTAATGCACATGTTTCATATCTTCTTCTCTGGTGTATTTCTGTGGCAGCGTTCCAGCGCCACCTACAGGCCTGGCATATATACGACTACAACTTTCTTGAGACAATGTCGTGTTTGTGGAAAACTTTTTTAAAATTAAAACTTTTTCATCTCTGTGTGGACGAGGCTTAAGTCACATATTAAAGCAGAAACTAGATGTTACCTCTAACCCTTTAAAGGGCACTGATTAAAATACTCTGAAATTCCAAATTTCAGAGTATTTTAATCAGTGTGTTATTGGACATCTACATCTACCTCCTCGCTGGTTGCCATGACAACAGTCTCCCTCCTCTCGCCATAAAACATCCGAGCAGCGCTTGCTAAAAAGTAAACACATGCAATAAAACAACTGTTATAAGGTCATAAACTGACAAAAAATCACTTGTATTCATTAAAATCTCTCTGAATCACTGTATAGTGTTAGAAAAACCAACATGCTTCTGGACCTCACTGAGGCACGGGATTGGCCCCATATTTAATGTTTGCGGAAATGACCGAAAATAGTCACTTGCCCAATAAAGGGTTGACATGACATCTAATAACATGCAAATTGCACTTGGCATCCTCCATTTTCAAGGGATACCATAAAAGAATGGATGCTAAAAGGTTAAATGATCGTGTTTTGTCCTTGCATTTAGTTTTAACCCATCCTTAAAATTGGAGTTTCATTCATAGGAAGCTTAGCTGCTGTTGTCGTTCATCTGGTGCTAAAAGCGACTTAAGACTGAATTATCTGTCGTGGTGAAAAACAGATGCGTAACTTTTTGGGCTTCTGACAAAAAAAAGCAAAGCAGCTCTGAGATCAGCTAACATCTCACATGTTCCATTTTGTGTTTTATTCCAAAACCTGTCGATGATGCTCATTGTCTTCAGTTGCAGATTTTATTTCACTTAAAGCGGAGATCTCATTGTGCAAAAAAGAACAAAAACAAAAAAAAACAACTCTTCATGATGCTTTGACGGTGGATTCAAATGTACTGTAGTAATAATTCACAAAATGAAGATTGTGTTTTTGTTTTCCACTTTTGTAAATGAATGTAAAATGTAAACCCGCCGGTGCAGTCGAGGTAGATCTGTAAACTGGAAGTCTCTGGGTTGGGTTGGGTTGGGTGGCGGTTTGTAATCCTAGCAGCTGGCTATCATCTGTTTTCTCGGCGGCCCTGGATGACGGGGCAGGTCAGCGGTTAACGGACACAGCACAGAATAAAAAGGTCACAGCTCCGGCCCATGTAGGTGCAGGTCTGTGTTGTCGGAGATGTATTAAGAACAAGCTTTGAAGGGAAAAAAAAAAAGTAGGTAGAAATCAGATCTGCTGCCTACACGGAGCCTCACACACCATCTTTAACCCATAAAGACCCAAATATACACCAGTGACCAAAAGCATCTGCTGATCAAAAAGGTTTAATAACTTTAGTGCCACTAATCCTATCAATACATGTAAATAATTGATACAAAATACAGTTTGTCATCTTTTCATGGTCATCACATATGACCCATTTGGACATTCAGAGGCTCCGTAGTTACCGTGGAAACACCATCATCTACAACATTGACAGTGGATGGACACACTGGGTTTATGTTCAGTTAATGATAGATTTGACTGAAAAAGTTGCTTTTTCTTAAGGTTTCTGTTTTTGGTTTGATAACCCTCATACATGATGATTAAAGTACATGATCGGTAAAGTAAATAGAGGTAAATACCTGATTTTCACTGGGAAAAAATGCAAAATGGAGAGGATAATATAATAAATGGTGACAAATCACTTAAAGGTTAAATAGAGAAAAAAAAAATCATTTTGGAACCGCCGCAAAAGTAACACTGGGTCTTTATGGGTTAACTGGTTCAGACAAGCAGATCCTGGGTCTGATAGACTCTACAAATTAATCTTCATCTTTGTTTTTATCTGCCTGGAGGGTAAAGTTTATCAAATCAGACAATTAGGATCAGAGCATGATTAATTTAAGAGTTTTTGATCAAACTTTGTGGCTGTTATGTAGTCCTGTGTGGCCAGTCCCACCCCTTTAAAACTGCAATATTAAAGTAATGAGAGATTATATAACGAGTAACACTATTTGACCCAGATCTCTTGTCAGCAACCCCACACTGGGTTCTTACACTGTCGGAGAGCATCAAAAGTGGTTATGAAAATTGAGAAATAACATGTCTTTTTGCAGTTTTCTTCACCCTTAGTCCAAGCACAGTGGTCGTTCTGGGTTATTTTTCCTTTACTTTGGCTGATTAAACATCATCTGAGGACTGTGTGGTGACAAATCAGACCTGAAGAGCACAATGTAGACCTTTCCTCTGTCCGCCGAAAGCAGGACACGCTAAGGTTAAATCTCTTGACTTTTAATCCAACGCATCAGAGCCCGGTCCTGCTGGTAGACACGGCGCCTCGCTACGGGCGCCACACTGGATTCCCTGGGTCCTAGAGTTCAGATTTTCCACGTGATTACTCCTCGCCACCATTTGGAGCTGGCGGAGTGTGAAGTGACCGCTGTGCAGATGACCGAGCCGCTCAAAATATCCAAGAGGAAGCGTGTTAGGGAAAATGCAAAGGGAAAATGTGTAGGAACCCCAGGACGCTGCCTGCCGTTGTACCTTCCATCTCACTCTGCTGTCTAAGCCTCAAACTATCGGGTAACACTTTACAGTGGCCTTATTTCAACTTATTAATCTCTGTATTAACTAATACTAATGTACAGCTAGTAAACACATCTAATCTTCCCAGTACTTACAATACAAGTAGGTTTTTTTTGTCAAACACTGGCAGCATTAATGTGTATTTAACATGCTTTAATACACAGGTTAAAGCATCAGAATAAGGTCATTGTAAAACCAGGCTTTACCCTCCCTGTCTTTTCTTTCTTTCTTTCTTTCTTTTCAGTCTCTCTTTGTATAGCGGCATTATATATACTGAGGAAGTAGTTTGTTAATATGTATAATTTAGCAGTTGCTCTGTTTTTTGTAAATAAGGAGAAAGTATTGTGAATGACATTTGTTGAATGGTTTTAAAAATCATTTATGGCGAAACCTCTCCAGGCTTTTAAAATGTGACTACAGTACATAGCATATTTTATATGTAAGACAGCAGTGTAAAGATGAACAAGCATTACTAGACGCCGATGAAACTACATGTAAGTAAAACTTGAGGATAATAGCTTACTGAACTTGTAATTACTGATGTACATAAAAGAATGACAGAACATTTTTGTCTATTATTAAATGTGAAAATCCACACTTTCCTGTTTGTCTGAGTCGATGCTTTTTTTTTGACCAGCTTCCTGTAGTCTTTTGTGGTATGAAGCAGATTTTCTTCTGAGTGTAATAACATTCCATATTAAAAAGTACATTAAAAATATAAATGACACACAATAGAATATTAAATGTGTCATAATATATGTATGTGCACTTAAAGCTTATATAGTACACTTATCAGCCATAACGGTCTGACCACTGACAGGAGAAGTGGTAATAATACTGATTATGTGGTCATAATGTTATGGCTGACAGAAAATTAAAAGTGTACTTTAAGTCCCAGTCCATTAACAACACGTATATGAAAGTTCATTTTCCTGTCAGTGCTTCTATGGCAGCTCACTGCTCCTACTGTGTTCTATGTGCTAATGCTAATTGTTAATGCTGGTTAACTTGTGTGTATTAGGATGGGTAAAATGCAGAAATGGGGATTTCCCTGTGGGTTTAATGAAGAAGTTAACCTCCATAAGCCATTACAGTGGTCAGAATGAGATAGTTCTCATTTTTACAAAACATTTATTCAAGGGTTTCAGCAGGTACCACATGTTCCATCATACAGAGTGAGAAAACACCATTGATATTTCTAGATGTTGTTTTTTTAAAGCTTTGTAAGTTGTTAGGGAGTAGCTCTTTCATTGGGTCATCATTACAGTGATCTTGGAGCCCACTGAGTGGAAAGACGTTTAAAACATTTTTTGGGGAAAAGTGGTACATTTTTTACACAGTGCCCAGAACAGTCTCCTGCTTTCTAGAAATACAACCACATCTGTCAGTGTTTTTGAGTTTGGATGGTCACTACAGCTAAAGGTCAAGACAAAGGGATAAAAACTAAAATTTTATATTTTAATTAAAAAGATAGAGAGCAATGCCATGAATGAAATATGAGAACCAAAGCTGTAAAAGAGGGAGGTATAGATGTAGGTTAGCGTAAGACAAACACCAAACCTATAACCTAAATATACAAACATTCCCCAAATCAAATAACTATGAAATATTTATAAATAAAGAATAATATTTTTTTTAAATTTAACAACTTAGTATCATTATTTTATAGATACTATAAACCCCGCCTAGACGTAATGATACGTCTAGGCGGGGTTCTGACTTAGAGGCGTTCAGTCATTATCCCACAGATGGTAGCTTTGAAAAGAAAAAGAAAAGAACCCCCCCCATGGTCCGCTCCACTTCCAATCTCATGCTTTAACAAACTCATAGGGCGATACTGGGAATTTTAGTATCGATCCGATACCAAGTAAATACAGGGCTAGTATCACCGATACCGATACTTTTACTTAAAATGTCATGATCATTGAATAATTTCATCAATAATTTAATCAGTCTGCTATAATTGCCTCTGATCACCAATTACGCTGTGAAAAACATTACCTAATGCTGGAGACTACCTGGATATTCCTGATTTTTTGTCTGAAAAGCCTCTGCCAGAGACCTCTGTCTCTGTGTTGGGGGTCTTGTTTGGGTTTGGGGATCTCCCCCCTCCTCCTCCTTCCTCAACTTTTTTTGCAGCTCGGAGTTCTCCCGAGGGTAGGGTGGCCATTTCCACACCACCAAAAAGGAGGACACTTGGCAGCATTTAGTGAAGACTGAATAATCACAACATATAGAACTCAAGTGTATTTCCCACTACAATACAGTTTTGTCCATGTAACAACGGTATCATGATTGAGTGATTCTGAGATACTCTATTCACTGTAAGACCATTTTATCTATGATATGTTATGTGTGTAACAGAAGAGGAAAAATGGCCCAGATAAGGTGAAAGGTATTTGGTCACAGTAGCTGTATTCATTGAAAACTGACAACTGACCTGTTTATCAAAGTGCACAGAGCACATAAAATTTAGGATCTTAACATATTAATCAATTAATTTAACATAAACAAATAAGTAAACAAGTGGTGCCAGGCACAACAAACCCGCCCCCCGCGTGTATTGTAGCTTAGGTTGGCATCGATCCAGCTGATGTTATCAATGCTATGCATGTGCTGATGT
>JAPQRQ010000016.1:28278912-28294193 GCA_037367365.1 Apogon talboti
CTTGCCCAAGGACACAACAGCTCATGACTCAGACAGAGCGGGATTCGAACCTCCAACCCTTTGGTTATTGGACGACCTGCTCTACCATCTGAGCCACGGCCGCCCAATAATGTGAATAATGTGAAGTTCAGATTTTTAGGACGCATACATCTTGTTTCCTGTCTGTATCACCGGGGAGAAGGATTAAATCCAGTCAGTTATACCTTCCACGAGCGTGAAATGCAGTATAAAACACCACTTCATCTCTTCCCTCTGTACAAAATGCAAACAGAAAAGCCTGTGATTCTGGACTAATAGTGGAGCAGCTCAGTCAGCGGCAGATTGAAGCTTTGGTTTTAATTACAGAGCTCTCGGAGGAAGGAGCTACTGTAAATCGAACGTAATGCGAGTTTGCTAAATGGCACGAAACTCCACGTGAAAATTGAAACTCCGGTTCTAATATAATATAATTACAGGAGATCAACGGCATGAACAGCAGCGAGCTATTTGGTCAAATCAATTCGTGGTCAGCGGGCTTTCTAACAGGCCAACTTAAATAACCGTGGGGATTCCAGGACAGACAGGTGGAGAGCGTTCCCACCCTGAGGCGATCCGACTCCCCGCAAACTTTAGCGTGTGCTGCTTTTCAACATCCGCGTTCAGCCTCCTCTTTCTTTTTGCTTCATATTGAATTCTATTTAGAAGGATAAGATGTGGGCAAAAAAAGTCACAGTTTGATATGTTTTTCATGAATTTTAGTCGCAAATGCACTCAGATCTTTAATGTGCTCCTGGGATCGGTGTATTTAACCACTCAAAATCACCGCAGGGGAGATTTCTTCAGCGTGACAGCCCCGGGCGTTTATCCATGGAGGAAATTCATACGAAGCAAAAACAAACAAACACGCAGGAGAAATATGACACAGATTTATATGGAAGTCCCAAATAAAAGACGGAAATAATCAAATGTGATTAAATGGAGAATGGTCTTTAACAGGGTTCCTACAGGTTTCTACAAGTTACATTTAAGACCTTTTTAAGACTACTTAGAACAGAACTTAATGCTTATTTCATGGCCGTACTGGCAAGAACTCCTGACTCCTAGAATTTAGGAAAATGTATTGTTTTACTCCAACGTCTTGATTAGAACGGATGGAACTGAGTCCACTAACGTTAATTTCTTTGCAGCTCAGACATTTAACACACAATACAGCCAACAAGTTTATAGCAACATAACTTAAGACCTAACATATCAAATTTAATACCAGGGTCTCTGCAGGTTTCAACAAGTCAAATTTAAGACTATTTAAGACCTTTTTTAAGACCATAATGAATACAATTTAAGACCCATTTCACATCCATACTGGCAAAAAACAGTACAATAGCATCTTCAAAAATTGAAACATTTCAAAGCGAGGCTGAAGTTTACGCATTGTTTTAAATAAAAGTGGAGTTAATACATTTTTAAGACCTTTCAAAATCATATTTAAGACATTTTATGAGATTTTAAGAGAAGTTTAGATATTTTAAGGCCTTAAATTCAAATTACTGGATTTTCAATGTTTTAAGACTTTTTAAAAAACCTTTTAAAGACTTTTTTAAGGTATTTAATGCAGATTCGTAAATTCAAGACTTTTAAGACCGCGCGGAGAACCCTGATTAAGACTTATTTCTTCATTTACAGAACAGGAGTTGAAATCCTGCCAGTTTGGAACTTATTTAAGAAAAAATACGACCAATGGCCCTGTAGCTCACAGTATGTTCTATCAACAATCAATAACGAGTTGAATGTGTGAGGTGGTCAGGTTCTGTTCTATGTTAGAATCCTGTGGTCTGGATGCAGGACATTGATATCTGTAGCCATTTCTGTTATAAGCCTTTAAAATATGGACCATCATAAGTAAAGGCAAATTTTTTTATAGTTCAAAAATTTGTCAAAAATTTAAAAAATAAATAATAATTGGACAAAACTGTGGACAATCTTTGTAGACATTGTCCCGAGGAAGCTACATAAATAATTTGAAATGAGTCTGACCAGAAAAAAACAAGTGGACTGAACCTGTTGATTTAACCAATCAGATTTCATGTTGGCCACACGATGGTGATCTAACAGGTGCATGATAATATCAGTATTTTTACGTCATCTGTAGAGACTTGTATAAGATAAAATATATTAGCTTAGATTTAATAGCTGTTTTCAACCACAATGGCTGACAGATACTAAAAGATATTAAAAGGTGGATTACGTCAGGTACAAGAACACTGAAGGCCTAGGTGTCAAATACATGGGCCCGACACTAACTCACATTCTGCCAAAATGCACCATTTCCACAACGCAGACCCATTGCAGGACCTAAACCTCCACAAACTTAACACATTTAACTTAACAAAAACTCTAATTATCTCTTCCGTTTCGTTTTTCTTGAATATACCTGTGTTCTCTCGTACATTATCTCTATAAAAACTATTTCAATTTGCAGCCTTTTAATAGAGTAAGAAGTAGAGAAGTTCTTCTGTGAAACGGTGTAATCAGATCCTGTCACACACTCCGTTACAAAAAGAGTTTTTCAGATAAGACGATGCGAAAGAAATGGTAAAAAACATTTCCAGCTCCATTCTCTTTTTTTGTGATCTGGCTTTGGAGTCTTTTATAATAGTCTCAAACCTTCTGGAGGAGGTGCATTATGGGTCTTCATTTCAACAGATGCAGTACTTCACAGGAAACTTCGCTAAAAGGATGGTGAATTCACTTCATTCACAGACATCATGCTGCACTTGGTGATGGATATTTAGCACTGCAGCTGAAGGTCTTGTGTCTAAATACACGCCTTATGCACGTTAGGGTCCAGATGGGACTTATTTGCACAACATTTGGTTTTATGGCGGATGATAGATTTTACAGTAAGGTCAAAACTATGTGAATTATGCTGACAGGTTTTCACATTTTTCCCTGCCTTCTTTTGCACTCTGAAAACCAAGGACAAACACTCTTGGACCCAGTGAACTGGGTGGCATTCAGTCTTTCAGAGCGCCGTACAGGGTCACCGGCAGCGGTGACACTCCAACCACAAATATGCACTGAAAGTCCTCGACTGCAGATAAAAGGAGAGAGTAATGTAATGAATCTCATCATAATGACGCTGCTGTGAATTCACAGAAACCTGAGCATGAAGTCTGTCTGCCGGAAGAAGTGTACAAGAAAATTTAACCCTTTTGAGACTATGTGTGTCGCCGGTGACACATTTAGCATTTTATGGCATTCAAATTAGCACAACTTCTGAACTGTTTTTACTATTGACAAAATTCAAACGCAATCTGAAAGCTGAGATTCAGAGCTTTCTATTGCCATGCAACACATTACCGTAGAGGCCTGTGTGGGCTGAGGGGGAGAGGTGGAAATGAGGGGAGAAGAGAATAGCAGACCAGAGTAGGTGTGGTCAGTGAGACACTTAAGACACTCAGCAGCATTTTAGCGAGGTTTTAGCAGTGTTTTTGTGGTGAATTCTTGTAAATAATGGTATATAATAGTGATAGTGTTATTTGGAGTGTTTTACTTGTGTGTTTTGCCATGTTTTTCTCAAGTTTCACTGTTTTTTTTGCCTTTTTTCACTGTTTTTATCTGCACTTTCTGGTTTGTATAGTTCATTGATAAGTGTTTTTTTTTAGCTGTAAATATTATATAAATATATGTATATTTATATATGTACATTCATAGGCAGAGAGCAAGCCAGGGTAAAAAGAGATGCACTCTGCAAAAGACACAGATCATAGAGGTTTTTGTCAGTGAAATAAGGGTCTCTGTCTACAACTAGACAGGAAGTGAAGGGATACTATCACACAGGCTCAAAGTTACTAGGAATTATAAGAAATGAGAAGCTGTAACATGGATACAAAATGCTCTAGACAAACAAAAATGTTTGAGTCCATGTAAAATAGTTGAAAACTTATTTCTGTAATCTCATAAAATTTTATTCTGAATATTTACAATTATTTTTCATAAGAAATACAGTTTTTGTATAACACACTGTTTTAAGCATTTATTACATATAATAATATAATTAATGGACAGATATTGAAAGTTAAGTTCTTCCTGAAAAAAGGTGCAAAAAAATTGACAAAAAAAAAAAATTCTGACACCTTCATTGCAAAAGCAACAAAGAAACTTGGGCGGCCTGTTATAATGGTAGTCCATAAAGGGTAAATTACCTGAATAACTGATTAGAGCGGCTGTAGGTTATGAAAGAGTGGGAAGAAGGCTGTTGATTGGCTCTGGCTCTTTTAGTTCCTTGAAGTGGCACATTGGCCAACGCTCTGCCCAATTACTACATTATTTCACCATGATGAATGTACATAATTGTGACTTGAAGAAATGCAGCAGCACAAACACTGAATCATAACATCTAATCACTAAACAATGGAGATGTTAAAATAGATTTTGATTTGCCAGCAGCCAGCGACAGCTCTCGACAATTATGTTCAACAAAAGCCCCGAAATTAAAGTTGTGTCAGCGGCTGCCGCTACCTGAAGCGTTTTGAGAAATCCCAACCTATCTGTCAGCTGTCGCTTTGACAGATGCACTTTGGAGAGCAGATTTAATCTCATTTCCAACTCGACGCTTTGTTAAAGTTTAAAGGATGGTAATGTGATGGCAATGCAAATGCAACTGTGCAGCCTGTTTTTTATTCTTCAATAGAGGTGAAGTCCTGCAGCTTATTCTTAATGGGATCTAAGAAAAGAAAATAGGACCAATGTCCCGTATCTCACCGGCATGTTCTATCAAGAATCAATAAGTTGAATTTGTGAGGTTGTCAGATTCTGTTCTATGTTAGAGTCCTGTGGTGTGGATGAATAGAAGTGGGTGGTACTTTCACTGGAGGAGAACTCAACTCATTAAATCGAAGTCCATATATGACTTCTATCAGTGATCAAGAGGAACTATATTAATATCTGGAACCATTTACATGTTATAAACCATCAAAATATAGACCATTATAAGTAAATGTAAATTTGAATACTTCGAAAATTCATCAAAAATGCTAAAATCTAAATTTCTCAAAACTGTGAACAAACTTTGTAGACATTGTCCCAAAGAAGCTACATGTAAAATTTTAAATGAATCCGAGCAGTAGTTTTATCAGAGAAGATGTCTGAAGAAATTGCTAACGAAGACAGACCCTTATGACCCTGTGTTTCTACTGGTGAACTGTTGCTGCTGTACATGACTGTGACCTTAAACCGTCTCTACTGCTGTATGTTGTGTGCAATTTCTACATATTCTGAGGTTTACTTTACTCATTTTAGTGGTTTTCAGGGTAGTTTTTATATTCTCTTTAATTGCTCTTATATACTTTTATATATTATTATCTATTTTCTATTGTTTTCCTGTTTACACACCAAAATCTGGGTTTGGTTCTGTTCATGTTAATGATCAAATGGCAATAAAGCTCAGTCTGAGTCTGATACATGATTTTGGCCATTCATGGCTGTTGTCATAGTGCTAAGGTAGTTAAATATGGGACTGAAACCTGAAATTACCATCATGACCCGACCTCTACTCCACACAAAAGCTTGGAAAAATCAACGTGAAATGCTTCTAAAAGTCCGATATCTGGGAGTAATCGGATAGTTGTAATAATCAGATCCAACACATTTTCAAATAACAAAGTTAAGTGAAATTAAGTAAAAATCATCTCTGAAGCATTTTGGAAACAAAGACAACAATTTAAATCAAACCAACCAATGCAATGATACTGATCCCAATACAAAACCACATCACTACATTTGTCATCACTGTCTGCACTTAAACTTCCTGTTGTTGTCTTCCGCCCACGTTTGACTGTGTAACTTCCGTTCTCTACTATTTTTATTTGTGTTTACACATGCGCAGACGTAAAAGAACAAAATAAATCAGATTAACCTGTATACATGCATGAAGACATCGGAGCATTTGGGTAAAATCCAGGTGTGTTAATCCGATTTCTTATAATCAGATTACCGCTGTTATTGGATAAAGCCTATCACATTATCCTGTTTACATGTTCCCTTGAATAATCTGATGACTCCAGAAATCAGATAATGATCCGAGTATTGGTGCGTGTGTAAAAGGGCTCAGTCTTTATTATTAATAGTGTGATTTTATATTTATGTATTTGATTTCAGCTCCTGTAGCTTTAACTCTTCAAGATGCCATCTATGCTTTCTGATCTCTGATACACTTTTTTTCTTGTGATAACAGGTTAATTTCTTGCCAACATAAATAAATAACTTTGGCATATTGACTGATGATGTTGAAAAACCAACATTAAAATGAATAAATAACTGCAAGCCACTGTTCGCTCCTGTACAAGCCTTACCTATCAAAGAAATTCTCTGAAGTTTTAATCCTCCCAAATAATAATAATAATATACACTCTTGCTCTAGGACATTACATGTATTATTTAAACAGCTGAACATCATAAATGAATCCTGCTGCTTCCACCGAAAGTTCAGATGAGTGTGGATTTAATTGAGTTACACAAAGAGACACTTCTAATGTTTCACGATTGAGTCTTCATCTGACTGACGCACCTTTGAGTGAAAAACACAGTGCTGGGAGTGTGGGATAAAAGTAAAAGGTTTTATTTGGATGATGCCTTTTTCTTTTCTTACTTTCATTCTTTTTTCCAGTGTTACATTAAAGTAGGATGGTAACCTTGATTTCTGAAAAACAGATTGCACACAGCAAGAATGACTTCCTGTTTCATGTCTCATTTGTCTGTATTAATGTGATATAGTCATCACGGTAAATATTTAAATGCAGCACTCACAATAAGCAGATACAGCTACAAAAGATTACTGTATGTGCACTTTATCCTATGTATAATTTACTGCGTGGTGAATTTATACGGTTTTATACACCCCAAAGAAAAGCCATTACATCTAGTTCTTGAATTTACCATAGCTGGAATGACTTATGACCATATAATGAATTAATATTATATAAGCATTCATTTTCATTCAGCTATTGGGCTACTTGGCAGCAATTACATTTGCATGAAAGTCACTTCAATTAAAATATGCTCAAATGAAGACATGAATGAGAGATTCATCTATTAATATCCAAAGCTTAGACGGCAAGATGGATGTGACCGCCTTGACACACACACACACACACACACACACACACACACAGACAAAACACACACCGTTATTCCATCTGCTCCCAGCTGAAGCCCCCTCCGATTTCAGAAAGCGAGTCAGTGGTTATTAGTGATGGGATTTCAAAGCCTGCAGTGGAGTGTGAGGGTGTGACACACAAACATTGATTTCTCAAAGGATCATAACAAATTGATCCATCCTCTGAGGTAGTTTTGCCTTTGCAAACAAAATTCTGCAGCAATCAATGCAGAACCTTGACTCGCTTTGGCTCCGACAGAAAAACGACTGCAACGCCGAGCCTCGGCTACTGGACAGAGACGAGTGACCCGAGCGCTCCCGTTGCCAGCTCTGCAGCTAATTAGGGAATTTGCAAGTTGCATCACAGCAGCAGCGAGTCAATAGCGGGGAAAACAGATTGAGCACGGCTGAGGGTGTGTATACATCAGCACCTTGCAGAAAAGGCTCCGTGGACCAGCGTACTAATGGTGCTGTGGGTCATTAGCGGCGGTGGGACAGGTGGGGAAGTGTGCCGCCGTGCTCGCCATGTGCAGTTAGCACTTTGCAGTGTACAGCGATTGCCGAGGCCGGCTGACGGATGACAGAGGCCAGGGTGCGACTCCAGCTGCTCACCACCGCGCCTCGCCACCCGCCACCGCACAGAGATGAAGTGCCAATTGATATCTTGAGTGTTACGCTGTTGTGACAGTTCCTTTGTAAATGTTTGGACATGGCTGTTTAAGCATCGCCATCTCGAATCCCTTTGACTTTTGTTTCTCCCTCAGGGCTCCTTCTTCTATGTTTATTTTTCGTTTTTACTAACTTCATAGGTTGCACTCCACTCTTCCTGTCCAACCTTCCCGACACGCTGCGTCTTATCCTCACTTTCCCATGCTATACCACCAATTTAACTTCCACAAAAATTAAAATAATTGCGGAAATAAATGAGCTTCACCTCCATCTGTCCTCATTTTTTCCCCTCACACACTCAGCTTTCAGAGAATGAAGAAGTCCAGAGCTGCTGTTCTGCATAGTGATGTGGATATTATCACTGTGATGAGGAGGTAAGGCAGGGTGACAGCTGTTTTTAAAACCTGAGTGCACTCACTCTTTTTTTTTTTTTTTTTTTTTTTGCAGTTTTTCCCCTCCCTTTGCTGCAAAGAACTGTACTCTACTCGGGCAATATTCTCTCTGTCCACCTCATTAGTTCAGAGGCAGGAAACCAAATTATGCTCAATTACAAAGTCATCAAAGGCCATCTGAAGTCCTGTCTCAGCAAGCAGGCCCCAAAACAACAGCTCCAGGGGTCCGGGAACTGAAATAATGCTGAGGTAAGTTGCAAAAGGCATGCTAACAGAGACCTGGAGGAGTTATTTAATTGACAACGGTCTTGTCCATTTGCAGAAACATCACCAAAGGACAGTCTTTTGGCTCTGCTCAGAATGAACACGGCTCCATTTTTCATACACTGGTTACATGAAAAACACGGGGGAGAACACAACATTCAGGAACTCTCCCAAGGCAGATTCATTTTCCCAATTACTGGCTCGTATCCAAACCGTCCTTGCCAAATCATTACATACATTTTCTCCCTGAAATAGAACTGTGGCCTGTTTGTGTCTGGCAAACAAGACTGAACTCCGATCCAATGAGAGCACGATGCGCATCGCTGGTCGGCGAATCGCCTCTCCCATTAGAAACTTCTTCATCCTTATCATCACGTACTGTATATGCTGTTTGCTGGAGAGGAGAAGGAGGAGGAGGAGGAGGAGGAGGAGGAGGAGGAGGAGGGATGAGCGTTTTTCTTCTGCTCAGACACAGGGAAATGAGGCCAGTCAGTCTGAGGTTTGTTTTTCGGCGTCTCTAAGGAGCTTACAGTAAACAGCACACAGGAGCTGCCTTAGCGAGTCTGAGTCCTGACTGCAGGACGCACATGAGGAGCTTTATTGAAAAACAAGACATCTATCAAGCAGCTGAAATGGATATGTGACTACTCTGGGAGGTTTAATTCACTACAATATAATGTGCATTTTCTCTGCTGTTGTCTGGTCTGGCTCATTCACAGCTAAGAAACATTTCGACAAATAATATCATCCCTGCTCTTCAGGTGGCGTGCATTCTTTGAACATGGTATGGGGATGTAATCTGCATCTGAACACGGTGCTTTTGTCCACAGACTCAATAATGTCTGTTATTTTATTCTGTTTGTCAGTTTTCAGCTGCAGCTTTGAGGCGCTGACTAACTCATTAAAACTCTTTACACCACCAGTGCCACATGATGTGTCTGATAACCCAATTAATAAAAAGTGTGTTTTGTCCCGAGAACAACGGCGCGTCATGAGTAATAATACATCTGAGTCGACTCGTCGTCTTTTTTGATGCCAGGACGCTGCTGTTACTGTAGTATTTTTTGATTCAACGTCTCATTGATCATTTACTAGCCATCACTGCGCTGTCTTCTTCAATGGGTTTTCTTTAGAAACCAAAATGAAAATTGCCTTTGCTCAAAGATGCAGTTTTCTTGTATATGTGAACCTGTGTGGTATCATTTTCAGCTGGTGATCCGATGAAAAAAAGACATGAAAAAAATGAAAATCTAGCATCATATTAGCAGGATAAATTACTTCAGAAAGAGAAGATGCACACAACACTAGAAGTGTTTCCATAAAATATGAAGCTAATTTGAAGTGTTTGAGTGTATTCTGTTGTTTTCATTGTTGTTTTCCACCTAAAATGGCCTTGTTTTTCTTAATGGACGAGACACAAGAATAAGTCAGTCTCTAACGACGGTCAACAGTCACACTTAAAAAATAGGTCTAATGGCCCTGTATCTCACCAGCATGATCTATCAAGAATCAATAATAACTTGAATGTGTGAGGTTGTCAGGTTCTGTCTCTATGAGTCCTGTGGTCTGGATGCAGGAGATCAATCTCCAATAGAAATGGGTGGTCCATACTGTATATGAATTTCTATCAGTGATCAATTGTAACTATATTGATATCTGTAACCATTTCTGTTATAAGCCTTTTAAAATATGGACCATTATAAGAAAATGCACATTTTTAATATTTCAAAAATTCATCAAAAATGCAAAAATCAAAATTTCTAAAAACTGTGAACAAACTTTGTAGACATTGTCCCAAGGACGATTCACAAAAAATCTGAAATGAATCAGACCAGTAGTTTTGTCAGAGGATGTTTGAAGAAATTGCTAACGACGACAAAGACGACAATGCGGAAGAAGACAATGACAATGATGATGAAGACGACGATGACAACGATGAAGACAATGATGATGAAGACGACGGCAATGAAGATGGCGAAGACAATGACGACGAAGACAAAGACGACAATGATGACGAAGACGACAAAGATGACAATGATCTCAAATCTAAATAACTTCAGATTCAAGTAACATTTTTCATACACAGTTAATAAAACCTATCTGATGGTCAGATCCAACCACTGACCGCCGTCCTGATCACCCATTATGTCCAGAGATGGTTGTAAGCTTAAGGATTGTCTGTCTGTCAATAACTTTCTTAACAGTAAGCTTTCACTGACACAAGGTTACCCAAGGTGTGTTTGCACATGGTGCTATAGCGGTGACCTACTTGTTTTCCAGGCCACTTCAATATGCAGCAGTTTTATCCAGTGTATATGTATGTGTGGGGTTTCTGCTCTGTATCCCTGTCAGCTATTGGTCCATGGGCCGCATTTCTAACAAAAATATATACACCATATGAACAAAAGTATTGGGAAACACTGAATTCAGGTCATAATATAGTTTTACATTGTGATAAATATCATCGCATTGGTTAGTTTGGTTTAAATTGTTACCTTTGCTTCCAAAATCAGCCACAGAGATGGTTTTGACTTAATTTCTCTCAACATTGAATTTTTTTTCTTTTTTTTTTTTAAATTCATGACTATGATTTTAAATGTTCTACCTTTAAATTTCTAAGACATTTATCATGCTCTGACTGAGTATTGATGTTTATAAACTATATGGACAAAAGTATTGGGACACATCATGTCCACAGCTGTTCATGATGATTTGAGATAAAAAACATCAATATTTCCTTAAAGTTTAATGGGAGATTTTTCTTCCTCAGTGAGATGTGAAAAAGTAGATGCTTAGTTGAGGTAGAAAAATATTATTTACAGTCAGAGCATGAAAAATATTTTAGAAATTTAGAGGTAGAACATTTAAAATCATAGAGAAATTAAGTTAAAACCATCTGAGTCAGTTTAGAAACAAAAATAACAATTTAAACTAAACTAACTGATGCAATGATATTTATCCCAATATAAAACTACATTATGTCATTTGTCATTACTGTTTTGTATCCCAGACCCCTGTTAGAAAAGAAACACCTGAATTCAACGTGTCCAAATACTTTTGTCCACATAGTGAAACATGTACAGGTTTTTTTTTTTTTTTTACCTTGCATGTTTCCCTGTGTTCTGTTACGTATAAGGCTACAGCACGGCTGGGTGGAAATGACGAGTCAAAAATAAAGACAAAATCTCACCCAAAAAAATATGATGGTGAAGAAAAGTTTACGACGATGAGTTCAACTAGTTCAGAGGATAAAGGGAAAACAAATGAGTACTGCGAGCTATATTCTAACGTGTTGACATAAATCACTGTCGTGTTACAGAAACCTCACTGCTCCGGCAAAAAATAGAGCAGGTATGTAAACAGAGCAGAGCAGAGCGGCCTCGGGGCAAGAGGCCTCTTATTTGATGTCTAACGAGAATTGGATATTTATTTTTGTCATTACCCAGACATAGCTTTATATAAACTTAACCAAGGCTGATGTGTGGCGTTGTCATCGAGTGACAGCGGCTGCCGTTCGCTTTATGCTGTCAGCGTTGTCATCGGTCTTTCATTTGTGGTGTTACTCACACAGACGGCTCTGTAAGAACTTGTCTTCTTTGTTGTTAAAACAATAATAACCCAGTACAAACCCCAGTGTGTGCTGTGACACCAGCAGCTACAGCTCGTATTTGTCACTGGTGTCACTGCTCTGTCACTGGTGCTACCGCTCATTCAGAGGGATGATCTCCCATCGTCACAGCTTTGTTGCTGTTGTTGTCATTGGATAAATAAAAATGTAACAAAAGAAAAAAACTACAGCGGCGTCGGGGTATAATTCTTGCGATACATCAGCTGCAGTTTATGACTCTTATGTCACCGTTTGATCATCTGTGCTGCCACAGAATAAGAAGGTTCTATTATTGTAACTTTTTTTTCCCGCAGTGATACATTTCGTCACATGATAAGAATGAATAAATATTACATGTCATGATCCATTACGGTGAATCACCAGCTGTAACGTTTCATTAATGTCACGGGTCTCACCAAAGTAATCACATTGGGATTGACTGGCCGTGTTGTCTCTACTGTGTTGATATTAACCCTTAAAGACCCAAACAGCCGCTGGCGACCAAAACCATCCACTGCTCTAAACTGTTTAATACCTGTTGATCCACTAATCCTATCAATACATGTCAATAACTGGTGTAAAATATAGTTTGTCATTTTTTCATGGTCATCAGATATGACCCATTTGGACGTTCAGAGGCCCGTAGTTACCATGGAAACACTGTCATCTACTACTTCATTGATTCACCAGTAAAACCCATGGAGTTGGATCATTGACAGTGGATGGACACACTGGGTTTATGTTCAGTTAATGATAGGTTTTGCTGAAAAAGTCACTTTTTCTTTAGTTTTTTCTGTTTTGATTTACATGACCAGTGAAAATATAGTAAAATTCAAAATTTTCACTGGAAAAAAATGCAAAATGCAATGAATAATATTACAATAAATGATGATAAATAACTTAGCAAATGGTAAACAGAGAGAAAAAAAATCATGTTAGCGTTTCCACAAAAATAGCTTTAGTCTTTAAGGGTTAATACTAAACAGAATCAAAACTCAACTGCAAGAAAGCAATAGATTTATTAATTTTTTTTTTTTTATTAAAAGTTTGCCATTTGGGTAAGAAATTACCTGTTTATTTATTTGATGTCATAACAACTACATACATGAGTAAATGTTGAGGTTTTCATGGAGATTCAGTCCAAATATTGACTGTCCAGTGAAAAATAAGAAATTGTTGAGGAGATGCTTGGTTTATGTGAAAGTCAGTTTTCTTCAGTTTTCTTTTTCTGATATAATAACCTTTGAATTTAGTCTGAACATCTACATGATCAATTAAATATAGGAAAATACATGATTTTCACTGAAAAGCTCAAAACATGGGATAACTTTATAATAAATGGCTATAAGGTGAGAGGAAAAACAGAACGTGGGAACAGTCACAAAAGTATCACTGGGTCGTTATGGGTTAAGAAAAAACGTAAGTAGTTTGTTTCAGGGGCCATTACATCACGAACAAGATGAATAAATTATGAGGAATGTAGTTTTTAGAAAGATGTCCTCAATTTCTGATATCATCATGTAAAGGCAAATTTGAAAAAATTCAACAGAAATAGAAAAAAATAAAAATAAAAAACTCTCAAAACTGTGGACAAACTTTGTAGACATTGTCCTGAAAATGCTACATATAATAATTGAAACGAATCTGACCAGTAGTTTCAGAGAAGAAGATTGTAGAAATGTAGACATTGGTGACCTTGAGTTTGACCCTTCAAGGTCACTCAAGGTCAAAGGTCATGGACCCAAATGAAAGTCCATATATAACTTCCCATCAGTGCTCAATAGTAACTGCATTGATATCTCTAATCATTTCCATGTTATAAACCATCAGAATATTATATGTAATTATATGTATATTTGTATGTGTCGGTTTACTTTCTCTGGATACACACAGCTCATATACCGATTCTTATTGACAGGTGATTATACACTAATTAAAACATAATCATGGATATTCTATTCTGCTGCTGCTGTGAGATCCCCCTGAATCACAAACACCTTTAAAGGTCAAGTTGTAGATAATTGAGAATTAGTGCGGAATTAAAAACAGAAAGTTAAACACCAGCTCTGTCCATCGTTAAAAAATATGACACCTGTCACCTCTGACACTAGGTAATAACATTTTATCTCATTTTAATCTGTGCAGAGGTGACTGTTGACGACACGCGGTTTGAAAAGGTCTGTCTGAAGTCGTTACTCACTCAGGCAGATGTTGTCGTGGAAAAAGGTGAGGAAGTCGTTGCATTGTTCCCTGTGGTTGCCACTCGCTGCACAGGAGCACCAGGGCCCCACGTTGGAGGTGGAGTTGTCAAGGTAGTTGGGAGTTATTGTGCTTCCTGTAGAGGGGAAGAAGAAGAAGACAGAAAACACATTACTACAAGTTAGAACCTGGGTGTCAAACATGCGGCCCGCAGGCCAAAACTGGCCCACCTAAGATTCCAATCTGGCCCGTGGGATGAATGTGCAAAGTGCAAAAATAACACTGAAGATATTAAGAGTCAAGGGTGTTGAACTGGTTTTAGTTCAGGGGCCACATTCAGACCAATATGATCAAGTAAAACAATAGCAAAACAACCTAGAAATGGTTTAATGTGAAAAAAAAAATAAATTTTGTCCATAAATAATGACAATATCAAATGTTTCTCTTTGTTTTACTGCAAAAAACAACATTAAATTATTAAGATATTTACAGGAATAAACTATCCTTTAACAATAAAATGTGAATAACCTGAACAAATATGAACAACGTGACAACATGAAATGTCTGAAGGAAATAAAGTGCAGTTTTAACAATATTCTGCCTGTTACTAAATGCTTTGTGCCTTTGTAGTAGAACCCAACCGATTAATCGGCCCACCAATATAATCGGCCGATTATAGCGTATTACTGGTTAATCAACATCGGTCAATATGTAGCCGATGTATTAAGTTTTTCGCTGCGCGGAGATTGTGTCGCTGTGCTCTGCCCCGCACTCTCCCCAAGTGTCTAGCACCTCCACCTCACACTCAAACGGGACTACGTGGTCCATGCTGCGTACATCACAATGGGTATGCGCAAAGTGAAAGTGAAACTTAACATGCGTTAGTAATTCCTTTACGTCTCCAGCTGTTGTGAAGCTCATTTACCTTTTCCCTACCTCCTGAAACTTAGCAAACTTTCATTTGAGGGGCAAGGATGTTTGTTTAGGGGGGCATTGCACCCCTCCACCCCCCCAC
>JAPQRQ010000016.1:28395434-28406886 GCA_037367365.1 Apogon talboti
GAATCTACAATGTAAATAGTCATGAAAATAAAGGAAACACATTGAATGAGAAGGTGTGTCTAAACTTTTGGCCTGTACTGTACGTGAATATGCAGTTGACATCTTTATAATGCTACGGTCATGTTAGCATGTTGCACAGTGTAATGCCAAAGCAGAGCGCTAACAGTGAAAACTCTGACAGTACAAACCAAAAATAAAAAAACGTTTCCATCTCATTATGTGCGAACGTGAACTTCTACACATGTTAAATCTGGAAGGTGGTTTCCGTAGGTCAGTTCTGATTGGTGTAAACTATATTTACATGTGGGGAAAAAAAGGCCAAAATGTGCATAGAAGCTTCACATTTTTAAAATACCCATGTACATATGTACTAGAGGACTTTATCTTTCAGTGTTAGAGTATATGAACGTTAAATGAAGAGACTAAAACCTTTAACCTAAAGCACCTGCTTTTAATTTTTGCAGTCATTTTGTATAAATCGCTCAGTGATACTTCCCATCTTTATTGCCATTGTTGGTTTTTATTGTTTCATCAGCCTCACATAAAAATAACCTTTGACCTCTGCAAGAGTGTATTTCACTATTGACATTTTAGTTTATACACTATGTGGACAAAAGTATTGGGACACGTTGAATTCAGGTGTTTCTTTTCTAACAGGGGTCTGGGATACGAAACAATAATGACAAATGTCAGAATATAGTTTTATATTGGGATAAACATCATTGCATTGGTTTATTTTTGTTATCTTTGGTTCCAAAATGCCTCAGAGATGGTTTTTACTCAATTTCTCTCAACATTATGTTTTTTTTAACCATGGCTATGATTTTAAATGTTTGACCTCTAAATTTCTAAAATATTTTTCATGCTCTCGCTGTAAATAATAATTTACGCCTCTGTTTCTAAACTATATGGACAAAAGTATTGGGACGCATCATGTCTACAGCTGTAAGATGTCCTGTTCATGATGATTTGAGATATAAACATCAATATTTCCTGGAAACCTCCTCCCAGGTTTATGATTTATATACATTTATATAACACAAGAAACACCTGAATTCAATGTGTCCCAATACTGTGGTCTATATATTGTGGATTGTACCAGCTGTTTCAGGGGCAGGAGTACTCTGTAAATATTGATTCTTTACATTTGGCTTTGCAGTCACTGGTTTTCCATCCATCCACACATCCAAGAAGCTCTTTTCTAACACTCATATCTCATCATATGTCATATCTCACTGTTTCAGTCACTATCCACAGCTCGTGACCACGGGTGAAGGTATGAACACAGACCGACCTATAAATCACAAAAGCCGACCAGTACAGCGGCCGCATCACTCAACACCGTTACATGCCTTGTCGGAAGTTATTAGTCATAATGGGGATTTTCTAAAACAGAACACGCTTCAGAAAAAATGCATTACCAGTCATTCATCAGCTCGCTAAATTATACAGGGTCCATTGGACATCAAATCTATTATAGCGGATATTATGATGAAGCCAAAACTACATAAAAACTTTACAGTAAGTGTGTGAGAGATGTACATGAAAAGAAACGGGTATCGAAGGGGAAATAGCTCTGGTCCCTGCAGGCCCGAGTCATTAAGATACAAATGGTTTATGTGCACCTGCACTTTGGTTTGATCACAACCGAACGTGGATAATTGTGCTGACTGCTGGCAAGCGCAACACTTTTCCTCAACATCAAAGCTAAATCTGGATACCCCAAAACAGCAAGAATGAAAAGAACGCAGCAAAGCAGCATGTCACATTCTTCTGTCAGAGGGAAAAGTGGGTTTGCTAATCGTGGTTGATGTCTGCTACAAGCTGAAGCAGCTGCATGGACGGTGTTGCTAGGTTAGCTTGCACATTTTTAGTGCATTTACATAATGGTACAGCACAAGCGGTAAATGCAAATTACCAGTCTGTTTGGATAGAATACTGCAGAGGCCAGACACTGAATTATATATATTAAAAAAAAGTCCAGCAAGCATATAAATATTTATATGAAAGCGATTATATGAAGAGATTTTGTTTAACATATTTTAATAGTTTGTAAAACTTTCTTCAGTGGCAGCAACTGCAGAGAGAGACAAGTGGCCTCAACCTTCCATCTGATCATGTTGTTGGAAAACTGATCAGACTTGGTGTTAAAGGAGCCACAGGTAAACACATTCTATTGGACTGTAGAGATATGAAGGGAATTTATTTATAGCAATGAGCCAGGGAATTCATGTGACCACAAGAGGGAGTAGTGAGTCACTCTGCCGGGTGAGGAAAACTAACACCACAGGGCCTTTGACCAAAGCATCAGAAAGTGACCAGATGGGATGAGAACCATTAAGAAACAACTTTTAGAGTCAAAGAAAAGAAGTGATAAAAATAGATGCATGGTGTTGTTTCCACTGGACACAGCTGTAAATGAAAAGAATGGAGATTGATGCTGAAATGTCAGCGTTTCTTCTACACAGGTGAGTTTGATCATGAGGCTTATGAAGGTATAAAGGTATTATGGGATGTTATTATCTTTGCTAAGCTGCTGTTTGTTAATCCAAGGTTCAGACTAAGCTGTGACAGTTCTTACCTTGTTTGGACAATTCCAAACACATCTTTGGTTCATCTACTGACTACACAAGGTTTTCTTCTGGTTTTCATAAACTGGATAATGTTTCGGTTGTAGCATTTTGATCTAAGACCTAAATGCATGGCTTCATGTTCCAAAAACACGTTTTTAAATAAAAGAATTGAAAAATTAGCATCAATTTGGGACATTTTTATCATTATATATGTGTACAAAAATTTGGAAAACTATCCAAAAATATTGAAAAGGTCTATATGTAGTATTTCAGTTTTCAAATATCACAAATTATCTTAACAGATCTTTAGTTCAGGTATTGACAACACAAACCGTGCAGAAAACAGAGGTGATTTGTGGTTTTACTGTGGCTGTTTTCTGTCTAAAAACAGAGCTAAGCTAACAGAGCTATAATGTAAACTATCAGCTGATGCAGCATATGACAATTATAAGACAGTATTATTATGAGTGACTGTCAAGTAGGAGTTTTCATTTGAAGAAGAAAGCTTGATGATACCATAATACAGATGTGTGTAAACACTGATCTTTATCCTTTATTCAGTGATTGATACAGTCTGTGGATACATAAGGTTGATTCGTTGGTGGTGAGAGTTTATAATATCACTACTACATATATACTACACCACTTTAACATTGAGAGACCCATTCCCATGTGGACACCTCTGATGCCAGATCTGAACACATTCAGGATGCATTTGTAGGTGGTCTTCTCTAAGGAATCTGTGCTCTGGGATCAACTGAAGGACTGAATCCTCCGTCATCCGTGTACGTGAAAGTCTGCACACAAACAACTTAATATTAAAGTGTTTTCAAGAAGTCTGAAAAAACCTCAAAGAGGGCTTCATATGTGGAGAGCTGCCTGAGAGCACTGTAAGGATGCTCTACCACGGCTTTTTCTCTGCAAGGAAATGGAACATTCACAGTTTGCATAATCAAGTAACATATTTGAAGCATTTGAAGATTCCATTATCACTAAAGTGTGTGTCGTTTGTGAATAAACATTACAAATCCAGTCTGTTCAACTCAGGCTATACAGCAGCTTATTGATTCTTATATTATAGTCGTACATATGTGTATATATAGTCCTATATGACTCTCTAATGCTGCAACTTGCAACTGTTTGAAACTCTGCGGTCTGCAACTTAGTGAACGTGGATATAATCTGCATCGTAAAATATGAATGAGGACAGTGATAGTGAGGTATTTACTACATCTGCATTTCCTGTATTTATGGAAACGGTAGCAGTTTTGTTGTGAACGGGAGTCGTCGGATACAGGGTTTTTTCGCCGATGATCATCACATCACACTTTGTCCTCAAAGTTTAAACTGACTGAAAGTACTGACTGTACAGACCACAGGGTTTTCTTTATATACGTTCCAGTATTGAGCAAACACTGCAACATTCTGCAGTATATGAAATACTGTATCAAGAGGCTGCAATAAATAGCTCCAATTGACTTCATACTTTAAGAAAATAATGTCATAAGTCCTAGTAAAGACCATGCAAAACCTCCATCTTATATCACCATATGTTTTTGAGATACCAGGTCTTTGACAATGGGGCGTGACTCTGATTGGACTGAATAAGACAACAAGTTCAGCAGGGCATTACTTTTGAACTATTCATCATACGTGAAGGAAAGATACAAGATCTCTTTAACTTCTGTAAAAGAAGATGGGATTTTTGCCAAATGACAGCTTGCATTTACTTATTTATTGATTTTCAACTACTACATAAGTAAATGAATGGGCACCAGAGCTCTTTTGGCACCAAGTATCTCCACATCAAAGCACATTAGATTGTTGTTGTTGTTATCATTTATCATATATACTGCTTGATTTTTAGTTTGTTTCAGTTTCTTTCTGTGTCCATTACATTAACAAATGCTGTCATTACTTCCTGGAGAGAACATGGGTTTAAATTAAGGCGTTAATTTCATTCTGTTCATAATCGGTGGTTAACATTGTGTTGGGTCTTGAATAAATGATGCAACAAAGCCGGAAACAAAGGAAGAAAGGAAGGAACAAACAAATGAATGCAAACACTTTTTAAAGGGCAGTTTTTTTATTTTTTAAAGTGCAATTTTGTGGAAGTCAACTTCATACATGTGTAAGTTGTACAAGTAACTTACACAAGTAACTTTTTTTTCTGCTTTATTATATATATATATATATATAGTGTATATTTACTTCCATTAGATTTGTACATATGCAAATCTTGTATTTTTTCTGCTTTATTAGTGTATTCTATTTATATTATTTATTGCTTTTATCTCTTCACACTTACTTTCCTTATTAGTCTAAGTCTAACAGCTAAATTCACTTTAGTTATGATTTGAAAATTAACACAATAAACAACAACAAAAAAAAAACATCCCAGAGGAAACACTGCATATTTAGTGCCATTATCGCTGCCGACACCTTTGGCCACTTTAAGGGCCCAGTTCACACCACTGTCAACATTCTTTCTACGTTCTAAACCATCTAATTATAAATATCTGCTCAGGCAACGATTTAGGCTAAACAGATACTCCAACATAATGACTTTAAAGAGCGTGTTATTATCTACATTAACACTGCCACAGGTTTTTTTCCGTGAGTTTTCGTTATAGCTTTCCTCAGTATCTGTATTTACCTTTCAGCTCCATGAGGGTTTTAGGACGGTCACAGGTAGACGCTGCTTCCTCCCTCGGCCGTGTTAATCCTCCCTAAAACACACATAGATCACAATTAAGTCACTTCCACTTTATCCGAATCCACTTTTTCATCCACTTGGCCACAGTCGCCCCATAAGGACCCGTCCCTTACGAGAACAGGTCTTATGTTTGTTTTAGCCGGGTTTAGTCTGTTCTCTAACAAGTCCGAGGCCGACCGAGGACCTTAAGGGGTTCTTAAGAGGAAAACCACGAGAGGACTTCAAAAGGGCTCATTACGGAACTCAGAGGCGCTTTCACTTCATGTGGAAGGGTTAGAGAAGCACATTTTAGGAGAAAACTAGGAAATCAGTGGATATGCTCAATCGCTGCTAAAGCCACATTCCAAGGAACAGATCAATAACGGACCATGTGAGTGAAATATACATGTAGCTGAATAACATACACCATGAAAAAAAACATGAAGGATAATTCTCACTGTTTCCTAAAAATATCTTAATTACTGATGTAGCTATTGGAGAAAATATTCACAGAGGAATCAATATTAACCCATAAAGACCCAAAATCTACCATCAACTAAAACCATCTACTGGTCTTTACTGATACATGTAAATAATTGGTGTAAAATGCAGTTTGTCATCTTTTTAGATATGACCCATTTGGATGTTCAGAGGTGCCGTAGTTACCATGGAAACACTGTCATCTTCTACAACATTGATTCACCAGTAAAACCCATGGAGTTGGATCAATGACAGTGGATGGACACACTGGGTTTATGTTAGCTTAATGATAAAGTCAGTTTTTCTTCAGTTTTCTCTGTTTCTGATACAACAACCTTTGAATTTAGTCTGAGCTTTTGTGAACAGCTACATGATTGGTGAATTAAAAATAGGAAAAAAACATGATTTTCACTGAAAAAAAAACACAAAGTTAAGAGGATAATATTACAATAAATGGTGTTAAATCACTTAAAAAAGGTTAAATATAGAGAAAGTTCACTTGGGAAATGCCACAAAAGTAGCACTGGGTCTGTATGGGTTAAAATAACAGTAAGTTACAGTTGAACTTTAGTAAAAGGTGAAATGATCGCAGCTCTCAGTTTCATCATAAAAAAAAATTAAGATTCTCTTTCTTTGTCAGTATTTTTCCTGGATGGGTCGACGTAGTATGATATGAAACTGATAAAACTCCCCTTTGTTATGGTTTAAGGTGTAAGTTTATAAGATTCTGATTGAAAAAAATGGAATATAATGTTAACATTAGTGTTTTCATTAGCGTGCAGTCACATGACCATGAGAATTATTGCGTTTTCATTACCGTACAATAAGTTATTTGTAGAGTACTTACAGAGAATGAAGGTCTACCACCCACAATGTTACACTGTTATTTTGGCGTTGGGTGTTTTACTGTTACGTACTGGTAAAAACACTGGGTCTAATAACGGTTTTTCACATTTACAGTGGCCATCATAGATGAGGGAGACAAGGGTACTCAGTTAGCTGCAATCTCCAACTTCATCAGTAGATGCCACTCTTTTTTATTAATTTTCAACATTTACATCATGTATATAGCGTCTATATATGTAAAAAAAAAAAAAACATACTTATACAGGGAAGCAAAGATAGAAATAACAAAAAATATACACAAAAACCTAAAATAGTGTTAATAAGAAATAATGAGTAGAAAACTTAAATTTTTAATTCTGCTTATGAAACTCTGTTGAGACAAAAAGCATCAAACTATTATTTTTATTTTTTAGTAGACAGCATGCCTCCATTTCCAGTTTTAAAGCTGGTTGTTACTGAATTGAAGCCATTTCATTCCAAGCATGCATTTATATAAAAAAAAAATGTGGAAGGAAATACTGGGACAGACCTCGATTTCTGCAGAATTTGGGGCTTAAGCATTTGTTTGATTATGTAGGAATTTTATTAAGCAATGAAGGCAACCTTGTTCTAGGAGGAAACACTTGTGCACTTAAAAAAAAAAAACTCAAGTCACATTGTTAATTGATCAGAAACGTTTCTGGTATGGCAAACTACATACTGTAAAATTAATTACGTACAAAATGGGACACAACATGGATAATTCACATCAGTCCCACTGTGCAGAGCTCTAACACAGAAAGGCTGCATGCAGATTTTATGCTAGTCTTTGCATACACTGGTTCAGTATGACGCTTTAGGGCGTGTGACCACAGGGTCTGTTTTCCATACAAATCCTATGAAGTTAAGACGGCGCTCAACATTCTCAACACAATAACATCCTCAGCCCACCATGGTTTTTTTCCCCACTAGACTCACAGCACTTTAAGATGAAAAGAGTTCTACTTCTAGAAACAGCTCATAAATGTAACTTGGGACTTAAGATTTCAACAGTGTCAACGATTTCAACAGAGAAACTCACTATTTACGAACAAACCAAGCTAACATTCGTTAAGTTGTCATGTCATGTCATTACTAACGCAACAAAATATGTAAGCAGGAAATTTTAATTAGATACAAGCTGTGTTAAGGGCAAGTGTTTGCTTATCCAGTTTGAGTAAACGATGAAACACAGATTGGATGGACCATCAAAAATGGAAATGACCCAGCTCTACTAAATACATTTCAGACACATTCTTAAACCTCATTTGTATGTGATTAGTGTTACCTGGTGACCTCTGTAATCTGTAGTAATTGTGGAGGTCATCTGTGACCTTAATCTCATGCAAATTTGCCAATTAAAGTGAAAATTCCACTGTACCTGACCTACCACACATCAGTAAACACTGAGGCCCTGTCATAACTTTAGTCCTGTGCAAATCAACATCTCTAATTTGGAGTCGTCTGCATCATTATGTGTTTCTTCCCTACATTTTTTCAGCCTATTTCCTAGTCAAGATCTACGCAGGTTATTATAAAGATAAGTTTTAAAAGCATTTTCGGTGTAAATTCAGGAGGCTTGTGTCATGGTATAACATCAACGTTCACTGAAAGAACAAATACAGACCTCAACAGCCACAGACGAACAAAAGCATCTACGGATATAAAATGTTTAATAACTATTGATAAACTAATCCTATCAATACATGTAAATAATCGTTATAAAATGCAGTTTGTCATCTTTTCATGGTCATCAGATATGACCCGTTTGGATGTTCAGAGGCTCCGTAGTTACCGCGGAAACACCGTTATCTTCAACAACACTGATTCACCAGTAAAACCCATGGAGTTGGATCAATGACAGTGGATGGAGATGTGTGTTTTTAGGTCCAATTAATAATGTATTTTATTGGAAAAGTCCATTTTCTTCATTTTCCTGTTTTGATATAATAACCTTTGAATTGACTCTGATCTTTGATGAACGTCTGTATGATCAAACAGTAAATTTAACATGGGAAAATACCTGATCTTCACTGAAAAAACACAAAATGCAGAGGATAATATTACGATAAATGGTTTAAAATCACTTAGGAAAGGTTAAATGCAGAGAAAATGTCATGTGGAAGATTAGTTCTGGGTGTTTCAGAAAAAGTAAAATCTCAAAAGACGATGAGATGGATGACAGGCATGGCAGCTACAGTGGGAGTATTTTCTATCTTTCAACAGTTACTGTATCTATAAGTGGTGAGCATCGGTGAATGATGTTGGTATGTTTGGGTAAAAAACATTCATTTATCCTGTGTAAATGTGCTGCATCAAACAGGCATGAAGGGTTAATTTCTCAATCACCAGAGGTCCCAAGGTTATACTCGTCCCATGTGGAGAAGGCTTTAGATTCAGCGCACCGATCAACCATCTAAGTTTCACTCATCAAACAAGCACATTTCTCAAAACGTCAAACTTGTCCTGCGAGCTGGACTTCATGCCTCTTAAGATCTTTGACGACCCCCTGATGAACCCGCAGGTTTTATAAAGTGCGATGTTGCCAGACTCCGCCAGCTCCTTTGGCCTTTAAAACCAAGTTAAACATGGAGGCAGTGTGAGGTTATTTATTACCTCCATAAAAGCTGGTGAGAGCGAAAGGAAAGAAGGCTGGAAGATGGAGGAGATGGAGCAGCTGCGGGCTCGGCTTTCAGAGAGGCTGTAGTTTGTTATCAGGAGAGGATCGAACATCACACAAATCAAAGCGGGAGGCTACATCGGACGGATCAATTTATCAGCCAACGCCGAGCGCGCACAGTCACATGTAAGTGAAGCGGCGGTCGCCTAAAAGGTTGAGCTCGCAGCTAAGCACACATCATCACAAAAACACCTCCAGAGGACACACACTCGGTATGTGATTCCTACAGTTCTAACAAATCCCCATTATTCCTCCAAATGCACGATCACCAGTGTTGTGTAAGTTACTCCCAAACTGTAATCCGTTACACCACTCGCTGTTCAAAGAAAGCACCCGGCATCACAGAGGACTCGTATCACCCGGCTCATCATCTGTTCCAACTCCTCCCCTCAGGAAGGTGCCACCGGTCAATCGGCTCCCGCGCCACAACACTACTGAACAGCTTCTTTCCCAAAGGCATAACCACACTGAACTCTGCACTTAAAGAACAGACAGTGAAATTATGATGTGCAATAATATTTATTGATTACTTTTAACTTATTAACTGAAATATCTAACTTTTAACTGACGACTGCAAAAAATTGATTGTGCTTTGTTTGTTTTATATGTATGTGTGAGTATGTTTTATGGAGGTGCACTCAAATTTCATTGTATGGAAAGACAATGACAAGAAAGTCTCTTATCTTATTACTTGTTACTGTTATTTCAAAGTAATTCCTTACCTTACAATATTACTGTGTCAGAATTGTAATGTGTTACATGACTCCTGTATTACTTTGGAGTTACATACAGACTCTTGTCATAAATGCCCCCTCCCTCCCCCTTCAGAAGGCCGTGGGATGCATACATTTGATTTGTGTGCATCCTGAAGTCCATGTGAACAGATAGCTCAGTAAGTAATGCTACGGTCTACGATGTTCCAATCCCAGCAGGAACACTTACATTATTTTTCAACATTTTACATGTTTAAACAGGGGGCGGAGCCAAGGACACCGGTAGATAAATTCGCAATAGATACAGAATTCTAACTAGTCCTAGAAATGTTATCTTACCTTGTCAATGCTGATCACAGGAATCATGCTAACTAGCTTCTGTAAAGCAGGGTTAGGATTAGTAATGACCATACGTCCATGTGGACAATGGATTGTCTTCTGCCGTCTTCACCCATTGGCTGAACACCAACAGGAAATAGAACTGTACAGACACATTTTTGATTCTTTAAGGTCTCACGGTCTTCCTGTTTTGTTTTGTTTTCATTTGAGCAATTAAATTATGGGCGAAAAGTGTGTTGTACCGAGTAAAATATTACTGAAACTTGATTAGTAATGCCTTACACTATGTGTTACAGCAAAAATTAATCTGTTATTGAAATGCATTACTTTTGTAGCGCGATACTTCCAACACTGACAAAGACGCACTCAGTATATGATCCCACAGTTCTAGCAAATCCCCATTATTCCTCCAAATGCACAATCACAAGCATGTACGCACAAACATCCTCTTTCATATCAACAATTTCCCAGTAACCCACTCAGCCCGGCCAGAAAAAAAAGCACAAGTCCCTGTTCGGCAGCTGATAGTGACTACGTCAATGCTTCCAACAGCCTGAAGACGAGAAGGTTCAGCTGAGGTTATTGGATTAGCGCCTCTTCTCTTTGTAGTGTCATGTCTTCAACATAGGAAGCAGAGCTGTGTGGTTCATCTGCAGCGACCGGAGAGGACAGAGGTTCTGTCGCTTTGATACGAGCAGACAAACAACCACTGTTTTTAGCATTTAATAAGGCTCACACTCTAATATTTCAGTCTGTTATAATGGTCAGATTGTCAGCAGTGGTCAATGTGTCAGATTGGACAGGAAAGGCGGAGATGATGACAGCAACGGGGGAATCAACTAAGAAAAGGCAGAATAAACATCTCCCGGTCTGTAATAAAGTATATAGACAAAAGTATTTGGACACCTTGAATTCAGGTGTGTCTGGGTTAACCATCTACTCCCATTAAACTTGAAGGAAATATTGATGTTTCTATTTCAAATCAGCATGAACAGCACATTTTACAGCTGTAGACGTGATGTGTCCCATTACTTCACAAAAAAATTGAAAATGTGGCTCATCAACACCTATAGCTGCCAACACTAAAAGACAAGCCTGTTGTGATGTT
>JAPQRQ010000016.1:28442809-28453292 GCA_037367365.1 Apogon talboti
ATTGTGTAGCCTATTAAAGCACTAAAACATGTGTGAAATGTTTTCAAACTTGTCTATAATTGTTCAGACACAATAATAAAAAAACCTTGATCATTGAAATTTTATTTTGAAAGGCAAAAAACAGTTTTTTAAGCTGAAATGTGCTTACCATTCATACCATATGTCTCCCTTCTTAATAGGATGAGTAAAATGGATGGTTCTTCAAAAATATGTGGTCATATGACCAACTTCTTATATGGTTTTCTAGAAACAAGGGGTGGCACTACTTCCCCACTGTCACAAATCACCCCACTCTCCCGTAACACTTTTTGTAATCTGTGGACAGTATCAACAGAGCTTCGCACCTGTGTAAAAGTCCTGGTCCAACATTATGTCTCTTGGTTTAATAAAGTTCTAATGTCCACACATGCACCTTTGTACTTAACATGTCTTTAGCCCTT
This sequence comes from Apogon talboti, assembly GCA_037367365.1. NCBI lineage: Eukaryota > Metazoa > Chordata > Actinopteri > Kurtiformes > Apogonidae > Apogon > Apogon talboti. Next base: position 28,443,250 of record JAPQRQ010000016.1, read on the forward strand.
TTGATCAGACAATAGGAGATTTATAGCTTTCATGTTCTGATGTTTTATACCAGGTTTCATTCAACACATGTCAGATGTTTCTAATTGTTTGTTCTGCTTCTTCTCATGGGGTCAGAGGTCACACTAAATAGTGACATTAACCTTTACAACACATTTAGTTCAGTCTGTTGTGTGTCTTTTAAGGCTGTGCACATATTTCCTGTATTTTCTTGTTGTATGTGAAAGAAAAGAGAAATAGAAATTGATATGTATATGTATATTCATTTCAACCCTGAAAAAACAACAAAGATAAAAGTGGAATAAGACCTTTTGCAGAGTACTGTATACAAGTATTTTTGCCTTATATACAGATGGAAATATGTGCAGCCGTGATGGTGAAATGTGCAGCGATCAGCATTACATAATGTATAAACATCTCTCTAAATATATTCCATCTCTCGTCTCTGATGCAGATGCAGTTTGAGAGAGAGAGCCATTTCTAGGCATTTACTGCTGATCGTGGCCAGCTTTACAGTGTGTAAACTTAAATTGAATAGGATTTCATTATGGAGCTCAGTGAGTCCCAGTCTTTTGGGATAATGTGAAAGTGACAGTTGTTACTGGTATCTTACTTCCATCTCACTGGGTCCTGCTCTACTAGTTATGTGATGTAATGCAGAAAAGTACTCGGGCTGTGATAAAAACCAAGCCCGTTTGGTGCTGAATTGACGCATGGTGGATTAGAGAACAGGATTTCTGTCATGGCGTACTTGTGCAAATCATATAAATCTCCAATTTTTGTTGAAGGCTACAGAACGCAGGTGCAAAGTGAGCAACTGTCTTGACTGCGAAAGCCGGAGAGAATAACGGAAACTTGTGGGAAATGTTTTGTAGCAGTTTCACCTTATTTCTTCCCCAGGTTGAATCATAGTGAAACAGACTTTTAGATAAATGTGATGGATAAAGTGGGACAGAAATCCAGTAGGTCAAAACCCCAGGAGGCATCCTCGTAGTTCACCTGGTCCTGCACAGTCTTTCAACTGCCACTATCACCATTAGACATTCACAGACCACAGAGCCCTCGCGTGTTCTGATCATGTCCATCACAGTGAATAACTCGGCCATGTTGTGAATGCACTCAAAGAAACATACATGTTCCAAATCAATTCCATGACCTTTAAAATTTCCTCTCAGATGTAGATTCATGTCTCGATTGTTTGGAGGTTCCTTGTGGGACAGTGGATGTAATTTCATTTTATCATTTTTGTCATTGTCATTTTTCTGTATGGATCCACCAAAATGAAAAAAGGACGTTCTATTTGGTTGAACCACCTTTAGCATTGATAACAGGACACATTCACGTGGCTTCCTTCAAACCTCACAGTGCTTATGTGGTGTCAAACTGAATGTTGGAACATGCTTGATGTCCATAGGTGAATCAATTTTTGTCCAAATCTTGTATTCATGATGGAACAGACAGACAACTGTGTAAAGTCTACTCCATCACATCCCAAAGATTCTAAACGTGCTTCAGGTCTGGACTCTGTGGTGTCTAATTCATGTGTTAACCCTTTAACCCCTGACCTGTCTGTGGTGATCCTTCTGAATGTATGATTTATTTAAATATTCATTAAAATTCAACTGTTTGCTCAATAGCAAAAATTTGAAAACATGGTGATAGATTAGACTTTTTCCTTCCCATAGCCATCTGAGCATGCTCAGTGTATCCCCGATGCCTGTTCAGTGGGGGGCAAAATCCAGAGCAGTGAGTGAGACTGACGCCCTAAAAATAGATGATTTGGGCTTTTTTTTTTTTTACACCGTTTTCCTTGTCATTTTTCGTTTTTTACTGTAATTTGTAGTGTTGTGGTGAATTTCATTTTCTTTTTTGTTTTTTTACTATGTACTGAGTTTTGACTGTGAAACTGCTTTTTGGAGTTCAACCAGGTGTTAAAAAGCAGTTGGACTGATTTAGAAAAATAGAGCCCAAAACAAAAACTACTGGGCCCAAATTCAAATCGTTGTTGTTGTTCAGTGTGTTCCAGTTGATAGTTCATGTTCAACATCTTAAATCTCTTATTAATGTATATTGTGAGTGTCTTATTTAGTAAAAACTTATACAACTTAAATTCCTCTCTGTCATTTTCCGTTATTCCACCCTATTTTAACCCTAAAACACAATAAGCTGTTATGACACTGATACAGCTGCAAATTCCAAACAGTCCGTTTCAATGAAATAAAGTCTCAGGGGTTAAAGGGTTAAATGAGGTCTCAAGCTACTGAATCACTCTTTCACAACCTGAGCCTGACGAATCCTGTTGTAGCCATGTTGGAATATGAAGGTGTCATCAGCAAAGAAAAAATCCACTGATGTTCATACCTGGTTATTCAGTATAGTCAGGTTCAGCTGAATTCATTTTATGGACACATGTTGTGATGTTGTGAACCTAGACCTGACCAGCTAACACTGCCCCCACAGGCCTGTTCTGTAGGCACTAGGCATGATGGGTAATCACTTCATCTAAGTATCTTCTCACCCTGAAGTGCCCACCACTCTGGAACAGGGTCAGTCTGGACTCGACAGACCACATGACCTGTATTCATTGAAACACAGTTCAATCTTTATGCTCTCTACAAACCAGAAAGGAATGAGAAGCTACTCACTGCATCAGTTAAAGGGTTAAAGAACTGAAACACAATCACTGCAGTAATTATCCAGTTGAAGGATCTGGACTATTTGCTTGGTTAAATCCAGGTGGTGACCTTTTTTTGTGCAGGCTCATAATGAACAGGTCTGATGTGAAACAGGAATGAAAAATGAGTTCAAAAACCAAATCATGCTTGAAACAAAATGAAAATCTGCACTCGGCTTTGTTGGTCATGTTGATAGATATTCTAATGCATGCAATGACTGCCTTCGTTTGAGAGAAAAATCACAAACATATCCACATGTTCCCAATGGTATCCAGATTTTGATCTCTTCATCTTTAAGGAGGATCAAGATATGGGGCAGGAGTACCATGTGTCAAATGATCAAGTTAACATGTGGAGTATGTTTCAAGTTACAATTGCAAATGGACCTGATTGCAATAGGGAGAAGGGTAATAATAAAGCATAAAACTGTAAAAAATAAAATATTAAATTAATTCTATCAACTATTTTGATACAAGACTAAGTAGATTAAGTGATTTTTAAAGAAAATGAGTCCATTTTTTTCTGATTTCAGCTTTCTAATCTGAATAATTACTGGTTTCTTTACTCCTGTATGTCAACATTTCATATTTTTAGGTTATGGACCAAACAAGACATCTGAGGGCGCTGTGTTGGATATTTTTTGGACCAAACAATAAAGTCAATTATCCAAGAAAATAACTGAGAGTAAGAAGTCACATTCTAAAATTAGTAATTGAGTCTTAAAGCTGATGACTGTGACCCCTGTAGATGCATTAGTAAGATAAATATGTAAATGTTACAGTTTATTTCGCAGCAGTTATGTAAAAAAAACACAAATAAATGCAAATACGCATCTGCACAACCATAAGGTGCCATAGTACACTCTTCATCCCTTCTGCTGTGACCCAGAGGTTTGTACAGTGCTGTGCCAGTTTAATGCAGGTGTATGCCTGCAAGACAACGCACAGGGATTAATTAATCATAACACAGCAAAGACGAACCCTGTAACCAGAGTTCCTATGATTTTATACCATCCCTCCTTCACACATGCTGTTATTGACTGACGTCCCGAAGGCTGACGATCAGAGACATCCCGAACAAAGCAAAACAAAAAGAAAAAGAGAACGAAAACAGAAGGACTGAGGCAGGTAAGCTACCAACCATCCTAATGAGCATCATTACAACCGAGACAACAGCTTTATCCCAGAAATACCTCGGCTAATTTATTAATTATGATCCTTTAAAGTCTGGCTGATCGCACCAGAAAAACAACAATATCGGTCAGCTGTTTGAAGGGGTGACAACGATCTAATAAGGCTACACAATTAATTTAATCACACTCATCGCAATATGAGTCTGTGTAATTCTATATGTTATTCACAAAATTATGCAGTTGAAACATTAGGATTTAGGGTGATTTCTGTTGTATAGTGATTCAGGATGTAGTGACAATGAGCAGAGTGAGGTGCTATCATGTGGTAAGAATAAGAGAAATAGAGCTAAATACTGTAATGCTCATTAATGGATAGCAGATGCATTGGATTGAACTTGTTGGATTGTTAATTTTGGGCTTATTTTACTAGACTTTGGTGGCTGTAGATCAAAGGTCAAGGACATTATGACCTCAAAACACCTATTCTGGTCATATCTAGGACAAAGAGACATGGACATAGCACACTTCGGTTAGCTTTTTACACCGACTCTTCATTTGTTTTAGGATTGGTTTTAAGACTTTATTGATTACTTGTAAAGCCCATATCAGCCGGTGTTCAGTCTGAGATCCTTGGGAAGCGGTCATCTGTATACTCTGGTGTCCAGGTTGAAAACTAAAGGACCACGCCTTTTGCACTTTTGGCCCCAGAGCTCTGGAATGATCTGCCCGAGGAGTCAGGTTGTCTACTCTTAAGTCTCTTCTGAAAACATACTTTTACCAGAGGGCATTTCCTGGTTTTCTCTGAGGCACGTTTATTTTATTGTGTCTGTTCTATTTAAACTCTTACCTTCTGTGTTTTATGATTTAGTATTTTACGAGTATCTCTGTATAGCAGTTTGTACTTAGTTTGGAAAGTGCTCTATAAATACATATTATTATATTTTATTATAACTGCAAACTAATTCAGAATAGTGGATGCATCTGATTTAACTTATATTATGTGTCATGGGAGCCACTGACAATCAACATCTGTAAGTTTAGACAGAAGGATGAGTTGTTCTGCAGGTTTGACCATACACCAGATCAGCCAGAACGTTCTGACCTCAAAGTTGATGTGTTCGAAATGGTAAAAATGTTCAAGAATAAGGATCAGAGCAACTTTGACAAGTGATAAATTGTGATGTTGAAATCTCTGGGTCAGAGCATGTCCATATCTTGCTGTTCATTCCCAGTGTAAAGTGATCAATACTGACTAAAAGTATCAAGACAGGTAAGACAGGTACAGTCTATGCAAAAGAAATCCAAGAAAATTGAGATAAACCAGAACTATCCTTTAGCCATCATCATCATACATTGGCTCAAACTGTCTGTTATTAACTCCACATTACCCACTTTATTTTATTACACACGGTGGAGTGCACTAAAACTGCCACATGCCAGGAACTAGGGAGCTGAAGTAAAGTGTTACAGTAGTCACTCTCATTCACTTCCCATAGTTCAATGTTGGCACATCTACTATCTTTTTTTTTTTTACTTTAAATTATTGGGCTGCTAAACTCGCACTTAGACTGACTTACACTGTGGGCGGATTGAAGCTACAAAGTGTCAGTTTGTATACATCACTAAACTGTCAGCCGTGCAAACACTCAGTATCACACAGAGACGGAGCCACCGCATATATAATGGAAATATTTTTAGCAGCCCTACAGTTACAGTAGATCAACTCTTACTGTATGGACACATTCATACATACTAATGCTAACAAAACAAGAGTATTATGCTCTTCAGCTGTGATGAAACCTGGCAGTTGGGTGCATTAGAATACATTAGAGATGATGAATTCCCGTCTCCTGTTTTTCCCCGGCGAACAGGGCCAGTCGACGCGTGAGGTTTGCAGAGTGACAAGGCTCGCAGCTCTCTGCATTCATATTTTTCCTTTTCATGTGGTGGAGCAACGCTGTCACGCTTGTGCCTTGCTGACAAATGAAATGTATAAGGTTGATGACTAGTTTTTTATTTGTTTCTCTGCACTTCCTCCTGTGATTTAGAGATGTCTTTCTGAGACCCCGTGTTTGGTCCCTGCTCATTATTACAGCTTCCCACATTTCTGGAAGATTACAGGTTTCTCGCACTACAAGACAATGACACAATACAGGCAGGGAGACATGCTAAAAGGAAGTGAGAAGGTAATGGGTGATGGTATCACAAGAGAAAACCTTGAGTGCTCGCTCAAACAACCACGCAGGAACACACTGTCAGGAGCACAGTTTGCCATCTAATTTGTTCTTTTTCTCCTTCTCGTACACATATGCTGACAGTCAATCACAGCAGGCGAGCCACGCAGGTTTGCGCTCAGCTTTTGTCCTGACTTCACCCCTAAAAATGCACAATCAAACGTTTTTTTTTTCCTCCTCTCACTTGCTCACAGCCAAAAACAAAAAGGTACACAAGTTTTGCCCAATGCCTAACGTACGGTACATGACTTTGAAATGACTTTGAAAGATGTGAGAAGTCGGACGCCCTTTCACATCTGAGGAAAATGTGTCCCAGAGAGTTTAGTCGCACACTGGGGATCTTGCCTCTAGAATCCAAAGAAGAAACAAAATCTAGGTATGTAAATGGGACCAAACAGTCCTGCCCTTTAGAGGCTGCAGGGTTTCCTATATAGTAAACACCGGTGTTAATGCACGATTATCGCTGCCGTTGTTTTAGAATTTTAAAGTACTATATCAGGTCACCGCAGCTGCAGAAGGGTTTAAATTAGAAACAATGGATTTCATTAGGTAGAAGAATTGACCCTTCACTCAGCTCCGCCTTCCCATTAGTTAAAGAGCCCGTTTACATGACCATACGTCAGTGTTGTGCAAGTTACTTCCAAACTGTAATACATTACAGATTGTGTGTTACTGTTATTTCAAAGTAATTCCTTACCTTACAATATTACTGGCTCAGAATTGTAATGCGTTACATGACTCCTGTATTAGTTTTGAGTAACATGCAGACTCTAGTCATAAATGGCACCCCCCCCAAATTATTATTATTAGTAGTAGTAGTAGTAGTAGTAGTGTTAGTATTATTATAATATACACCAGTATACCATTTAATACATACATTTAATGACATTTTCAGACTTCATGTACAACACTTGGTTATAAACACTAGTTCTGCATCTCTATGTAGTAGAACAAATTTTCTCCCACCACACCCACACCCAAATAAAAATGAATTATCTCTCAGATAATCTAGTCTGATAAATATGGATGACCTTGACATCACTTTTTCAACTTTATCACTCATGTATTTAACCCTCTACCCATCTTATGTGGATAGAATTCATTGTGCCATTATTCTGTTACCTCTCAGACCACTTAAATCTCAAAATGCTCAAAGCTATTTTTTTGGAGTTTTTGCATACCGATTAAAAAACTACCAACTCTGCAGCTTTAAGGCCATTCGGACAGAGTTTAATGACCACCTAACATCAACAATTCAGATAGTGCCAGATAGTACAACTCCACCACCTGACCAGTCATTTGATGTAAAGCTGGTGTGAAGTGATTTTTTCCTGCGGGTCTGTCCACGTCCACATTTTCCCCTTCAGGCGTCCATGTTTTGGCTTAGTGTGGACATGTGTGGATTACCGTCGGTGTGAGTATCACAGACAAGGGCATCCGTCTCAGACAGTCCCATCTGTGAGCACCAGCCTTGTTTATTCATCGCTCAACCACAGAGCAGCCTCCGTCGCCGCCATCCACAGGTAAGCGAGCAGCCAGCGCTCAGGACCATCAGGGAGGAGGAGGGGGGAGGGGGGAGTCGGATTCTGTCTTCATCCAGGGATAAATCATTCTATACACCGACGCCAAACTTCCACACCTTCCTCTCCTCTCATGGCGTCGACTCTTCTCTCCGGAGTCATCCTTCTCTTCTCTCCATTTACCGCGTCCTTTTGCTACTTTCTCACTCGGCTTTAATTTACTCATCTCTCCAAAACAATCCCTTACACCTTCCCTCAGTCCTATTCACCCAATTTTCCCTCTACCGCTTCACATCCTTTGCAATTCTTCTCTCTCAAACCAGCTACAGCTTTTCCTTTCTCCATCGCTGTCGAGTCTTTCCAAAGCAATCTGTTCTCCTGCCTCGTTCTTCTCTGTTCTCCCCTTCCTCACCTTCGTGGCTTGTCTCTCTTGTCCGGTCGAGGAATCACTCAAAGCGAAGCCCTCTCACCCTCTGAATTTACTTCCCATCCTGCTCAGCCTCGACCATTTTCTCTGGCCTGTCCCTCTGTGGGAACAGAGAACGGCCGACGTGGACATGATGGGATGAAATAGCCCCGTGATGAATATTCATCTGGTCCTGTCAGCCCCGTCCTCACTCTGTGGCGTCATGGAGGCCTCCAGCCCCGCAGATGCCACCGTCTATTTGTCACAAGTAAAACAGGACCCACGGGAAGAGTTCTGGTGTCGGGAAAGAAACATCTGAGTGAGTCCCACCCATTTGGCGTGACCCAAACCCACAGCTTCATTGATGATTATTTTCTAAATAGTCGATTAATCCTTGGGCTAAGAGTAACCTTTTCAACTTCCATCTAAGTATTTTTCAGTGCAACAAGACTGTTTCAAGTGTTTCTACATAGTATTAATATTCTGTTCGTTCACCAGCAGGGGGCAGTCTGGTATCAGAACACACTTGGGACTAAAACCACCAATGAATCAAAGCTATGTATTCACAGACTGTGTCACTGAATAAAGTATAAAGTTCATCGTTTCCACACATCTGTATTATGGTATCATCAAGTTTTATTCTTCAAAACTAAAATGAGATGCTTATTTCGACAGTTGCTAAAAAAACAGTGTCTAATAATCTTCACATTCTGCATCAGCTAATAGTTTACATTATAGTTCTGTTAGCTTAGCTCTGTTTTTAGACTGAAAACAGCCACAGTAAAACCACACATCACCTCTGTTTTCTGTACAATTTGTGTTGTCAGTAGCTGAACTAAAGGTCTGTTTGGAATCCAACAAACAAGGTCAGAAGTGTCACAGTTTAGTCTGAACCATGGATCAACAAATGGCAACTTAAGAAAGATAAGAACATCCCATAATAACTTTATACCTTCATAAGCATCTGAATCAAACTCATCCATGTAGAAGAAACGCTGACATTTCAGCATCAAACACCATTCTTTTCATTTACAGCTGTGTCCAGTGGAAACAACACCATCCATCTATATTTATCACTTCTTTTCTTTGACTCTAAAAATTGTTTCTTAATGGTTCTCATCCCATCTGATCACTTTGTGTTTTGGTCAAAGGCCCTGTGGTGTTAGTTTTCCTCACCACAGGAGACCAGCAGTATGATTTGCTACTCCCTCTAGTGGTCACATAAATACCCTGCCCATCTCTGGAAATAAATTCAGTTCATATCTCTACTATCCAATACACTGGCATCTTTGTCATAGCTCTTTATTCTAAATACTAATGATAATTTTAGGGCATTTTTTAAGTATTCATACATAGATCCCCTTTAAAAAAAAATTTTTTTTCAACTGGGATGTTTGTCTGCAGCAGGGGGAAAACATTATGTTCTGTTGCTGTGGTATCACTACTTATAATTGCAAAATGAATTTAATTAACAATTTTTGATTAGATGATTTAAAATGTATTCAATTTAATTAACCGACTACAAAATGTTTTCTCCATAACTATGTTTACAACCACTGTAAACGTGACTCTACCCCTTATTCTCTCTATTGTGTTCATTTATTCCACTGGTAGACTGAGTTCAGCAGCAACTTGAGAAATCAGTGAAATGAAAAGAGGAAACACTAATCAAACATAATAACAAACAGAATTTATTAAATGAACCAGCTGTATCAACTCTCATTGTTAGCCTGATGGAAGTCTATTGGACTATTATATCATTATTTCATGTTTTTAGGGATTGAACTCCTGAATCAGATGCAATGACAGTGTTAATGTTGAAACAAGGTAAACACGCCACAAATTCATTGGAACTCTTTTTTCAGCGAGTAGATGAGAATGTTTGACCTGTACGTTAAAACAAAAAACATTTGGGTGAAAGAATAAAACAAACAATGCGTCACTGGAAAAGGTCATGAGCTGACCAGTATTCACAACCACTGCATCACCTGAATGTTTTACATCACAGGTGTCGAACTCCGGTCCTCGAGGGCCGGTGTCCTGCATGTTTTAGATATTTCCCTCTTCCAGCACACCTG